>CP032580.1:13054705-13627205 GCA_008044935.1 Gossypium turneri | reverse complement strand
CCGATTGGTGGTTAAAGGATACACTCAAACATACGGGATAGATTATCTTGAAACATTTGCTCCAGTAGCCAAATTAAATTATGTTAGAGTTCTTTTATCAATTGCTGTTAATCTTGATTGGTCCTTACAGCAGCTAGATGTGAAGAATGTTTTCCTAAATGGGAAACTTGAAGAAGAAATTTACATGGATCCTCCTCTAGGTTTTGAAGAAAAATTTGGAACTCGAATATGTAAGCTCAGGAAATCATTGTATGGTCTAAAGCAGTCTTCTTGAGTTTGGTTTGAACGGTTCACTCAAGTTGTTAAAAAACAAGGTTACTCACAAGGGCAAGTTGATCACCCAATGTTCTATCGACACTCACAAAGAGGTTGAATAGCAGTTATTATAGTTTATGTTGATGATATCATTTTTACAGGAGATGATGTGATGAAATAAGGTGTCTTAAGGAGCATCTAGCATTGGAGTTTGAGATCAAAGACTTGGGTCCTTTGAAATACTTTCTTGGAATGGAAGTTGCTCGATCAAAGAAGGATCTTGTGGTCTCTAAGAAAAAAATATGTGATTGATCTTTTAAAAGAGGCAGGGATGAGTGGTTGCCGCCCAGCTGACACACCAATTGATCTAAATGTAAAATTCAAAAATAAAGAAGGTCGATTAGTTGATAAAGGGCAGTACCAAAGATTAGTCGGTAAGTTAATTTACTTATCACATACAAGGCCAAACATAGCTTTTGCAGTGAGCTTAGTAAGTCAATTTATGCACTCCCTAATAGAGGAACATGAAAAAGTAATGTTTCGGATTCTAAGATACTTGAAGAGTTTACCTGAAAAGGGCTTATTCTTTAAAAAATTTGAACAAAGAGGAATTGAAGCTTATACAGATGCAGACTGGGCAAGCTCAATAACATATAGAAGATCTACATCAGGATACTGTACATTTGTTTGGGGAAACCTTGTGACTTGGCGAAGCAAAAAAACAAAATGTTGTAGCAAGAAGTAGTGCGAAGGCTGAGTTTAGATCTATGGCTCAAGGAATTAGTAAAATAATGTGGTTAAAAAGAATTATGGAAGAGCTGAGGAAACCAATAACTTCACCAATGAAGTTGTACTGTGATGGCAAAGCTACTATTAGTATTGCTCACAACCCAATCCAGCATGACAAAACTAAACATGTTGAGATTGATATACACTTTATCAAGGAAAAGATTAAAGAAGGCCAAGTGTGCATGCCGTTTGTTCCTTCAAAACAACAGATTGCTGACATACTCACCAAAAGGCTCTCTAAGACAAGCTTTGATTTTCTTGTAAGCAAGTTGGACATGATTGATATATATGCACCAACTTGAGGGAGGGTGTTGAAATATGTGAAACCCATATATTTTGGGACATATTTTAAAGTTATTTTGGGATATATTTTATTTTATCTTTTAGTAGTTGATTAGAATAAGGGAATTATTTAAATTTAGTTGTTTAGTTAATAAAATGGTCTCTTGAAAACTTTCAAATTTACATTAATATATAACAACACTTCTCAATTTTGATGTTAAAGAGGATTCGATATTCTCACCTGTTTCAGATCCAGAAAAACTGTCAGTTTCAACACTGATTTTGCTTTCATTGTGTAGGCTTTCATCTCTGCTATCTTCTTGTCCTTGTAGCTGATAGTATCTTTCGAAAGAAACCATAGCACGAGACTTTCCTGGAGCTGAACTTCATCAATGTATTGATTAGCACAAAATTTATTTATATTTTCCCTTTTAAAGAGGAGCTCTGGCCAGCAGTTGAAGATGAACTTACGCTTCAAGAAAGTCAAAGCCAACATAAAAATGACATTGAGAAGCGCTGTTAATCCAAATAAAGCTGCAACTGATAACCAGTAAAAGGAGCTATCAAAGTTCAATCCACGACTTTCTAGAGTTTCTTGTCCAGCGCTTGTGTTTCCGGACTTAACCTATAAGCAAAATTAAACAAGTTAGGAACCAATATATGATTTATGCCTAATGAATGAATCATTGATGGAGGCTCCAATGGATCAGAATTACTAAAGATAAGAAGCTGACAAAAATGAAAATCACATTGGTTCTTTGCATGCTAACACTAGTTTCTCTTGTTCTCAGCTTCGGGCCAAGGCCAAACAAAGATTTAAGATGATGACTATATGCCAAATCCTTTGGTTCATCCATATTCATAATGCATCAAAGTGCCCACTGCAACCACTGCAATTTATTGAGTAGTGAGTTTTACCTTTTCCCACCGAGGAGCAAGAAGTTCATTCAAAGCCATGCCTATCTCCCCATATGATACCGGATTTAGCCAAAATCCCCAGTTTAACCAAGAAGGCATAGATGCTGCAACCATATAAGGTGCAAAAATTGTAAAGAAAAGCACTTGGCATTTATCTAAGCAAATGAATTTCAAATCAAATGGTGGAGAGCAGCTAATGACATTACGTTGTGTCACGATGAAGCCACCGAAGGATGACATAATCACTAGTGCAAGAGTGCCAGCGGTTGTAGAAGCAACTATAGTTTGGGACACCGAGGAAATTAAACGGAACATGGACATTCCTGCTACGTGCAGACCAAAGCTTACAAGGAACTGCCGAAAGAACCTAATAGGAGCATACATAATATACTTCAGATGAGATACACAAACACACACACACATATATCAATCACAATCAAAACTTTAAAAATTTAGTACTTTGAAGAGTGAACTGTTAGACTTGATTTCATCCATATGTTTTCCCTAACCAACTTAAAGCTATTTTATAAAGTTACATTTTAGAGTCCATGCCAGTAAGGTTTATAGATCCTATGTGAATTGAAACATGTATTGCTCTATTCATGCCTGTATGTCTCCAATATTACAAAATCAGATTGATCTTTATCTTTTCATCTGCATTAGTATTCATTTTTTTTTGTAATGTACCCCTTCTGAATTGATGCATATACTAGTAAGTACTAATAGACATGTCTAAGGGATAATTAAGCCACTCTTGTATAATAAGTAACATACATTTGACACTTCAACTTAATCCCCAAAAACATAGAACTAAAGTTTCCATATGTGCAGATCTTACCTTCCAACCTCAGGGCTGTAACCAATGGTATAATAGGTGAGAGAGATCAATAAAAATGACTCTAAGAATGAAAGCGGGATTTTTAGGATTGCTGCAGGAATTGCATAAGCCCACGCAGGATAGAAGCATAACTCTCGCTGTTTGTAGAAAACTTCGAGTCTCGATACGGTTAAGCTCAATTCTGGAAATGCATCAACAATGATTAACATGAGAGTAAAAAATAGAGCACCCAAATAATAATTCGCATGGATGATGTCAACAGCCATTCGAGTGCGTAGGAAAACAGTCATAGTCATTGATGCACCCATGAGAAGCTGCAGAGAAAAATAATCCAACAATAATGCTCTCAGCTATGAAGGCTAAATATGAAAGTTGATCAGATGATGAAACACGATGTCAATTACCTGTAAAGTCTTGAACACATACAGAAAAGAGTTCCTCTTCATCAAAAGGAATTCCCTCCTTGAGCAAGCCTTAAACAGTTCCCATTTACTTAGCGAGTACCTTTTAAAGGAAAGAGAATCTCTGCGGCTTTGAGTCTTTTCAAGTGGATCCGAGAGCTCCTTCTCTAAACTTACGCCGATTTTACATTCTTTGAACTTTTGGATGAATTGATTAACAGAAACATATCTGTAAGGCTGTTCCTTATGGTACCAGTACTGTGCTTGATCTTTTCTTGAGATTACCTGGAGCAGATAAAAAAGTATAATCATTTAAGAGACCGATGAGGACATGGAGACAATGACGTTCACAAGTATGAGCCTCACAATCACAGGTATACCTCCTGAATGAAGTCAGCAATTCCTTTTCTTTCCAGGCACCTAAACCCGCAATTCTTGAAGAATTTGTGAATATAAGTGCGAGGGCCATGATACACAACTTTCCCTTCTGCCATCAGAATAACATCATCGAAGAGATCAAAGATCTCTGGTGCAGGTTGAAGAAGAGATATCAATGCAGTAGCATTAGTATGATGCACCAAATGCTGAATGCAGGAAACAACCTGGAAACTAGTAGAACTATCAAGGCCATTCGATATTTCGTCCATGAATAAAACTTTTGCTGGACCTACAATCATCTCCCCTGCACTTAAAAGAAAATCCAGTCCTATTCAACCCAATCCCTAGACGTTTTAAGTTTATTGCACTACATTCTGCTAACCAAATGACACATATTAGCAAGTCTACCCTCAAACATACACTACCTGTAGTCAATCTCTTCTTTTCACCACCTGAGATACCTCTTCTTATGGCATCACCAACCATTGTGTCAGCACAGTTGTCAAGTCCAAGAATCTGAAAAAAAAAACATGAGTTCATGTTTCGAGAAGGTATTCTTCCCTGTAAAAGAAAACCAGTGATTACCTTCAGAATATAATCTGTTTGAAGGGTACTTTCCGTACCTTCAACTGATATTGCCTGAAAGAAACGATAATAGTTTAGTCCATATAACATTGTGCAAAAGAACGGACGTTATGCATCATATATAAAAGTTATCTGTATTCTATGTGCATGTCTTATATCAAAATGGAAGAGCACTTTGATTAATTGGAGCACTGAAAATAAAACAGAAAGCTGAACAGAAACCTTCATGTAAGCATCTACATCAGGATCCGGAACTATCCCTGCCTGCTTCTCTCTTTGGCTGACTTCCTTAATGATTTCTTTATAAGCACACAAAAGATTAGGAAATACCAAAGAAAAGGAAGTAGCTTAATATCAAAATCAACATATAAATTGAGCACTTACCAGCTCTGCTTCCTACACCCTGAAAGCGTGCAGAAAAAGCAAGTGTCTCCCTTACTGTCATCTCTGGAGTATGCAGATCATATTGGCTAACATAAGTTGACGTTTTCCGAGGATTAAACTCATCAAGTCCATAACCATTGTAAGTTATTTCCCCTGAAACCTTTTGCAGAAGGAAAAAGATAATAAGCATGCCATAGCTTAGCAATTACTAAATCAAGCAGCACTAGGTTGTGGAATGCAGCTTCATATGGTGTTATTATAAACTTGTACTTTGACCCAAAACAGCATCAATGGTTGTGTTAACATTGAAACATTTCGGGAGAAATATATTTCGAATTAGTTAACAATGTCACCTCGAGAGTTTGGCTTAATTTCCCAGCAAGTGCCAGCAAAAATGTCGTTTTGCCACATCCTGGAGGGCCAAGCAATAAAGTCATCCTAGATGGAACCATATCCAAACAGAAGTTTAGTCAACCTAGTCCCCAATATGTATATAAATATAGAAGGTTTTATTCTCTTCTCTTGTTTAACGTAGAAGTATTTCCATTGGTGTACCTTCCGGGTTTTATGATGCCGTTGACATCTTTTAGGATGCTTATCTTGGCCTCTTGTTTTGAACCTAATAAATTAGATATACCCTGTCACAACGGTAGAAACTAGAAAACATTACTAAATTAATCACCAACTAGCAAACTGAAAACAAATACATACAAGAAATACTGTCATATTTGAGAAAAGACAAGTGAAATACCCAAGGTTTGATCATAACTTACAACTTAGGTATATTATGAATGAATGCATGAGCCATCTCAGCTCAAGATTTACTTATAGAATTACAAAAGTGATATCAACAAAATGGTGATCTACTCGCTGGTACTTACAGAAAAGACGCCTTTGGTGGCATTCCAGAGTGTGGGAAGAGGTTTGCCATGAACCACCTGGCACTCGGCTTGGACACTTAGATTTTTATACCTCACTTCCACAGAAGGCAACTGTACTCCAGCCCTGTAAAATTTAAAACATGCTCTTAACACGAATCGGATTAGAGAATGCATCAATGCTGCTATACATGATGAGAGTGAGAGTTACCTGTCAATTCTGTGCCTAAGTTTTTCCAACAAACTCAGGTTATCATTTTGAACATGTTTTATGAGCTTGTCTATGAAACAATGCCGCTCATCAGGTCCAAGTTTGGTGACATTAACAAGTCGTTTTCTTCCAACTTTGTCATCGAAAAGAGCCGTAGTAATGCGTTCAAACAATGGTAGTCTCTCAACTGCAGCCCATTGGGACTCGTATTCATCATCATCATCATCATAACAATAATAATAATCATCATCATCATCATCACCATCATCATCAAAAGAAGTCAGAGTACGTAAAGTCTGCACCTCCTCAGTTGAGACACTCCTTCCAATATTTGATAACTGGATTCTCACGGATTCCATCTCATCTGAACCATCCTGTTGGGCCATCATACAGTATTGGGATGATGAACCAAAGAGTTGAAAACATGCAGAGTTAAGATGCTGTGAGAGGTAAATATGTAGCAGGGAAACGTGGAAAGTAAACGATACGTTAAATTCAAAGACAGTTAAAGCCAAAGCGAAGCGATGCGCCTTATGAAAATGGAGTCGAAAGGGTAGAAACAAACAACAAATAAACAAGCATATTACAAGCATAACTCGAGGTGACATTAATTAATGGGCTATTTTTAGTTGTATTGTTTTGGAACCTTGTAAGTAGACCTGTCCATGGGCCAGGCGGCCCGGCCCAGCCCGACGGCCCGCCTGAAATATGGGAGGGTTCGAGTAAAAATATAGGCCCGAAATATGGGCTTGGGCAAAAAACGAGGCCCGTTTAAAAAATAGGCTAGGCGTCGGGCACCACTTTTTTGGCCCGGGCCCGACCTGGCCCGGGCCGAATATAATAAATATATATTTTTTATTTTTATTTTTTAATTTTAAAATACTTTTAAAATATTTTTTTATTTTTTATTTTTAAAATAATTTTTTTGTGTTTATTAAAAAAGGGGCCGGGCCGGGCCAGGCTCGGGCTTATGATTTTTTTCCCGGCCAGGCCTGGGCAAAATTTCAAGCCCATATTTCGGGCCGGGCCCGGGCCTAGGGGTCGGGCCGAAAATTTTTTCCTGGCCCGGCCCGGCCCGGCCCATGGACAGGTCTACTTGTAAGGAGGACGAACAATGAACAAATCAATGTATTATTATATTTGATTAAATACTATGTTAAACTATGCTACAGTATCTCCTATTTTATTTCAAGAATCTATTTTTAATTAAAAATACAAATCTTATTATTAACATTCTTTCATTAAATTCATGAGTATTTTTTTTATTTCAAAATATTACACCGATAAATTTTTTTAAAAAATTAACTGAAATTAATAATTGAATTTAAATTTTGACTAAATTCGAAAAAATACTTAACAATTTTAATTTTTTGCTTCAAATGAGAGATTAGGGTAATTTAGATAGCATGGTGATGATTGTGGCAAAGCTCCATGTTTATGTATACATTTGAGTATTTGGCTCTACTCTTGTCCTCAATGGTTGGGTGCTTGACATTTAACCTTGAAAGCAAAATAAATCAAAGAAAACATGTTTATAACTTAATATTACAAAGTCATTTGGATTATTAGATTGTAAACCACTCCATTCCAACAATTTATTAGCTTATTCATAAAATATCATTTTCATTTTTCGATTTTTTAGTCTTTAAATTTACGTTTTCTGTTAAATCACTTCAAAATGAATAAAAAATTTAATTTTTTTTTAACTTCGCTGATGTAGCATACATATGGATGTGGATGACACATCGACATTTAATTAATTTTTTTAAAATTTTAAAAATATAAGAACTATTTTTTAAAATTAAAAATCATTAAAACTATTAAAAATTATAAAAATATTTTTAAATTTTAAAAAAATTAAATAACTGTTTACATGTCATCCACATGGCAATTCATGTAGATGCCAAATCATCATAGTTAATAAACATCAACTTTTTTATTCATTTTAGGGTGATTTAACAAAAAATATAAGTTTAAGGGTTAAAAGAGACGGAAAATTAAATGAATGACTAAAATGACATTTTCTTTATAAAGCTGAATGGACCAAATAAGTCATTATACCTTGTTATATATTTATAATATTAAATTTCTACTTTACCCTTAGATGTATGCACTTAAAGTCCAACCTACTTTAATTATTTTAGTTGTCTTTTCTTCGTATTGTTAATATAGATAGATTGGTTCAATTAGGTGAAATTCATTCCATTGAGAGATTTAAGTAAGAGTATATGGAATAAGCTTGTCGACTTGGGTATAAGCCCTTTATTTTCACTTTGTTTTGACTTTCCAATCCTTCTTATTATTAATGAATCTATTTTTCTTTTGAAAAAAAAGTATGTTGGTCATATACAAATTGGAATTGTCCTTTTCAATTACCTGCAAGTTTCAAAAGTTTGCTGCCACCAGCAAGTGCACCTCAATGGATTCTAATCTAAAACTTCACACCTGGAGTATTGGTATTTACTCTGCTATCTGCTTTGCAAAACACACTTCTTTATATGTGAGGTTTTAGGATTGAATCAATTGAGGCATGACAAAATCTTGATATCTACTTCGTAAAGTAGATTCTTTTGTATGTGAGATTCTAGGTTTGAATTTATTGAGATGCACCTGTACATTGCATAATCTTAAAAGAGTTCTGTGAGTGCTTAAAAGGTTTCATATTGTGTATGAAGTGTCTCAAGTTTTGTTAACCTCACACGCAAAAGGTTCTTTACAAAATGCACTTCTTTGTAGATGGCAAAATCTTTGTATTAAGTGCACTCTTTGTACAAAAGATTCTAGGTTTGAATAGAGGACAATTTCTGATAGAGTATCACAACATAACCCGAAGGGACAGGTTGTGATAGAAAGTATGGTTCGGTCGTGGGTCGTGACAGAGAGTGCAAGTAAATATTAGATGAATCTATTCCATCACAATAACCTGATAAAAACCATCTATCTATAGCCTTTTGGATTCCAGAACCCACAAAATCTAATCACTCACAAAAGTAGATAACCGATGAAGACCCTCTTCCCACTGTCAATAAAAAGAAGAAATTACATCTTTGAAATTCCACTGGCATCTTTAGGTAACTGAACATTCCCCTACATTCAACAACTTTGTACATAAAATGAAGTACCCGCAAGCTTCCATCCAAACATCAATGAACCCCCAAAGATATCAGTCACAGCAAATCTAAGAGGATAGGCAGTGATCAACCATCCATTCTAGAAAGCAAATGCAGCAGCTGATCTATCAGTGACTCGATTTATTAAGATCGCAAGCGCATTCAAGGAAAAGCTATGCTTCTCCGATTCGGTTGTGGGAGAAATACAGCAGCACTGTTATTGGTTTCACTCAAATGTTCTACTGAGATGGTAGACAACCATTATTAAGCAACTCCTGTTGTAGTTGCTCCAAATAGTAGATCTTGTCATTCATGCCTTCCTTTCTGTATGCATCCACCATGATGGAGAAGGTTAACTCATTAGGTGGGCATTGCTTGTCTTTCATTCGATTAAAAACTCTCTCCATTTCCATCAAATCCTCTGCCTTTGCACAAGCAAATATTACAGCATTGTAAAATGAGGTATTTTCAGGTATCTCAAACTTGGCAGCCAACTGAGCGGTGCTAATAACTTTATGAAAGAGACCACCATTAGCATATCCATTGATAAGGCAGCAAAAGGTCTTGGTGTCTGCCTTCATCCCTTCAGCACGCATTTGATCAAACGTGTATTCCATGTGTTTCACATCCCCGACATCAGCAAATGCCTCAATGACATTGTTGTAAGTAGAGGTTGTCCACGGAAATTGAAGCTTCCGCATGTATTCCATCACGGATGACATCTTATCATACATTCTTTTCTTTCCATAAGCACCGATCAAGATATTGAAAGAGCGTGTTTCCGGCTCGATGCCAAAATTTCGGAATTTCTCATACCATCTCTCCATCATATCAATCTGCCCTTTGTTGCCAAACACACTGAGGATGGTGTTCATTGTCCACACATCAGGTTTGCATGCTGAGCTCTCCAACATGCCAGATAGGACTTTCTCCATCTGATCAAACTTCCCCGCCTTACCATATCCATTTAACACTATGTTCTGGGTAACTGTATTCGGAGTTATCAACCGCTCATCCATTTCCTCATACAGAGACTCAACCAAGTCGAATCGCGAGGCATCAACACACGCCTTAATCAAGGTACTGTAGGTGAAGACATCAGGCTGACAACGAGGAAGTGTTTTCATTTGGTTAAACGTTGAGAAGGCATCGTCAATGAGATTGTTTCGACAATAAGCAGCGAGCAATGCCGTGTAAAGCTCTGGAGTTGGTTCACATCCTTCTTCAACCATTTCATCGAACAGCTGGCGGGCACGGTGGGGTTGCCCGGATTTCCCAAGAAGAACAAGTAGTTTCATGTACGTGCCTTCTTTTGGTTGATAAAAGGGTTGTTCCCTAAGCATCTCAAATACCTGAATATTAAAAATTGGCTACCTTATCATCAGAATAAAGAATCCCACGACTGCTAAAAGGAGAGGAGAAGTAGAGAGTGAACCTGGAGAGCTTGAAGCCACTGCTTCTTTAGGATGCAATCGGACAAGGTTTCGGTGACGGTGGAGACCCAGGCCTTGGCGGCGTTCTTGCGGTCGAGTTTCTTCTTGAGATTCTTGAGGGGGGTTTTCTTGGAAGACCCAGGAATGGAATGGTGCGACAGGCCAGGGTACTCTCCTTCCTTCCAGTGCCTCTTCTTATCGGAAACAGCACCGGCGACGGCAGATGGAACAATGAAGGAGTTTGGGGGATGGGGCTTGGACTTGGGCATGGGTTCTGGGCGTAGCAGAGCAGAGGAGAGCAGAGAAGAAGAGAAGGAAAGGGACATTGAGGATGCCATAGGATTAAAGTGTGGATCTTTGGGAGCAATTCAACTAACGAGCAGCAGTTGAGCTTGAGTTCTCTCTCTATTGCCGCTGTTTAGTATAGGAAAGGATAATAATAAAATAGTCCAGGAATATGGTAAAATTATATTTTGCCCCCTTTCATTCAAAAAATAATAAAATAGTCCTTATATATTTAAAAAGAAAATTATTTTTTATTAAAAAATCTCATCCAAGCTGACGAAATAATCAAATAACCCTACATGGCATGACACAATGTCACATATACCTTATGTTAATATATATTGACTGATTTAGAACAATAAAAATAGATGAAATTTTTAAAAGGATCGATTTGCTATTTAATTTAACGTACTAGGCTTAATTTGTCTATTTCTTTAGTAGAGAAAGTAAAATACAATTTAATTTTTAGTATAAAGACCTTCATAATACTTTTACCATAGAGATATTTCAAAAAATAAAATTAGTATTAATATTATTTTATAAAAATTTAAGTCTTTCATTTGTAAAGGTTGAGTTCTTGGAGTTTTAAATATTCGACTCCCACATGTATAATTGCATAGGTATGGGACTAGAGGTGCTCATGGGCCGCGCCGGGCCAGGTTCGGGCCGGGCCCATAAAAAATTTCGGCCCGTGTCTTAGGCCCGGGCCAGGTTCGGGCCGGGCCCATAAAAAATTCGGCCCTTGTCCTAGGCCCGGGCCCGGCTCGGCCCGGCCCGAATTATGGGCCTGAATTTTTGTCCAGACCCGGCCGGGGAAAAATTCCTAAGCCCGGGTCCGGCCCAACCCGACCCTTTTTTTAATAAACACCAAAAAAATTTTTAAAAAAATAAAAAAAGTATTTTAAAAATATTTAAAAATAAAAAAATTATTTTAAAAATATTTTTAAAAATAACAAATAAAAAATAAATATTTATTATATTTGGGCCGGGCTCGGGCTAAAAAAGTGGTGCCCGAGGCCCGGCCCGTTTTCTAAACGGGCCTCTTTTTTTGCCCAAGCCCATATTTCGGGCCTATATTTTTATCCAAACCCTCCCATATTTCGGGAGGACCGTCGGACCCGGCCCATGAGCACCTCTATATGGGACTATGGGTTCTAGTTTAAATTGTTTTCCGTTTATCTATTTATATGTGGTAATGATTTGATTTTATTTTAAAAATTAAGAGAAAAAAGTGATAAAATAATTAGAACTAAAGTCACAAAAGAGAAAATCGTTTGGGTCTAATTTGTTTTTATGGGTAAATTAATGAAATATGTTGATTTTTTTAATATTTAAGTAAATAGGTTGTCTTTTTTTTATATTTATCGGTTATGTTATTTTTGGAGAGAGAAATGAAAACAAGTTTTCACTTTGTTAAATCTTTTTTTTTTTACAGTTCGAAATTAGAAATTTATAAATTTATTTTTGTTTGTGTTTGAGACAGATATAGTCATAGTTTTAATTTGTGTTTGGGTTCACAGTGATGTTGTAGAGCTCGGTGACCTAAACATTTCACCTTCCATATGAGGATGGAGTCATCACTTGAGAAGTCGATATTGCATTGCAACTCAAGGTCCCAATTGGCGTTGATTATACGGTCACAATTTGACGTGTATCTAGGGCTTCAAGTTTACAAAGGTTATACTGTCAAGGGATGAAGTATAACTGGGGCCTCAATTAACAGTGTTTATGCGGCACCGAAACGAATAAAACCTATACAGAAGTCTAAGATCATAGTCATATCGAAAAGCACAGCAAGCACGGTACCGGTTGTTTGTTGACAACCTGTGCTTTTTGCCATGACTCTAATTCTCAAGTTAGTGGTTTTGTTTAGAGATAATGAATAAAGGTTAGAGATAATGAATAGGAAATATATCCAAATAATATTTCCAAAGACCTTTTTATGTTTACCTCTCGCGTGATAATCTTCTCAAACTTGGAGCTTAAGATGCCTCAGAATTGGTTCATCCCTCTGCTTCGTTTGCTTGCTCTTTTTATCCCATTTATGATCGTGTCAAGCTTTATCTAATCTTAATCATTTGCAACATTAAGGGTCTGCCAGTAAAATGTTTTCCGTAAAATGATTTCTGAAAAATGTTTTACTTTTCTGTAAAATGATTTACTGAAAAATATTTTCTGTTGTTTGATTGAATCTGTGTAAAATATTTTCTGTTGTTTGACAGATTTCCTGAAAATATTTTCCGGAAAAGTTATTTTTACATATATTAATATATATTAATAAATTTTTATATTTTAAATTGTTTTTACATATATTGCAATGATTTATTTATAATAATACTCAATTATTAAGCTACAATATTAATCGTTATAAATTGAAAAAAACTAATATCAAATAAATTATTTGTAATTGTGTTAAAAAAACAAGTATTGAATAATTAAAAAAACAAGTTACTGGAAAATCGATAAACAGAAGCAGTTTTCTACCGGAAATGAAGGAAGGAATGAAGGAGGCGATAGAGAGGAGAGAACGGAAAATGTCTTACGGAAATTGAAAGGTTAAGACATTTTCCCTAAAATATAACCCATTTTCCCTTGTTTTGGAGTTCATTTTCCAAATGGAAAATATTTTCCGCCAATTAAACGCTGGAAAAGTTGGAAATGATTTTCCGGAAAATTAATTCCATCAATCAAACAGACCCTAAAATTCTTTTGCTCTCTCACCATTCCACAACTCCCTCTATCTTCTTAATATTAAACATGTATTAAATATTTCATAGTGACTATTTAATACCCTTTATGAGTATGACATAATAATAACATAACATATTACCAAGAATGTGCTCCAATTGAGTGGTCATCCACAAGGCCGTGGTGGCCATGTAATCTGCAAGTACTTCAATTCTATACTCCTCAATCCCTCACCACTCTCTCTGCTTTTCTCTTCTTTTTTTGCTTTACAATTTCCTTTTCCACTTTGGGTATTCCATATTCATATAAAGAAACAACGAAAAAGATTTGAGAAAAGTAGTACCACAAACCAAATAAAATAAGAACGTTAACTAACTCAATAACTAATGATAAAATAAATAAACCATTGTCTCCGACGAAAGTAATCGAGAGAGTTTTCGTCGGTCACTATCAGGTCAAGACTAGCTCCAATGGTAGAGTTGGAAATTTTTTTTAGTGGCTAAAATTAAATTGTATATTTTTACGATAATAGAAATATAATTTCATTATTTTAATGGCCTAAATCTTTATAATTTTTAAAGAGATAAATCAAAATTTTATCATTTTTAGGGGATCAAAATGTAATTTTACTATTATTAATTTAAAATTTTATAAATTATAAAGAACCTAAATTAAAATTTTACCATTTTAAGAGGCCAGGTCTCTACTGAACTCCGCCACTCACTAACTCGTAATAAACACTATATTAATATTCTTGTCCTATAAATAAAATTAGTTTAATTCCATCACAAGTCCTCGAAACTATTGTCTAGATTTTAAGTTAGTTACTAAATTTCAAAACTTTCTAATTGAAATTTTAAAATATTAGTATTAAGGTTAGTATTTGGTACATTAATAGTGTAGTTTTTGTATATTTCACAAGTAGTTTTAAAAATTTGTTGTTGTCGAAATCTTTTTTTGAAATTGACTTTTTACTTTAAAATGATTTTCGGTATACAAAAATTTAGGAAATGGGTTCGAGAGTCGGTTACGTATGAGGAAGGATTAGAATCCTCATAACGCCCAAAGTTGGTACCAATTGATTACTTGATGTCTTAGTGTCGAAAGTTGAAAATTCGAAAAGTAATTAAAATATGATCCCTCTTTGCATGATGTTCTTTTTAATTAAAGTCACTTAGTTAAATTAAAACTTACGTAAAAGACCTTCTTATCTCGAGATAACCAAAACGAAAAGGTCATGTCCTGTAAGTTAGGGCACACATCTCAAATCTCCGAAAATAAAATTGCTCATTATTTAATTATTATTTAAATCTCGTGTGTTTTTAGTTTTAAAAAGGATGTTCAGTTATTTAGGTTCAAAGAGAAAGTCAAACCCCATAAGTAGAGGTGATCATGGGTTGGGCTACCCGGCCCGGCCCGACGGCCCGAAAAATGGGAGGGTTTGGGTAAAAATATAGGCTCAAAATATGGGTTTGGGCAAAAAAGGGGTCCGTTTAGAAAACGGGCCGGGCATCGGGTAAATTTTTTTTGCCTGAGCCCGACCCAGCCCGGCCCGAATTATATATTAAATATATATATTTTAATCAAATATATTGTTTTTATTTTAATCAAATATATATTATATCTTTAATATGGGTCGGGCTGGGCCCAGGCCTAGAAAACAGGACTAAAATTTTGTTTGGGCTTGGCCCGACCCACCATGATCACCTCTACCCATAAGTTAGGGCACAACTTCTTGAACCGCTAAATAAAAAACTTTGCCTTGGTTTTAAAATTTCCCTTTTTATGCATCAAGTAAAAATGAATGTAACACTTAAAGCGATGTGCATTTAATTTATTTGGGCATAGTATAAAAATGGACAAATATATTTAAATATGATCATGAGATGGAGACAGCAAAATAATATAAAATAGCTATGTGGGTAAAACATCTATATTAGAATGATAAATAATAAATAAATACCATAATAATAATGTAACTATAATAATAATAAAAATATTAATAACAATAGTCATATCACTATCATAATACCAAAGTAAATAAATAAAAATATGTAATAACCACCTAAAAATTGCACAAAAAGGAATATAAACAACATTAATTTTAAGCGCTAAAATAAAAAAAAAGTAATTAAAGGGATAAAATTAAATAAATGAATGATTAAATTGAAATTTAAATGAAATTTAAAGTATGAATTATATAAAATAAATAAATAAATAAAGCAAAATAAGGGACTAAAATAGAACATGCGAAAAGGAATAGGGACCAAATGGGTAATTATTCCAAACCCAATACACGTGTTGTTTTCAGGAGTGACTAATGGTCAGTGGACCAAAATGAAAATAAAATAAAATTAAATGGTAAATTTAAACGAGAAAAGAAAATTTAAATCAGGACTATATCAAAACATGCTCAAAAGCGGGAGGACCTCGGCAACAATTATCCCATCCTTTAAAAACACGCGGATCTAAAGGAGTTCGGGTCGGGTATTCGATTTGTGTCTTAAAACGATGCTGTTTTGGGGCTTCTGGAACCTGGCCAAAACGATGTCGTATCATGGTCCCTATATATACAAAAACAATAATTTTAAAAATCATTTCTAAGCTCAGTTTAAAAAAAAAACTTTAGGACCCCTCTTTTTTTTTTTCTCTCGTCCTTTCCCTTATTGGGCCTTGGTGCCAGCGAGTCTCCGCTGTGTCCACCGGTCATTGGCAACGAAGACCGCCACCTCCGGTGGTCGAAGACCCCAAAAACTTCCCTTTTATCCTTTTTTTTTGGGAAACCGGATCTGGGATCAAAATCCCTAGAATCCGGTCAACGCTCAACAACAAAAAAGGAGACTTTTCAGCTTTTATCCCTTTTTGGTGCGGCCATAGGTGAATCCCGAGGGATTCGGTAGCCTTCGAGGCCAAAAAAACAACCGACAACGACAGCGCATGTGAAAACTTAAGTCTTTTGTATTATATATATGCTTCGAAATAAAAAAATGAAAATACATTCTTCTTTTTAAGCACTTGTAGTTTTTTGCTTTCTTGTATTCTATTTTTGATTCTCTGTCTGTAAAAACACAATCTTTTCTTTAGGTTTTTATAGCCGATTACATAAATTTTCTTTTCTTTTCCTTTTCTCTGTTTCTGCTATCTCTATCCTCTGTCTCGTTTCTTTTCTTTTTTGCATGTATTCGTGGCAAGGTCAACAGCGCTGGGGAGTCGCGCCTTGCCATTTCGGTGAAAGGAGGGGGAAAGGCCTCCGGCAGCGCATTGGCTGTCGTGGCGAGGGAGCGGCGCCAAAGCTGCTAGGGTTGCTGTTAGTCTTTTAGGGTTTTGGGCTAGGGTTGATGTAGTATTGGACTTTTAGGGTTTTGTTAGATTAGGTAATGTATTTGGGCCTCGGTTTGGGCTTGTATGATGGATTGGACTTTTGTTATTATTATTATTTTTTGTTTTGTTTATTGAGCCGGATGAATTTGGCATTTACAACTATCTTTTTTTTTTTTACAAATATTTTACTATACTGTTACACTTGTCAAGTTTTTAGTCCTACCTATAAAGTCTAAAAACTTCACTGCAGTATACCAATTAGGTCTCTTCTAAATCTCGGTGTCAATTTTAGGCATTAACTTTCAATTCAAACTTGGTGTATAACATATTTAAAAAACATTGATGAAACTGTAAACACATATATACCCATGACGTGTTAAAAAAAGTATAAATAAAATTTAGGAGGATTATTTTTTAATTTGATTTATATATTTTAAATATGCAATAAGTCTATACGCATTTATAATTTGATTTATATGTTTTAAATATGCTCCATGCCATATTTGAACGTCCATTTAATATCCGAGCTAATTTAGATTGACAGAAGAACTTGAAGTAAACAATCCTTAAGACTCAATTAAAACATTTTAAAGCTTAAGAAATAATTTAGAATCAAGCTATAATAGACCTGTCCATGGGCCGGGCCGGGTTCGGGCCAGGCCCACAAAATTTTTAGCCCATTTACTAGGCTCGGGCCCGACCCTGCCCGAAATATGGGCCTAAGATTTTGCCCAAGCCCGGCCCGGAGAAAAAATATGGGGCCCAAGCCCGGCCCGGCCCGGCCCGTTTTAATTAAAATTAAAATTATTTTTTATAAAATTAAAACTAATTGTTATTAAAATTAATTGTTAGTAAAATTATCAAATTATTAATTGTTAATTGTATTAATTGTTGTAATAAAATCTAACATTTGATTAGTAAATTTATCAAATTATTAATTGTATTAATTGTATTAATTGTTGTAACAAAATCTAATATTTGATTAGTAAAACAAACTTGATGTTTTATTATTATTATTTTGTAACACTAGTCAATGAAATGAAAGTAAATAAACTTAAAATAAAAACTATTATATTTTAAAAAATAAAAAAATATATATTTAATATTTTTCGGGCCGGGCCGGGCCGGCCCGGGCCAAAAAATCTTGCCTGAGGCCCGGCCCGTTTTTTAAACGGGCCTAAATTTTTACCCAAGCCCATATTTCGGGCCTATATTTTTACCTGAACCCTCCCATATTTCGGGCGGGCCATCGGGCCGGGCCGGGCCGCCCGGCCCATGGACAGGTCTAAGCTATAACTTAAGGATATCTTATGGAATTAACCCTTAAAAAGTTATAAACGGTTCAAAAAAGGATTTTTTTTTTGTTTAAATAAATATGATAACTTCAAAGACGGTTTAGTAACAATAAATGATGTTAATATGGAATCATAAATTAACGTTTTACTTGAATTAATAAATATTTCCTTATATTATCAAATATTAATGGTATTTTTATTGATATTTGATCTCCTCCGTGACTGCTATTTTTACAATAATAATAGATAAACATATCTCCCTATAGACCCTTAAAAAACTGGCTGTGCATAGGGTGTGCAAAATTCGGGTAAAACCAAAAAAATTCGATTAATAGACTGAATTTGGTTAATCGGTCAGTTAATCGAATTTTTTCGGTTGAAGTCGGTTAATTATTTTTTAATTTTTCGGTTAACGGTTAATTCGGTTCGAAACCGATTGTTTAACCGAATTATTTTGGTTTAACCGAAAAATTAATAAATAAAATTATAATATATAAATAGGTCCACTATTCACCTAAACCCAATTCAAACTCAACTATCCAACCCAACCCAATCATAAAAATTACAAATAATTTAATAAAAATAAAATTTCAATTATGTGTTAATTTCAAGACTTCTGTAATGTTTTTAATTATGTAGTGATTCAATTCGTTTAATTTGGGTAATTCAGGTAATTTAGGTAATTCAGTTAATTCGGTTAATTTTTAACCAAAAATAAAAAAACATATAATTTCAGTTAATTCGGTTAACCGACCGACCGAATTAACTAAAAAAATTTCGGTTTAGTTAAATTTTTAAAAAAATCGGTTTAATTAACGGTTAAAACTTTTGAAAAGCCAATTAATTTGGTTAATATTATTTCGGATTAGTTAACCAATCGTTTAATTAACACACCTAATTGTGGGAACTAATATGCAGATACATATACGTGTGTATATATGCATTTTTCTCTTCTCCAATATATATATGCATGCATTTTCCTTTGTTAATCGAAATAACCAAAAAAAAAAAAAAGAAGAAGAAGAAGAAGATAAATTGATTGAGTCATCATTTTACCAAAGGAATAGAGGTTTTCAGTTTTCAGCAGAGTCTAATAATTGCCCTTTTTTTGTTTTGTGTTTGTTGCTTTAAAATCACAGTTAAAATTCTGGGGAAAGAATATACTATGATGGTCATGGGTTTTTCATGGCGTCTGCAATCGTAAAACCCAGTTTTCCATGGCTTTTTCCTTTTGTCATTTTCTTTTCTCTGTCCCTCTCTCTCTTTTGGTTTTAGTAATTATATTAGACGTTACGTTATTGTCCAATTAAAATTCAATTAGTGTTAAGGCTTCTCCTTGTTTTGGGTGTTGTTTTTGTTTCTCTTATTTATTTTGGATAATCTTGAGCATTTTCCCTAGTAAAAGTTTCTGGCACTTGCATGTTGGGTTTCCTGGATGAATTATAATCGTTACAGCTAGGGAAGGTGGTGTGATGGCGGCCAAGAAGGCGTGTGAGTCTTTTTCTAAGAGCTTAATTGAGGATGTGCATAAATGGGGTTGCATGAAGCAGACAGGGGTGAGCTTGAGGCACATGATGGATTTTGGGTCCAAACCCACTGAGCGGAACTTGTTGATTTCGGGTCAGTTCCTCCACAAGGAGCTCCCCATTAGGATTGCTCGTAGAGCCATTGAGCTTGATACCCTCCGTTATGGCCTTTCTGAAAAGCATGCTATTTTGAAGGTCTCTTCTTTTTCTTCTTCTTTCTCCTTTTAAAATTTCCATGTCTTGGATGGCTTGTTGCTTCACTTTTTTGGCCAAAAAAAAGGGTCTTCAATCTTCAACTTCCACTTAGCCTTTAAATACCTGATTCTGCATAGTGGTTAGTAGATCTTAACCTTCAATTTCATGATTAGTAGTAATTCCTTCTTACTGTATTGTGTAGATTCTTCTTCATGTGTTCTGCCTTGTGATTTTCAAGTTATTTGTTGTTCTTTGCTTACATTTTGATGCATGCAGTCCCTGCTGAGTTTTTTAGGGCCTCTAAATCTAATATAGACATAGAATTTCACTTAAAAATCCAAGAAATTGTTTGCTTTTTTCATAAAATTTTACCTATTGTGTCAATTGCAGTCCTTAATGGTTTAGCTTTGGAAATGGGGAGAGATATAACTCATTTACTTGAACTTGTGATTCATAGGTCCGAGACTGGTACTTGGATTCCTTCCGTGACCTAAGATCTTTCCCTGAGATCAAAGATATAAATGATGAGAAGGAATTTACACAAATGATCAAGGCTATCAAGGTGCGACACAACAACGTCGTCCCTACGATGGCTTTGGGGGTTCAACAGTTGAAGAAAGGAATGGATCCCAAGATTGTTTATGAGGATCTTGATGAGATTCATCAGTTTCTCGATCGGTTTTACTTGTCACGGATTGGAATCCGCATGCTTATTGGTTAGTTTTGACTTCATTAGTTTTGGTGTGATGAATCTGTTGTTTTCTTGATGCAACACTTGCTGCTAAATGTTTTTCATTACCACATTTGTAACTGTATATTCAAGCTCGGTCTAAACACTCTGCATGGTTTAAATTTTGGTGAAACCAGGGCAGCACGTCAAGTTGCATAAACCGAATCCTGCTCCACATGTTGTGGGCTATATACATACAAAAATGTCTCCAGTGGAGGTGGCAAAAAATGCTAGCGAGGCTGCACGTGCTATTTGTTTGCGTGAATATGGGAGTGCACCTGATATTAATATCTACGGCGATCCTAGTTTTACATTCCCGTAAGTTGCTTTATCTCACATTTTTCGCATTTGATCCATTTAGTTTCCATCCTGGAGCCATTCTTTGTCTTTAGTTCAGTCATACGTATGGTTAACCAATGATCTTGTGCTTCCCATCCTGCATATTATCTGTTTTCTTGCGTGACAGTTACGTTCCAACACACTTGCAACTTATGGTATTCGAGTTGGTCAAAAATTGCCTGCGTGCTGTCCAAGAGCGCTTTATGTATTCGGATAAAGTTGCACCACCTGTTCGAATAATAGTTGCCGAGGGAATCGAGGATGTAACTATAAAGGTAGTTTTATCATGCTTAATGTTTGTCCATACAATTTTCATTTAAATATGCAATTCCTCTTGTTGTCTAACAACACTAATTGGTCTAACTGGCAATCCAGATCTCAGATGAGGGGGGTGGCATAAAAAGAAGTGGCCTTCCCAAAATTTTCACTTACCTTTATAGCACTGCCAAAAACCCCTTGGATGAGTATACAGATCTTGGGACAGATGATAGAATAACAATGGCAGGATACGGTTATGGAATACCTATAAGCCGCTTGTACGCAAAGTATTTCGGAGGGGATCTTCAAGTTATCTCCATGGAAGGATATGGTGAGTGCATTTGCTACGATTTGATTGATTGCTTAACAATCGAATGTTGATAGACAGTCATACTGTTTTCCTTTGTAAGCAAGCATATTTGGTTGACATCACATGTATCTTTGCATATACATGAACATATAGTTGCATTATATATTGTTTAGGTGGCACTGGCACTGGCATCTCAAGGTAGATTTTAAGTAGAAAGCAACAGTCAAAAGGATTGTTCATATTATAGAAGCAGATAACTAACATATCTTTTGTGTTGTGATTGACAGGGACTGATGCATATCTTCATTTGTCTCGCTTGGGGGACTCACAAGAGCCATTGCCATGATTCTTTTTCTCTACTTGGTCTGCACCGCCAGGAGGAGGGAAATATAGCGATGAACAAGGGGGGGGAAGGGGGGGATTTTAATGTCTATCAAAGTGTTTGTATTAAAATAAATATTGTATAATCCAAGTACAATCACCTCACCTCCTGCATAGTTTTCTTATTTCCAGCCGGTGGAACATTGTTTTCAATGTCGAAACATGGAACTAAATAGTGTTTTTCAAGGCCAAAAGTCTTGATTCAAACATGTAACTTGGTATGCTTCGATGCTATCCAGCTTCTACGAAACAAATGTCTTTAAGAAGTAAAGAGATTGAGGTCATACCTTTTCAGTTGCAAGTGCAAAGGGAGTCCACTATGGCTCATGGGAGTGCCATCGGACATTGGTCAAAGGCCCAAGGAGAAAAAGCAAAATGAAACATGCTCTTTTATTATACCACTCATGCAAGGAAATACATAATTTAACAACAAATTCAATAAAAGAATCGGCCTTTCCATTTCTTTTTAACGTGAAATGTACCTTATCGCCACTGTAATATTCTAGCAGATATGCCTAATTTGGAAGGACTAAAATAAGAGAAGTGCAAATGAAGAAAAAGGGGGAAATACGGTTCAATGCTTCCTTTACTCTATTTTTCCTCATCAGAAAAGCAAAATTCTTGGACAATCTTCTCATAGGACAATCTTTTCATTCCAAATGTGATGAATGTACACGTGAATGGCTTCCCTTTTATACTGAAACTAGCTTAAATAGTGCTATTCTCAATATTGCCCTTAGCCTATACAAATATTAATCCCGTACCATTAGCAATCCTCATTGTAGTCGGCTCATCGAACACTAAAAATTAATGTTGCTCTCATGGATGAACCTGTATTCCACAATCAAGCATAAGGATGATGAACTGGTAATGGAATATTGAATTATAAAATGAAAGTTTAAAGAGATATGTACCTGATGTAACCTTTCTTCCTTAAAGCTTACGGTTCTAAGCTTCAATTCTCCTCTGTGCGTTGTCATTTCATCTAATATCTCAGCATCAGAAAAGTTGTCTTCAGACCCTTCATTGTGAGAAACAAATGATTCCCTTCCCTGTTTAAACATTACCATGTTTGCGATCAATGTGCATATGAAAAGAAGTATAAAGTCATTTAAATCAAAGGAACATTTATAACTTAAACTGCGCTAGAGCATAGAAAGAAAAACTGTATCATATATGCTAAGATTTTCAGTTATGGAGAGGAAACCCTTCCCATAAGTTCGTTCCACAGGTCGAAACACCAAACAATTTAGTGTAATTACTACTACCATACGCAAATATTAGTGTAATTACTACTAGCATATGCAAATATTGCTCTGGATCTAAAACAACAAATTATAAGAAAGGACCAAAAAGGATGTACCTTGAATGACAAACTTAAGTTTCTGCGTGGTGTGCCAAGAATTTCTTCATACTCAGCTGCATCAAGTTCCCGCAGATGTTCAGGAGCAAAAAACTTTGGAAGGATGTGCTGTCTGATGCTGATGAGGAGGAAGAACGGCAGTGGAAACAGTATTCCAGCTATAGGTATCCATGTCACCCCGAAACATACCAGAAAGTATACCAACTGGAAGAGTGTAAACATCAAAATGGACTTGAAAGGTACTGACTCCACAAATGATGCATGAACACCTTCAAGGACTCTGTTCAAAGATATAAGATGCAAAACCACATCAACCATCACATTCAGTTTCTTATCAGAGTTGTGCTACTGCTTCTATACAATATATCTTTGTATAAATCAACAAATATGTTTTCATAAAATGCCTGTTTTTTATGTAAGTTTATTCTTAAGGTACAATGACTTACTTGTAACGTCTGCTGGGGGTGATAAACAGTAGCAACATCCTTTCCCAGAACTGGTTCCCTGGGAGGCTGTCAATCGCCATGTAGGCAAAGTATCCCCACAGTACCGAGGTAGGTATCATTTTTACCACAGGCAGAGCACACAATGAAAGTCCAACAAGGAAGGACTGCAACAAGTTGCTCATTCTTTGCTCATTAACTCTAACTGGCAAATGAGCATCAATGTGTTTCTCAGGATCAAAATTTTCTTTTCCATTCTCCCTACCATCACGTTTCATTACAGCCTCCTTCAAGTTCTTCAACTCTTTATCTACTGAAGTAGGCTGCAATCCAAATTATGTTCTAATGAGACTTTCAGCCAATTAAATATTTTGCAAGCATGCATTACATACAAAGTAGTATATGCAGTATTACAAGCCTATAGTACTTACAGCAGGAGATTCGTCCATTTCTATGAACACAGCTTGCATCCTCCCATAGATTTCTGAGTTGGTTGCTAGTTGCGATATGCCCTCCTTGGCACTTTGTACCATTTTTTTCCGAATCAGCTGCAATTGATTGATTATATAGTCTAAGAATCTAGATTGATGGGAATCATATGAATCATATGGCAATTAGAGGAATGGTTCCCAAAAGTACAATGTCTTACCTGCCTTTTGAGAACCGCAAGGCTTTTAGTGTGCATGGGAGATTGTGGAAGGACCCCATTTGAGGGAGGGAGTCCCAGCAACCCACAAATCAAAGTCTGAAATGACAAGAAGCGTTTAAGCCTGATATTAGTATGAAATATATATATATATTTGAAAAATATAAATTGTAAAAAAAAGGGGTGGTGGGAACTATGGAGAGAGAATAGGTCGGAAGATAAGTACCATAATTCCTAGCAATAAGATATCATAATGGTAAGCAGAAGGATTTTTAAGGTTGAACTCCTTTTGTTGTGCCAACTGTGAAGCAACACTGTGATCGAAGAAGTATAGACCTGCTATCATTACTGCTGGTATAAAGGCAGCAAAGATGTAAATTATTGGTACCTTTCCCATATCCTGTAACAAGAGTTGAATATAAAATTATTGCGGCTTTCATCTGATCAGAAAAACCAGGTATGCACCAAACAAACATTCCAATGTTTCCTAGATTGTAGCTTAAGGTTATGAATTTTAGAGACAGTTCAATTATAAGATATCAATAACATAAGATCCCTGGAAAGGGAACAAATAAAGTAATGGATTCACAACTTACCTTTATCACTGTCCAATGATGTAATGATTCAGATTCCCAAAGAAGTGGACAGAACAGCCTCCTGGGGACTCCAGAACTAACTTGTCCAGGTATCATGTAAGACAATGCTGTCCAACACAAGATCATAAGGGGAACCCCATAATCTGCAAGAAAACCTCGAATCCAACCTGAAAGAAAAGCCATTAAAAACAAGATTTAAAAAAAAAAAAAAGCCCCACAAATAATATAAAGTGAAACTGTCAAATCAGTAAATGTCAGTTAGTGAGTTGATGTACCTGTTCCATAACGCCACAATCTTGCCTTACGAGTCTTTAGGGAAGTGAATAGAACCCCAAATGAGAAAATGACTGCAAGCAACCCATTTGTATATAGCCAGGTGAACTGATATTTCTCCAACTTAGGATTTTCACCTTTGGGAACATTGAACTCACTGATCACTCCCTATGATCCAAACATTATAGTTATCAAGGTTAAATCACAGAACTTTGTCATCATAAACATCACAATTCCTTTGTTGCATAAGACATTCAATACCTTAACAGCCTCTTGAAGGAAAAGAACAGTTATCAACATGCCGAAAAGTTCTCCAGCAACTCTCGTAAATCTGTTGATTATGGTGCATGCATTGAATATAGCGAGAAAAATGAGCAGCATAGCTGTCCATACACACACCCTGGGAAAAGAAAACAAAAGAAATGAAATTAAGCAATGAGAACATTTCTACTGAATCAAGAAGCTCGAAAAATATTAAATAATAATTTTAAAATTACAATCAGGGAAAAGAGAGAAGAAGGAATGACATTCATTACCAAGCAGTCCAAGCCAAAAAGAGCTCCTGGCCCAACTCAGGCCTTCGTTTGCAGAAATTGTACAAATAAGTGTACATTATAATTGTTGGCTCTGCAACACCTACTATTAACAAAGGTTGCCCACCTAAAATGGAGTGAATGATTCCACAAATAGCTGTGGAAGCCAATGTTTCCACTGTGCTGAGGGCACCGTCTGAAACAAGAAAAACAAAAACAATCGTATGGTTTATTCATGAAAAGCCATAAACTCGACAAAAATAGGATAAATAAGTTTTCAGCACTAACATCCAGCATTAATAATCTTAGAGATAAGATGATTTGCATTGAAGCAACCTCATCCTTGATCATGCTAGCTTTTGAACATTCTCATTTTAAGGAGAAAGCAAATACACTACCTGTATCTCGACTCAATTGCTCTCCAAAGGCAATAACAGGAAGAGCAGAAGCAAAGAAGATATAGAAAGTAGGAGCAAATATCCTGTTAGAAATTTAAAAAAATGAAATACGAATCAAAATCGAAAATATCTTCATCAGAGGAACAAAATGTAGTGCCAGAAACATCAAAATGAAGAACATGAACATACCGAAAGCCTGAGCAAAGTCCATTGACCCAATCTTGCTTGTAGCACGCGCTTCTTCCCTTGATGTCTTTGGTTATCCCCTTGAATGGACTTTTCATGTTTCCCATAACTGATTCAACAAGGGCAATTAAAATTAAAAAAAAAAAAAAGCTTTTACATAAATCTATTTTCTACAATGATAGCAATACATATATCCAAACATCCTCTTAATCACATAGGCAAAACAGTGCAAAGAATAAAATATCTCTAAGAAGTTGGCAAAGCACATCACACTAAAGAGAACATGTATATATCATGTATGCATGTGGATTTTGTGAACACCAGTGGTAATCATGATACAATTGCCTTAATAAAGAGAAAATCAATTACCAACATTAGTGGGATACATGTGATTTGCAATTTACTATTAACAACATCATAGAATATAGCAGAACCATCCAAAATAAAGCTAATATAAAAACCATCTGATCTGCTGATACTGACACAGTTCATAGAAATCTCATAAAACAATACATATGACAACCATTCAGATGAATGGTCTGTGGCAGGCTGAATCAAGGGGGAAAAAACCAATAATGTGTAAAAGAAGATGAATTTCTGAAAGAACCAAGAATACTACCCAAAAAAATCAGCATAATGCAAACTACAAAACATAGTAATTTTACTCACATTTTTTTTTTTAAGAAAAAGAAAAGGCTGATATTCAAGATTCAACTAGAGAACAGTGGAACATTTCCATTTCTACTATAAAACAAGCAGGGGAAAACCCCACATTTTCTACATTGGGAAAAAAAATCAAAATCTCCAAGGAAAAAAACAACAAAGAAGTTACTCACATTTAAAGTTGTTTTTTTTTCTTTTTCATTGTTTTGATTCTATGTTTGAAAGCCCATGCACGTAAAATCCAACTAAAAAAGAAAGAAAGAGCATGTAACAACACTGAAATGAAAATTGGAAAAGAAAAATGGCGACGGACCTCGAAACTCCGGCGCCGGAGACAGTTTTCAAGTTAGATTTTACTTCTGCTTCTTCTTTTTCTCTCTCTCCTATGCCTCCTTTAAAATGGAAATGGAAATCAAACTGTCTAAAATCTTCTTCCCTGCTTGCAGTTTACACAGAGAAGAGAGGCTGAGAATGTGAGGGTTCCATGGCACTGACCCTTTATACTATACCAACCTATATTTTCATCATTTTTCTCATAGCTTTATGCATATATTTATCCGGTCCCTGTACTTTTTGGACTTATAAAATTTACTCCCTCTATTTTTATTTCAAATTTAGTCCTGAAATTGATACTACTATCAATCAATTTTCGATACATTTTATTATGTGATAACAGATTCAAATTTAACAAGAGTCAGTTAACGTTGTTATGAATTAGATTTTGATATTTAAATCAGACTAAAACTAAAGTTGAAAATTCTGAAGAATACAGGGACATGGAGAATAATTACACCTTTGTCATATGTTGTATGTTTTTTTCACTCGTTTATTTCATTTTTTATTTGGCAGTGTAGGAGAAGTCCAAGATGTTGCCAGCTAATCATATTGTCCAAAACATTGTACTAGGGAAATACAAACAACATTCTTTTCCTTTGGGTTAAATGCTTTCACACGTCAATGGTTTTGTTTTAGTAATACAAATAATATATGATTATTGTAGTTTATGATCAAATATCAACATCAATTTTAGTAATAGAAATAATTATTCATAACAATTTATTTCTTCCTTTAATTTTATTTATATATATTAAAATTATTAAAATTATTAAAATTATTAAATATTAAAAATTTTAAAAGATATTTTTAAAAGATATTTTTAAAATTTTTAAAAAAATTAATTAAATGTTGACGTGTCATTTATGTGGTAATCTACGTGTATGCCACATCAGTAAAATTAACAAACGATAACTTTTCTATCCATTTTGGAATAATTTGACAAAAAAATTTAAGTTCAAAAGCTAAAGAGACAAAAAAATGAAGGGTTCAATTTTTTTTTTTGTAAAGTTGAGAGGGCTAAAAAATTCATGATGCCTAATAATTATACTACCGGAGTGAGCACAGTAACTAATCATCTACATTCTGTAGGCCCATTAAGGGGTTAGATATTGGCCATGAGTTTTAAAGATGATTATATTAGTCTTTAACTAAATATGAAGTTAAGGTACGAGAGACTTTTTATTCATTGATCCAACATGCAGGAGCGAAATCAGAAATTTTTTTTTGGAGGGTTAAAATTAAATTGTAATTTTTACGATAGTAAAAATGTAATTTTTAAAAGATTAAATCAAATTTTTTTCATTTTTAAAGAGGCTAGAGTGCAATTTTACCTTTACTAAAAATGACCAAAATGGAAAATTTTTCATTTTAGGAGAAGCCGGGCTGCTAGCCCTCTTAAATTTGCCTCTGCCAACATGTATTAATAATGATACTTATATTTAAGGGAGAGATCCATTTACATTGTAGTTTTACACAACTTTTATAACATTTTCTATAATCAATATTTTAGCAATTCAACCGTTAAATTTATTAACATAGTTGTATTTTTTATTTATATAAATTTTTAAATTGATCTGATATCTCTACCATATCGACCAAAAATATTATCTTTATTAATATATATTTAAGGGTTGAAATTTTTTTTACATAAATCATATAGTTAGACATTTTTAATTTACTTAAAACTTAACATGCATTGTTTACATAAATGGAACATAAAATAAGACAGTTGGATGGTTAAAATATTGATCATAGAATAAATTATAGAAGTGTGTAAAACTACTTGAGTTTACACCAATATAAGTGGATCCCTCTCCTATATTTAATATTTAATATTTAATGTTTGACTTAATTTACTAAATTGTAAATCACTCAAAGTTCGAATATTTTCATGCATTAAATCTTTATGAAGTAGTTTTGCGTCATTTCGTATAATTTTGTACGATTAATATTGTAACGATCTAACCATCATATTTCATATTCCATTCATATAGATCATACATGTCAAATGTGACAAAAATTAAAAAATTTTAAATATTTATTTTATGTAAAAAAAAATTTCATCTGTTCAATAAATACTAGTACATAATAAAGTATGAAATTGATTAAAATAATAAGAATAAAGAGTAAATTTGTTCAATTTTTAGATTACGTTGTAATCTTAAATAATTTAAAAGGAACGTGTGGTATTAAGATTACACTCTATATTTTGACATCCGACACTATTTGAGAAAATAAGATTATAAGGTAATCCAAATGTTTCAAATCCAAACAAAGTAATCTTTAATTAGAATGTGAGATTACAATGTATAACGGAAGATAACAAAAACCAAATGCACCATTAAGGTTAAAATGTTCTCTTTTTTTTACCATTAATATGTCTTAGACGGGTTTAGTAAGAAAGGGTTCAATGCTTTTAAGTAAAATTTCGAGTTCAAGTTTAGTAGATAGAGAAAATAGTGATAAAAGAGGTTTTTCTCCCTTTCAAGGGTCTAACCTGACTTGACTTTAGATTTAATCAAATCCACTATGGCTATTGGACACCGAAAGTTTTGTATTAATAGTATTAAAACATACAAACTATTTTTAAAAAATAAAAAAATATTAAGAATATTTTCAAAAACTAGTTTTATGGAAATAAAGTGATACTAAAATTGTTACATCCATTATGGGGATAGGAAAATATTTCACCTACAAATTTTTATTTAAAAGATTGAAAAAAAAAAGTATGAAATTATGATTTCATGTCATCCTTATCCCTTTTCAATAAGAGAATGACAAATCAGATTTTTTTCTCTTAAGTTTTAGCCTTTTTAGTTGGATTTTAAGTTTTTCAAGAGGAAAAAGTTAAAAATCAGAAGGATAAATCTTATTTGTCATTCTCCTATTGAAAAGAAATAATGGCGATATGAAATCAAATTTTATACAATCCCAATTAAATTGAAAACCATTAAATTTTTATTTTGAAAATTAAGTGTGTAAAATATACTTAAAAAAATGCATAGGTTTTAAAAAGGTAATAATTTAACAAAGTTTATTTTAATTTTAAATTTGAATTGACATTGTTATAGTTTCATCAATTAGATAAATTTGTCAGAAATCAATGAAGAATCCATCCGGTTTAAGAAGTCTCCGCGTGAGGAATTTGTTGCATTGGGCAGGCAGACGAAGGACACCAGCCAAAACCGCGTAGACCCCACCCCGGTCATGAACCTTTTCTTGTCTTTTTTTTTTCCTATTCAATGTAATAATTTTAGAATTAATAAATAATATTAATACGAAACAATTAAATAATTAAGATATATGTCAAAAAAAACCCTTAAAAATGTAAAAAATTAATTCAGCTTCTGTATTAAATTCACATCTGATTAAGTTCCCGACATTAATTAAAATAATTAGTTAAGCTCATTTGTTAATAATTTTCATCATTTACCATATTGATCGCTAAAATAAATTAACTGATCAATCAAATGGTGACATGTGAAGCTTCTGATTGAATCTAATATTTTTCTCATAAAAATTTTAAAAAATAAAATAAAATTATAAAAATATTAAAATTGATATAAACTTATTAAAATTATAAAAATTATAAATTATTATAGTTATTATAAAAATATAAAAATCTAATAAATTATAAAATTAATAAAAACTTATTTAAAATATTTCAAATTAAAAAATTTATTAAAATCCTTAAAAAATAAAAATTGTTAAAAATTATAAAAATATTAAAATTGATTAAATTTATAAAATTTATTAAAAAAAACATAAAAACTTGAATTAAATTGGTTAGCCTGAAATCAGAAAGAGTATCAGTCAGGGAAAAATCATTAGACCAGTTAACTTGGGAATCGAGCGGTTGAACCGATTTTTTATTTTTTAAAATTTTTTATCAAATTAAAATTTCATTATCCAACTATTAGCATATGTCAGGATGAATTATTTTGACCAAGATTTTCAAAATCGGATCGATGGTTGAACTGATCAGGCCACTTGTTTGCCAATTCAATTGATCCGTTCATTTCAATTAAATAAAAATAAAATATTAAAATATTAAAAAAATTGGTTCAAACATTCAATTTTCAAGTCAATTGATTTAATGGCTTTCTCTAAATCGATACCCTTGTCGATTTTGATCCAATCAGTCCAATCGGCCGATCTGGTGTAGTTCAAGTTTTTATGATTTTTTTATAATTTTTATAAGTTTATATCAATTTTAATACTTTTATGATTTTAATAGAATTTTAATACATTTTTATAAAATTTTAAATATGTTTTATTACTTTTATAAATTCTATAGAATTTTTATGTTTTTGATAATATTTATAAGTATATATCAATTTTTATATATTTTTAATATTTATATTTTTTATAAAGATTTTCTGTTATTATTATTTTTATGGGAAAAAGTATTAGATTAAATTAAAAGTTGTCACGTGTCACAATTTGATTGGTTTTTTTTACAGTCAATGTGGTCAATAACGTAAACCGTTAACGGATGGACTTAATTGATTATTTTAGTTAATAGTAGGGGGCTTAATTGAATGTGAATTTAATATAGGGGCTTAATTAATTTTTTTTTGCATTTTTCTTAAGGACTTTTATATATATAAGCAATTTATATACCGTAAATTATTTGATATAAAATATATGTGAGGCAGTTGGAAATTGTGATTAATTTGGTAGCGAGTGACGACAAGTGAACACTGACAAAATTCAATAACGACGCTCACATGATTTGCAGTTAGGCTATAAGGCTATAATTTTATGGGAAAAGTACTTGGTTAAATTTTGATGTTAGTCCCCATACTTTACAAAAATTGTGAATTTAGTTCATATACTTTAATTTAATCAATAATAGTCTCTTTATTTTCCGAACTGATCAATTTTAGTCCTTACACTGTTTAAAATTAAAATTTTAGTCTTGACCCAAATAGTAACAGTTAAATTTAGTTGGTTCACTTTAATTACTAGTCATGCACTATGCGTATAATTGTAGACTTAATCCATATTCTTCAATTATATCATTCTAAGTCCCTACACTTTTCCAATTTTGAAATTTCAGTATTGACGCAAATGACAGTCGTTAATCCATTAATTGAAATTTTAGTGAGTAATATGTGGAAATAACAAGCTGACTTGGTATTATACATATTATAAAATGTTTGCCATATCATATTTTAGAAACTAACATTATTTAACTTACTGAATTTAATAGTTATCATTTGGTGAGGATTGAAACTGTAAAAATTGAAAAATAAAGGACTAAAAATGACCAAATTAAAATATAGAGACTAAATGTATAACTTTCGCAAGTATAGGGGCTATTAGCAAAATTTAACCAAATTTCATATCCGAAATGCTTAGGTTGACTATTGCAATTGAAATCAAATGTCATTATGACATTTAAGAATAAACCAACTGTCAGAATATATGTGATTATATACCATTTATAATAATAACTTTATATAGAAGTTCCCTAAAAACCCTATATATAAAATTCCTCCCAGTGCATGGGATAGGTTAATTCAACGAGGGTAATTATAGTATTTAAGAAAAAAATATTCAGAATTAATTAAGATATCGATTTTATTATTTTTACATGTGTTTTAAGTATTTAAAATTTAGTTAAATTGAGTCTTAGTTCGATTGGTATGGATATTACTGTCAATGTAAAAGGACGTGGGTTCAAGTGCGTCGAAACATATTATCCTGCTATTTATGGATTGAGGAGGGGCTATGAGTAGTTTTAGGCATTGTGTCAAAATGAGCAGATATGACAACAACTTATAATAAAATTGTTAAAAAAAGTATTTTAAATTTAATTAACTTTTAAATGTTACTATTTAATTATATATATGCATTCGTATATTTATATTATATTTATGTTATTTTTCGAGTTTTTACACGTTTTTATTTTTTATTTTTGTATATTTTTATGCATTTGTGAATTTGGTGTTGTGTTAATGTTATTTGTTTTAATTATTTTAAATTGTTTAAGTCATGTATTAATTCATCTCACATTTAATATAGCTTTTTCGAGTTCATTAAAAAATTATATAATTTTATCGCTAAATGTTGAGTATAACGGCAAAACACGTTGCACTCTAAAGGAGAGAATTTATGTTCAAACTTTAGAGGCAACATGGTTGGAAAGAGTAACCATGAACCCAAAATGATTAGTTTTCATAAACCGTAAAATGAACATGAAAGATACCTTACTCGTACTCCCAAATATATGTATAATTTTCATACATTAAAAATTGATTATATGTGTGTTTTTAGGGGTGTTCAAATAGTCCGAATTACTCAAAATGTAAAAATCTTTAACCGTTAACCGAATTAAATTTTTTCAAATACATTAACTGAACCGAAATATTTTGATTAATTCGGTCGGTTAACTGAATTAACCGAAATTTATATGTTTTTGTCTTTTAGTTAAAATAAGTATAAAACATATAAAAAAATTTATTGCTAATGTTCATTTTTTAATAGTTAAAAAATATATTATATTTAACACATTATTTATTTCGATTAATATAAAAATAATAGTTTAAAAAATACATTACTAATAAAAAATATTATATATAATATATTATTTATTTCGGTTAATTTGGTCGGTTCGAAATTGGGTAATTAACCGAATTAATTGATAACCGAAATTTCAAAAAATCATTAACCGACCTTCGACCGAACTAAATTTGGCCACCAACCCATTAACCAAATTAGATCGGTTTGGTCGATTAATTCAGTTTTAATCGAACTATGAACACCCCTATATATTTTAACACATTATGTATGCGTGTCATGTTTACGTTACTTTGATATTATAATATATTTTATATAACTTTTTCATAATTATTCAATTTAAAGAAATAATTGCATGTTAATAATTTGTTTATTTAGATTTTAATGCGTTTGATATTTATGTCATGTACATCTAGTTTTGATGACACCAAGACTACTCTCTTTTATATAAGGCCTAAAACTACCTATAGTCTCTCCCTAACCCTTAAATAGGAGTATAAAGCGCTTCAGTGCAGTCGAACCCACATCTTTCTGCACTAATAACAATATCGATGTCAATCGAACTAAGACTCAATCGACTATTATATCTTAAATTGTTTCATATTTCTTATAATTTTCATAATAATTTAAATTTAAAGTTATTTACTTAAAAATTCCATCAACACTTACCACCATAATATTATATTCAAAAGTTTAATTTATTTCCCGAAGCGAAGGTGTATATTATAATTACATAAAAGTTAGTACCATGAACTTAGAATCATCAAAATTTGACAAATAACACCTATCTTACATCATAATGTGGTGGGGCTAGGGCTATTTTAGGTATAAAAGTATATTGTACGAGGTTATTTTCGGCATTGTATAAAATTTTAATTTTAAATTTAATATTTTATGTTAATTAAGATATTTAGTCAATGCTTAACAGTAATAAAGATGGTGTAGAGTGTAAGATTATTTAGTACACTATCAGGTATATAACATTATCTTATTTGATCTATTTAGTTGGAGGGTAAAATTTTACTGTTTGATTGGTGGAATGTAAAATTATTCAGTACACTATCGGGTATGTAATATTATCTTATTTGATTCATTTAGTTGGAGGGTAAAATTTTACTATTTGGTTAATGGAATGTAAGATTATTTAGTACACTATTGGGTATGTAATATTATCTTATTTGTTTCATTTAGCTGGAGGGTAAAATTTTTGATAAAATGTAAGATTATTTGAAAACACATTTTACTGAATTGTCAATCTAACATTTGTTTTCCTTTTTATTGTTTCCTACACAAAAGTTGAAGCTTATAATATTTTATTGGCATAATGATAAATTTAGCCCTCAACGTTTACATTTTCTGTCAATTTGGTCATTAATCTATTTTTGAGCTAAACTTAGCCCTTAACCTTTCAAAAAAGAGTCAATTCGTTTTCTTTTTAACGAAAATGATGACTAAAACATTAATTTTTAACCTTGTTGGTGTGACAACTTGCATGGGAATTTATGTGCATATCATGCTAATATAACATCTTTTGTCTTATATGTCACATCAACAAATAATTCAAATATTATAAAAATTAAAAATATATAAAAATAAGTTTATAAAAATCTAAAAAATTTAGCATGGAGCACACGTGGATTGTCATGCAGGTTATCATGTTTAAAAAATTAACATTTTAGTTAGTATCATATTATTAAAAAAATATCATTTCGACTCTTAGTAAAAAAGGTTTATGGTCAAATTTGACTATTTTTAAAAAATTGAGGTCCAAATTTAACTAAAAAAAGAATAATGATAAAATTGACAAAAGATGTAAACATTAAGAACTAAATGGCATTATGTCTATTTTATTTTACTATTAAATGAATATATTTATTTAATAAACTAATTTCATATCTCTTTTTTCAAATAAATAAATTAAAGTTGAGGAAAAGTGATAAGCTGCTAAGGCTTTTCTTTTAATCAAAGTGACAAAGGAAAAAAAAAAAGAAAAAATATATTTTTTATTATTAAAACATATTACATGTTGGGACTTAAATATTAATTTCCCTCAATTTATAATAATAAATAAATGTGATTGAAATATTACTTGAAGAATATATTAAATAATTAAAAATTTTGATTAATCGATTATTGTTATTTCGTATTGCTTTAGAAAAACTGAATCAATGTTATTGATAATAAGGATAAAATTGTCAATAATGTCACATTACCAAGGGAATATAAGACTACAAAAGGAAGTTATGGGGTAAATGTACCATGGAGATCATATACTAAGAGTCAGATTGTATTTTACCCTATTTACTAAAAAAATGAGCAAATTAGTCCTTATACGTTAGATCAAAGAACATACAAATTGTTTCTGTTAAAAATTCCATCGATTTCTACTATTAAAAATTGGTGTGACTAACAAAATAACTAGACAGTTACACATGGCGCGCCTTGTGCACCTCATTCTGACGTACATGGATCAATTTTTAATAGTAGAAATGGATGGAATTTTCAATAGAAGTTTACCCATTGATCTAATTTATAGGGAGTAATTTGCCCATTTTTTAATAGAGGGAGCAAAGTGCAATATGATTCTTATTAAAGAGACCTCCATGTTATTTTTACTAAAGTTGTGGTATTGATATTGCCCCCTATATTCCCAAATATTGGCACAATTGAGAATGTGAAATTATCAACCTAAGGTAATTATCAAAATCTAAATATGGGAATTCTATATCGAAATCCAACATTACCCTTAGGAATGTTACTGTTAAGGCATAAAAGGTCTTGGTGGATGGTTCGATCCCCTGTAGATGCAATATGCATAATTAATATTTCTAACAATACTGACACCTCTTCCATGAGCTTGCAAGTCGTATCTATACTAAGTATTGACTGAGGTGGTACCCCGAATGGGAGACAAAACTTCTGAATGGGTAAATACCTTTCGTTAAGGACCCAAGACCTAACTCCCCTCAATAGTTGCAATCCTTATTACACCTTCAGTTCCTAAAATCACATTTTACTAAATTATCCTTATTGTTTTTGTTTTAATAACAACTTCAGTTCCTTGAATATTTTTCAATATCAAATTTTTCATACAATTATGATAATTTATGAAATTCATTTTTATTACACCTCGGTTTAACATTTGAATTCAATCAAATAACGATTGAATTTTTTTTCGAACAATTGAACCTAATTATGATAGTTTTTATATCATTTATCACTTGTATAGTTTTTATTATGAAAAGGGAAGTGAAATCAAATTCTTCACAAAAATGATTAATATACACACATATCTATATTAAGATTTGCAATGTGCTCTAATAAATACTAATAATTTTTTAATAGAATTATATTAGAAAATTAATTATCTTTTGGCTTGATGCAAATGGATTGCACTAACTCATTTACTAGCATCTAAGAAAAAGAACAAATTTCTTTTTGTTTAACTAGACTTATATTTTTTGTTGTTATATATTACTAAGAAAAACCCTAAAAAATTCTCTCTTTTTCTCCAAGCTGTTTGTTTCATATTTTCTGTTTTGCTCAACAACAGTGTCAGCCTTCGGGCTGGTTATTCTTCTTATTTATTACACATGTCTTCTCTCCTTTCAGTTTACAGATCTATTTTATGGGTATTTTTGTTGTCTTCACAAGTTGTAATAGACAGATGACAATGCTTGTTGTTCGCTAACATTCCACCGGCCACCAGTAGTTTTTCTTGGAAAGTAGGTGACTTTTCGTAAACTTCTTAATCTGTTTGAGAGTATTTCAAAATAATAAATGATTTCACAAGTTGATTTAGACTCGTGTTATCTTAAGTTTTTTATATGTTTTTTGTTTTTTTTTCTATTGTTTAATAAGTCTTCAGTTTTAGAAGTTTTTGTCTGCTCTTGTAGCATATTTTTTTGGTCTTGCTTATGCATGTAATCTTAGTTCTACAAGTGATTTTAGGGATGATTTTGTTGTCGTCCTCTCTAGTTTGGTGAATGCTCGATTCTTTTATCAATTTTCACTCGCTGCTTTGGACCATCCAGGGCTGATTTCCTTATCGTATTAGGTGCTTGCAATCACTTCAGATATGTCGTGCTTGAGTTGTGACAAAACCAATTGTTAACGTGTCATAACATGTCATAATTTATCTTAAAAAAAAAACTATTATATTTTATTAGCATAAAAGGGATGAAATTTATTAAAACAATAAAAACAAAGGATGAAATTGTTCAAAATTTTAGATTCCATCCGGAATGTGAGATAACTAAAAGAAGAGATGGTATTGAACTTATTTTCTATATTCTGGAATTTTTTACAACATTTAGTATGTAAGATTACCGGTTCAAAGGAATGCTTGAAATCCAAACATGGTAATCATATTCTAAAATCTTACATTACCATCGAGAATGTAAGATTTTGCAAACCAAACAACCCTTAAAGTAATATATATTATACTAGTTATCATTTGTTTTATGTAAGTTTCACCATGTTTATGTGTCGTGTTCATGTTATTTTTTATTTCATGTCATGCTTTATATATTTTTCATGATGATTAAGTTTAGAGTATAATGTGTTCATTAATGTCATGTTCATGTTGTGTTTTAATTCGAAACATATAGTGCGTAATCAGTCATTGAAATTCAATTTAGAGAAAGATTATTTGTTTATATTGTATTCTCATTATCGTTATCATATAAAGTATTATATAATCTTTTACACGTTAATAATTGATTTTATATAGAATTTTTTTCGAATTTCTTTTTATAGATTTTGATATATTCACGTACATATTTTCATATTCATTTTATTTTTCTAGAACATGTTTTTTTTTTTGGAAGAAAAATAATATTATTAAAAAAAGAAAAAAATAATATCAATGTAACAAGCTAACGAGAGAAACGAAGCTCAAGCCATCAAGCTTCCCTAATACATCCAGACCTACCTCTCTTGAAGGCCATATTATCACAACGCTCTTAGCAAGACAATGAGTAATCGTATTTGCATCCCGACATATCCAATGGAAGGATAACGCTTGAAAATGCTTCAATTTATTATATTTGTTATTTGTAGTACGAGTTTCCGTTTATTGAATCATAATTACATCCAAGGAAAACAAACCAGAGTTGCAGCCATAATTTTAGAGAAAAATGCCCAAGGAGAAATTACAAAGGGAATCCACCATGGCTCATGGACATGCCATGGGACATCGTTCAAAAGGCCAAAGGAGAAAAAGCAAAATGAAACAGGCTCTTTTATTATTATTACTCAAGTAAGGAAGAACATATTTTAACAATAAGACCAATAAAAGAAATTGGCCTTACAATTTGTCAAAAACTATGAAGAAAAAAGGGGAAATACTGTGTTGAATCTATACAAAAGGCAACATTCTTGGACATTCTTTCCGTAGGATCATGATTGTTTCTTCAATCAACCACAGGATGACGGTTATCGTTGCCGGTTCACCAGACACTAAAGTTTAATGTTGCTCTCATGGACGAACCCCTATCCCATATTCAAGCATAAGGATGATGAGCTATATAATCTGGTAATGGAATATCATATTGCAAAATGTAGATTTAAATATATAACATATATATATACCTTATGTAACCTTTCTTCCTTTCTAAACTTCAACTCTCCTCTGTGGGTTGTCATTTCGTCCAATATCTCAGCATCACAAATGCTGTCTTTAGTCCCTTCACTTGTTGATTCTCTTTCTGGTCTAAACACTACCTTGTCTATGCTTTTGCATGGTTTGCCTACAATTTCTTCGTACTCGGCAGCATCAAGTTCCCGAAGACATTCAAGAGTGAAAAGCTTTGGAAGGATGTACTCTCTGATGCTGATGAGGAGGAAGAACGGCATCGGGAATAGTATTCCAGCTGTCGGGAACTATGTCACCCCGTAACATGCCACAAAATATACCAATTGGAACAATGTAAACATCAAAGTGGACTTGAAAGGTACAGTCTCCAAATACGGTGCATGAACACCTTCCAAGACTCTGCTCAATGATACAAGAAACAAAACCATGTCAACCCTCCCATTCAGTTTCATAAAACGTCTGTTTTAAGGTACAATGACTTACTTGTAACGCCAGCTGAGGTGATGAACAGTAGCAACAACCTTCCCCAGAACTGGTTCCCTGGGAGGCTATCAGGCAAAGTATCCCCACAGTATCGAGGTCGGAATCTTTTTTACGATAGGCAGAGCAGACAATGAAAGTCCAACAAGCAATGACTGCAACAAGTTGCTCATCCTTTGCTCATTAACTCTTACTGGCAGATAAGCATCGATATATTTCTCAGGATCGGAATTTTCTTTCGCAATTGCCTTCCCGTCAAGTTTCATTACAGCCTCTTTCAAGTTCTTCAACTCTTATCTACTGAAGTAGATTGCAATCCAAAAATTATTATTTAGTGAGTCTTGTAGCCAATCAAATATGCTTGCAAGCATGTCTATAGTACTTACACTAACAGATTCGTCCATTTCTATGAACACAGCTTTCATCATTCCTTAAATTTCTGAGTTGCTTTTTAGTTGTGATATGCCCTCCTTGGCACTTTTTACCCTTTTTTTCTGAATAATAGAGGAATGGTCTCTAAAAAAGTACAATGTCATACCTGCTTTTTGAGAACTGCAAGGCTCTTAATGTGCATGGGAGATTGTGGAAGGACCCCATATGAAGGAGGGAGTCCCAGCAACCCACAAATCAAAGTATGGAACCATGATTGACAACAAGCATTTAAGCCTCATATATTATGAAATACGTATATAATGAAAATATAACTTGAAAGAGGAGTTTAAGTACCATAACTCCTAGCAGTAAGATATCATAATGGTAAGCAGAGGGAATTTTAAGGTTAAACTCCTTTTGTTGTGCCATCTGTGAAGCAACACTGTGATCAAAGAAGTATAAACCTGCTATCATTACTGCTGGTATAATGGCAACAAAGATGTACATAATTGGCACCTTTCCCATATCCTGTAACAAGGAAAAAAAAACATTTTAGATCTTCAACACATGATCATTTTAGAGACAGTTCAATGGTAAGTATATCAAATAATGGATTCTTAACATACCTTTATCACAATCCAATGATGGAATGTTTCAGGGTCCCAAAGCTGTAGACAGAACAGCCTCCTAGGAACTCCAGAACTAACTTGTCCGGGTATCGTGTAAGACAATGCTGTCCAACATAAGATCATAAGGGGAACCCCATAATCTGCAACAAAACCTCGAAGCCAACTTGAAAGAAGAGCTGACAGAAACATGACTTTTAAAGACCGGTGAAACTATCAAATCAGTAAAATCCCAATTAGTGAGTTAATGTAGGTACCTGTTCCATAACGCCACAATCTTGCCTTAAGTGTCTTTAAGGAAGTTAATAGAACCCCAAATGAGAAAATGATTGCAAGCAACCCATTTGTGTAAAGCCAGGGGAACTGATATTTCTCTAACTTGGGATTTTCACCTTTGGGAACATGGAACTCACTGATCACTCCCTATCATCCAAACATTATTATTATGGAGGTTAAAAGTTAAAATCACAAGAATCTGTCATCATAAAAATCATAATTTCTTTGTTGTTTAAGTCATTCAATACCTTAATAGCCTCTTGAAGGAAAAGAACAGTTATCAACATGCCCAAACCCTCTCCTGCAATTCTTGTAAATCTTGTGATTATGGTGCATGCATTGAATATAGCAAGAAGAATGAGCAGCATAGCTGTCCATACGCACACCCTGGTAAAAGAAAGCAAATAAGAACATTTCTGTGGAATCAAGAAGCTAGAAAAAAATATTAAAATCCATTACCATGCAGTCCAAGCTAAGAAGAGTTCCCGGCCCAAGTCTGGTCTTTGTTTGTAGAAATGGTACAAGTAAGTATCACTACACCAGAACAGATTTTTAGTGGCGTTTTTTTAGGCCTTTAGCGGCGCTTTTTAGCCCCACTAAAGGTGTTTGCGGCGCTCGTAGAAGCGCCGCAAAAAATGCCGCTAACGACAACATCGCTAACGTTTGCAGCGTTTACAGAAAAAACGCCGCTAAAGGTCATGTTCTTTAGCGGCACTTAAAAAAAGATACCGCTGAAGATCATGTTCTTTAGCGGTGCTTAAAAAAAAGACGCCACTAAAGATCATGTTCTTTAGCGGCGTTTTAAAGAAAACGCCGCTAAATATCTTGTTTTTTCGCGGCGCATGAAGAAAAACGCCGCTAAAGATCATGTTCTTTAGCGGCACTTTCTTCACAAACGCCGCTATAGAACATGACTTTTAGCGGCGCTTTTATAAAAAACGCCACTAATTTTAAGATTTTTGTAAAATAAAATTTTCCATTTTTTTAGTCCTCCTGTAACAACAAATCAAAAGCAACCAGATCTAAACCAGCCAAAAGTAATAAATTTATATAATATTTCAAATTAAACGAATAAAATAATATTAATATCAATAAATAAGAGTGAATTCATACTTTTCTTTACAAAAATGTTAAAAGTTAAAATGATAAAAATATTTATGCAATACACAATGACGGTGGAAGTTGCGACTGCTGAAACATCTTCATCATAATCTGAAGGTGCTGTTGAAGTTCATTGTACTTTTTGCTCTACTCTGCTTCTCTCGATGCCGCATCTACTTTAAGTTGTAGCTGGAGTTCTTCATATTTCTTTTGAATCTCTGCTTCTCTTGCTGCAGCCTCTGCTTCTCTCGCTGCTTCTCTCGCTGTAGCCTCTGCTTCTCTCGCTGCAGCCTCTGCTTCCCTCGCTGTCGCCTCTGCTTTAAGTTGTAGCTGGAGTTCTTCATATTTCCTTTGAACCTCGACTGTGGTCGCTTACATCTGAGCAATCCGGTCTTTTAACCTCTGAACTTTAGCTTGAGCCTGACTCCCCGAAGCCATGTATTGCTGCGAGTTGGATCCAAAATATTGGGTTGGGCTAACAAAAGATCCTTGAAATTGAACCCGACCATACCTTTCAGGACCCAAAACTTCAGTAATAATCCGGTTATCAATGTCTTCAGGATGAACAGAACTATCAGTAGAAGCAATCACTTCGTACTTGGCCTTTTTATCCTTTAGTTTTTCCTAATAAATAAATCACATAGTTAGGAACGCAATATATATTAAAAAAACAAATGCAACATAACAATAGTCGCATTACAAGCAATGAATTAAACCATTAGAAAATAAACACTATAAATAACTAAAACAAGTCAAATCGTATTAAGTAAACGTACCATAATTTCACCAGCTTCAGGAGTCATAGCAGATCCATCTTTCTTCCTATGTGTAATTTCAAAAAGTTGAAGGAGTTACAGTTCTTCGTTCATGTCATAAAGTAGCGCGTAGAACTTTACCGCTTCTCCATTCGGCTCTTCATGAGGTACACTACTTCCCGGTTCGGTAAAAGCAGTTCCACCAATATTACAATCATCAGATGCCACAAAATCCGCTGGGAACGACTGCACACCATGATTGTGTATATTAAATGCATCCCGCAACATACCTTCCATGTCATCCCCTCTATCAGACTGATGGTAAGCAGTACTAAGATAAGATACATCCATCGTTGAAGAGGAAGTACTAGGCGGGCATTCTCCATGAAATAACCATTGTTTATAACCCCGAACAAACCCATCAACAATGAGATGCTCGTATACAACCTCACGATAATGCCAGTTTATTTTGACACACTTCTTACATGGGCAAAGAATCATGTTCTCTTGGCTTGCATATTGAAATGCAAAATTTAGAGAAGTCTGCCGTTGCTAACCCTTAACAAATTCATCCAAGACCGGTCCATTTCTTAATTCTTAAAGTCTGACGTTGACAATAATTTGCACGGGTAAGTTAAAACGCCAGTTATAACCATAAATGAGTTATGTAAGTTATGATATGATATATTTTTATCTATTATGTAAGTTATGTAAGTTGTGTATTATGTGAGTTATGTAGGTTGTGTATTATGTAAGTTTGGAAGGTTATGTATTATGTAAGTTATGTAAGTTATGTAAGTTATTTAATTTATGTAAGTTATGTAAGTTATGTAAGTTATGTAATTTGTGCAAGTTATTTAATTTATGTAAGTTATGTAAGTTATTTAATTTATGTAAGTTATGTAAGTTATTTAATTTATGTAAGTTATTTAGAAAAAATTATGTAAGTTATGTACTAAGTTATGTATTATGTAACTAATGTAAGTTAGGAAGGTTATGTATTATGTAAGTTATTTAAGTTATGTAAGTTATGTAAGTTATTTAATTTATGTAAGTTATGTAAGTTATACAAGTTTCTATATATGTAAGTTATATATTGTATGTTATTTAAGTTATGTATTATGTAAGTTTATATATAAGTTATGATATATATTATTGATAAATTTGAGTTATGTAAGTTATGATATGATTGATAAATTTTGAAAAAAAATATAGATTTAAAAAAAATATATATTAAAAATGTATATAAATATTTATAAGTTATGTAAGTCATATATTAAAAAATTTGGTTATGCAATTTATGTATTATGTAAGTATATCACTTTTATACTTCTTATTTATAATCATTTTTAAAATTTAAAAATTGTTTACTAATAAATTTGAAATATAGGTTATATATCGAATTTACATTTATTCGATAAATTATAAAATTTATTATTAATAAAATTGGAATATAGGTTATATATCCATATTAATATATGTTATATATTAAAAAGATTTTGTCTTATAATATATGAGTAATATTTGTGTCCCAAATTGATTGCGTTTTTTGCACGAAAGGTTGCGTACATGGTTCAAATTCAAGTAAAGGAAAATATTTTCAGCAAAGAAAATCGAACACATGAAGTACAATTTGAGATTTAAGCAAAGTCTAAATTCGGTATCCGTACATGGTTGATTTAGCAGCAAAAAACAATAAAATGTACCATATTAGCAGCAAAAACCGATAGAAGGTACAATCTAATTAGCTACAAAAACCAACTAAAATCCTTTATATCCTAAATCCAAAACCAATTAAATTACAAAACCTAAATTATGTTTTGTAAACTTATGCATTATTTAATCATTTGACATATATAATTACAACGAACCCAAATCAAATCTGAACCTGAAACAATTTTACATGAACTAAAAACTTTAAATCAATTCAGTTCACAATTGCAATTATATTTGATTTCAATTTGGATCTTTACAAACCAAAAATACTGTATAATATTTGCAATTATATTCCATAACCGAAATTATTTCAAACACTTAGTAGAAAGATGGAGCAAAAAACATCTTGAAGACCAGAAGAATAACCAGAAATAAATACAATAAGCAGCAACATTGTTGTACGGAAGCGTGTAAAAGAGTAAAATTATTGTACTAAAAAATCACACTAAGTTCAATTCCCAGGAAAGAGGTGTGGATCACAAGGATCGCTTAAGTACCAAGTCTTTCCTAGCTAGAATATCCCTCAATCGTAATTTAATAGCACAATAAATCACTACAATCACACTCACAATTCATGTAGAATAATACTATAAAGAACACAAGAATTTAACGAGGTTCAGCAAATTTTGCCTACGTCCTTGGGCACTACCAAATATATTTCACTCCAAAATACAAGTGAGAATTTACAAAGAGAGAGAGAGAGAGAACAATGCCTTAAGTAGAGAATGGCAAATATGGGATACAGAATGAGAGATGGTTATGCCTATTTATAGTTGAGGTTCAGGGATCAACTTGCAAAGTCACTTTACAATTAGGGGCCAAATATTGCAAATATCTCAGATTTCTTATGCCAATATCTCGATACCCATATCTTTGACTTTCCAATATTTGATACCCATATCTTTGACTTTATATCTTTGACTTTATTTGATACCCATATCTTTGACTTTCCATAAATATGGATGATTTCCAATAATCTCCACCTTGAAGATTTGATTCGAATAATCTTATCTTCACACAATTCTCTCTGTCTTTGTCAACAACACTTGATAGTGCCTTCTTCAACTGTTAAACATGCAGAATATTGATCAAGTTCAAACAATGTTCGAACTTGATTGTTGTTACCACTTTGGTCATCATATCTGCGGGATTATCTGCAGTCTTAATCTTCTGAAGGTGAATTTTCCCCTCATCAATAATTTCCCGCACAAAATGGAAACGTACGTCGATATGCTTTGTACGTGCATGATAGACTTGATTCTTTGCTAAATGAATAGCACTTTGACTATCACAATACACGTTAATATGTTCCTAAACCAATCCCAAGGTTTTAACCATACCTTGTAACCAAATAGCTTCCTTTACAGCCTCTGTTATAGCCATGTATTCAGCTTCTGTGGTTGACAACGCAACTGTAGACTATAGTGTAGACTTTCAACTTATTGGTCCTCCAGCAAGTGTAAACATATAACCAGTGGTTGATCTTCGTTTGTCCAAATCACTGGCATAATCAAAATCAACGTACCCAATAACACCTTTACCAAGTGTAGTATCCTGCTTGAACAGTAATCCAATATCCATGGTATTCTGAATATACCGTAGAATCCATTTCACAGCTTGCCAATGTCCTTTTCCAGGATTATGCATATACCTGCTCACTATATTAATTGCCTGTGAAATGTCAGGTCTTGTACACACCATTGCATACATCAAGCTACCTACTGCATTAGAACACGGAACTTGTAACATGTATTCTTGTTCCGTATTCGTCGAAGGAGATAGTTGCGCAGAAAGCTTGAAATGAGAAGCCAACTGGGTACTTACAGCTTTTGTCTGCTCGTTCATGCCAAACTTCTGTAGTACCTTCTTCAAATATTGCTTCTGAGACAAACTAACTCTACCATGAGCTCTATCCCTACATATTTCCATGCCAAGAATCTTATTAGCTTCACCTAGATCTTTTATCTCAAACTCAAGGTTGAGTTGAGTCTTCAATCTCTCAATTTCAACTTTACTCTTAGATGCTATCAACATATCATCAATATATAAGAGCGAGTATACGAAAAATCCTTCTTGTAGCTTCTGAAAATAATGCAATGATCAAATTTACTTCTTATGTACCTTTGCCCTTTCATGAACTGATCAAATCGCTTGTACCACTGCCTCGGAGATTGTTTCAATCCATAAAGCAACTTTGTCAGTTTGCAAACCCAATTTTCTTTATCAGCAACTTGAATCCATCTGGCTGAGTCATATAGATTTCCTCTTCCAAATCACCGTGTAAAAATGCGGTCTTCACATCGAGCTGAACTAGTTCAAGATCATATTGCGCAACCAAGGCTAGCAAAATCTGAATAGACGAATGCTTCACAACTAGAGAAAACACTTCATTGTAGTCTATTCCTTCTTTCTGAGCGTAACCTTTTGCTACCAATCTAGCCTTGTATCGAACTTCATTTTTACCAGGAAATCCTTTCTTCTTTGCATATACCCATTTGCATCCAATTGCCTTCTTTCCTTTGGGTAGTGTCACCAACTCCCAAGTCCTATTTTTATAAAGAGACTGCATTTCTTCATTCATAGCTTGCTTCCACTTTACACCATCAGGGTTACTTTTTGCTTCTGTGTAAGTAGAAGGAACATCATCATCTGCAATCGGAAGTGCATAGGCCACCATATCATCAAAGCGAGCAGGCATACGAATCTCTCTTCTTGGCTCCTATATACAATTGAATCATGTTGCTGTAGAAGTTCTTGGGTTGAAACTTCTTCATCATTTGTTCCTTCAATATTAGCTGGATCATCATTAACCTTTTCAAGCTCCACCTGCTGCAAAATGCCACTGGTTTTGTTATCCTTTTGTGAATCCTTGTTCTTCATCATGGTTGATTCATCAAAAGTCACATCTCTACTAAAAACAATCTTCCTTGTATCAGGACTCCAGAGACGGTATCCTTTTACTCCACCGGTTATACCCATGAATAATGCTTTCTTTGCTCTTGGTTCTAACTTAGATTCTTTTACATGATAATATGCAGTGGAACCAAAAATATGTAAAGAATCATAATCAGTAGCAGGTTTACCAGCCCACCTCTCTATAGGAGTTTTTCCATTTATTGCAGCTGATGGCAAACGGTTAATTAGATGGCACGCATATGTAACTGCCTCAGTCCAAAATTCCTTGCCCAATCCAGTATTGGACAACATACATCGAACTTTCTCCAGTATAGTCCGATTCATATGTTCTGCCACCCCATTCTATTGTGGTGTATCTCGAACAGTGAAGTGCCGCACAATGCCCTCATCTTGACATACTTGTAGAAATGGATCATTCTTGTACTCAGTACCATTGTCTGATCTAAGTCGTTTGACCTTTCGACCTGTCTGAGTCTCCACCATCTTCTTCCATTTCAGAAATGCGTCCAAAACTTTATTTTTTCTTTTCATTAGATACACCCATAATTTTCTTGAATAATCATCAACAAAAGTAACAAAATAGTGCATACCTCCTAAAGAAGCCACTTTAGTAGGTCCCTATACATCACTATGAACATAGTCCAGAATTCCTTTTGTATTGTGAATTGCTGAACCAAATTTTATCCTTGCCTGTTTGCCCAGAACACAATGTTCACAGAATTCCAATTTGCAAGAATTTACACCTTTCAACAAGCCTTGCTTCGCCAAACTCTGCAAAGCTTTTTCACCAGCATGTTCCAATCGCATATGCCATAACCTGGTAGCCTCTAAATCTGCATCTTTCGTAGAAGCTATTGATGTTGATCCAATAACTGTACTTCCATTTAAATAGTACAGATTATTCCTTCTTGTGACTTTCATCATCATCAATACCCCAGCTACTACCTTTAGTAATCCATCTCTCAAAGTGATTGTGAGCCCTTTAGATTCTAGGACCCTTAATGAGATGAGATTTTTCTTCAAGCTAGGTGTGTAGTGAACATCTGTCAAGACTTGAATTGAGCCGTCGTGATTCTTCAATTGGATTGTACCTACTCCCATTGTCTTACAAGCGCTGTCATTGCCCATAAAAACAACTCTACCTTCTAGTTCTTTAAGACTAGAAAAACTAGTCCTTATTAGGACACATATGATAAGTATATCCCGAATCCAAAATCCACTCATCTGTATGACATGCCATTGCCATGCCAACCAAGCTAAAGTCTGACTCCTCATCATGCTCCGCTACACATGCATCAGAAATAGCCTTGCCTTTTTGTAACTTAAGACAATTCTTTTTCCAATGCCCTTTCTCACGACAAAAAGCACATTCATCTTTGGCAGGTCTCCCTTTGGACTTACTCCTTCTACCAGATTTGTTGCTGTGCGAACGACCTCTTACTGTTAAGACTTCTGTAGTTGTATCTCTGTGATCTTTTTTATCTTCCTTTCGAGTCTCAGATCTATACAACGCACTACAGACTGCATCAAATATGATCGTATCCATCCCATGAAGCAATGTGGTGGTAAGATGATCATATTCATCAGGAAGAGAATTCAACAACGGTAATGCCTTGTCTTCATCTTCAAATTTCTCATCCAAATTTAGCAAGTCTGCTAAAATTTTATTGAATGAGTTCACATGGTCATTCATTGACATACCGGGTGCATACGTGAATCGATAAAGTTTCTTTTTCATATAAAGCCTATTTTCAAGACTTTTTGTTAGAAACTTTTCTTCCAGTGTATCCCACAACTTCTTCCCTGATGTCTCCCTCATGACAGAGTACTTCTGCTCTTTGGCCAAACATAGGTGAATTGTTCCACATGCCTGTCTATTGATCTTAGCCCACTCCTTGTCATTCATCTTTTCAGGTTTTTCTTCAAGGGCTATATCCAGCTCTTGCTGACATAAGACATCCAGGATCTCACATTGCCACATACCAAAATTATTGGTACCATCAAATTTATGTACTTCAAACTTTGCATTGGTTACAGTAGTCTCTGCTGATGACGATACCTTTTCCATTTTTCTCCTCAGTCCCAACTACCGTAAGTGAGCAGTGCCGTGAACGATTGTATTCCCCAAGTACGAATCTAGCTCTGATACCAATTGTTGTGCAGAAGCGTGTAAAAGAGTAAAATTATTATACTAAAAAAATCAGACTAAGTTCAATTCCCAGGAAAGAGAGGTGGATCACAAGGATCGCTTAAGTACCAAGTCTTTCCTAGCCAGAATATCCCTCAATCGTAATTTAATAGCACAATAAATCACTACAATCACACTCACAATTCATGCAGAATAATACTATAAAGAACACAAGAATTTAACGAGGTTTAGCAAATTTTGCCTACGTCCTTGGGCACTACCAAATATATTTCACTCCAAAATACAAGTGAGAATTTACAAAGAGAGAGAGAGAGAGAACAATGCCTTAAGTAGAGAATGGCAAATATGGGATACAGAATGAGAGATGGTTATGCCTATTTATAGTTGAGGTTCAGGGATCAACTTGCAAAGTCACTTTACAATTAGGGACCAAATATTGCAAATATCTCAGATTTCTTATGCCAATATCTCGATACCCATATATTTGACTTTCCAATATTTGATACCCATATCTTTGACTTTATTTGATACCCATATCTTTGACTTTCCAATATTTGATACCCATATCTTTGACTTTATTTATACCCATATCTTTGACTTTCCATAAATATGGATGATTTCCAATAAACATTAACCACAAGGTGCAGCAAAAAAAGAACTTGCAACAACATTAACCCCTAACATTAACCAGCAACATTAAGCAGAACTTCCAGCAAAAAAGAACTTGCAGCAGCATTAACCAAATACCAAATTAAAGCAGTCCCAACTAGAAATATACCAAATATAAAAACAGTCCAAAATCACATGTAAATTTATAAAACGAAAAAAAACAAATAAAATAAAGGATAAACTAACCTTCTGGTTATCTGCCCTTTCTATGTATTGCTTCAAACCAGTGAGAGGTACCAAATTTGCAGACTAGATTGCTAAAACTAAATTGATGCAACCAAAGGAAAGAAAAAATTAACTAAGAAAAAAACTAAACGTGTTCAACTTGATCACTAAAACAAATTTACATGAACTTAAGTGAATAATCAACTGTCAAATTATCTAAATTTATACTGATTAAACCCTAAATAGAAAGACAAAACAAACGTCCTGACTCCTTTAAACAAAAACAATTAGAAATACAAAACAAGGTTTAGAATATGCTACAAAATCGTTTTTAATTTCGAAATTAACTTTAACCACAAACAAATTAAAAAAATATATCAATACAAAAATTACTTAGGCATTCGAAAGCATACAATATATTGTCAAAATATAAGACAGTTACTGCTTAAAACCCTAAACAAAATAAATTGGTAAAGCTAGAATTAAGAGAAAAGAATTTCATACCTTTACGAAGACGGAGAGAAAGTAAATCGGGCCGGATCAGATTCCACGATACTCAAAAATGAGATTGTTTTATGTATTCGAAAACCCTAAAACCATGGACGAACATCAATGTTAACGATATTGAACCCTAAACATGAAAAAAAAGGGAAAATGAAACCGGTTCATGCTTACCCAAAAAACATAATCCCCACTGTTCGTCTTCCTCTAAATGCTATGAAGAATTGAATAACTAAACCGACGAAATGAAGAATCGAATAAACTAAAAGACTCAGTGAATGTCTGGAATTAGGGAAGTGGAGGAGATTTCGAAAGGGAATTAAGGATTTGGAAGGGGAATGAAGCTGAGTTTAGGGGCTGGGTGCGGGAAAGGGGAAAAATATGTGACGCCAAGCAGAACGACCATGTTCTAAATAAGTGAACTGTTCCTCAAATGAAATGGCAACGCTCTGAACATTTTGTAATACACAGTTACGGCGTTTTCAGATAAACCGCTAAAGCTTACACTTTGCGGCGTTTTGAATAAAAACGCCAGTAAAGAGTTAAAATCATTTAAGAAAACGACGCCGTTTTCGTACACACAATAATTTATGGATTTGCGGCGTTTCTATAAAAAAACGCCACTATTGCATACCTTCAGTGGCGTTTTTCATAAAAACGCCACTAAAAATCAAATTCTTGTAGCCAAACGGCGCCGTTTTACATAATTTTAAACACATTTTTGCGGCGTTTCTGGCCCAAACGCCACTACTGTAAAATTTTCCAAATATTTAATAATTTTAAAAAATTAAAATATCATACAACAATATGACAATATTATTTTTAATTCTATTAAATGGGAAATTTCATTTTTAGTGATGGTATTTTTCTTAAAATTTAAGGTAGGAACTTAATCCGTGTATAGTGTTTGTATTTTTCTAAAACTTCAATTTAAAAATTTAATTCGGTGAAGTCAGGCTGTATTTTTCAAAAATACTAAATAACCTAAACCCTAAACCATAACCCCTATCCTGAAAACCATCAACCGTAACTTAGACCTTAAACTCTAAACCCTTAACCCTTAAACCTTAAACCTACAAACCCCAAACAATAATGTATAAACCTTAAACCCTAAACCTTAAATTGACCTAGACCCTCTTATCCGTTCAACCCTAAATCTTAAACCTGTAAATCATAAACCATGACCCTTAACCCCTAACACCTACACCCTCAGCCCTAACCTCAAATGATAAACCACAAACCATAATATATAAACCCTTAACCATATCCCCTAAACCTTCAATCATAAAACATTAACTATAAACCCCTAAACCCCTAACCCTTAACCCTAAACACTTAAACCTTAAACCCTAACTATTGCACCATAATCCCTAAACCCCTAACTAGGCCATATTCCTTAAACCCTGAATCATAGAACATATATAAACCCTAAATCTTAAACCCTAAATCATAAAACATATATAAACTATAAACCTTAAACCTCAACCCTTAAGCAATAAACAATAAATCGTAAGGCCTAAATCCATAATCCCTAAACTGTCAATGCGTTTAAAGCTCAACAAAAAAAATGTTTTGCTTAACGATTTGCGGCGCTTTTAAAAAAGCGCCACTAATGTCTCTAAACCTCCACAAATAAACGACGCCGTTTGTTTAAATCTTTTTACGGCACTTAACAGGAAGCGCCGCTAATGCTTAAATTCTGCGGCTTTTTTAAAGTTGCGCCGCTAATGTACCTAAACCTTAACAACAAAACGTTGCCGTTTGCCCCAAAATTTTTACGGTGCTTAATTAAATTTTGCAGTGTTTTTAGCAAAGCGCCACTAATATGTCTAAATCTGAAAAAGAAAACGTTGTCGTTTGCCAAAAACTATTACCGCTAATGGTTGACATTTGCGGCGTTTTTAGAAAAGTGCCACTAATGTCCCTAAGCACAACAGAAAACGACGGCGTATGCTTAAAACTTTTTGCGGCGCATCCTCTGAGGCGCCGCTAATGATTGACTTCAGCGGCGATTTCATTAAAGCGCCACTATTGTGTCTAAAACTGAACAAGAAAATGACGTCGTTTGGTAAAATCTTTTGTGGCGCTTCAGAAAAGCGCTGCCACTATTGTCCCTAAGACGGCGTATGCTTAAAACATTTTCCGGCGCTTTCTTTAAAGCGCCACTATTGTGTCCAAAACTCAACAAGAAAATGACGTCATTCGGTAAAACTTTTATGGCGTTTTGGGAAAGCGCCGCTAATACATGGTCTTTTGTGGCGTTTCCTTATAAACAACACTAATGTCATTAAACCTAAATCAAAATGGCGTCGTCTGTTAATCAATTTTGTGGCGCTTCTGTACATGCGCCGCTAATGCTTCACTTTTGCGGCGTTTTGTTTAAAGCGCCACTAATGTCTTTGAAGCTGACCGAAAAAAACGGTACCGTTTACCTAACTCTTTTACGGCGCTTTTAGGAAATCGCCGCTATTGCTTATAATTTGCGGCGTTTTTTAACACTCGCCGCTATTGCTCAATTTTTACGGCGTTTTGTGTTAAAACGCCGCTATAGACGCCGCTAAAGGCCTCTTTTGGTGTAGTGTATACATTATAATTGTTGTCTCTGCAACACCTACTATCAACAAAGGCTGTGCAGCTAGAATGGAGTGAATGATTCCACAACTAGTTGCCGAAGTCAATGTTTCCACCGCACCGAGGGCATCATCTGAAACAAGAAAAGAACAAAAACAATATAAGGTTTATGAGTTTTCAGCACTAATAACAATTGAACATTCTAGTTTTTAAGGTGATAAACAAATGGAGTACCTGTGTCTCGACTCAATTGCTCTCCAAAGGCAATTACAGGCAGTGCAGAAGCAAAGAAGATGTAGAAAGTTGGAGCTAATATCCTGGTAGAAATAACAATTGAAATATGAATCAAAATCGGAAATGTCTTTATCAAAGGAACATAACGTAGTGCCAAAAACATCAAAAATACCGAAAGCCAGAGCGAAGTCCATTGGTCCAATCTTGCTTGTAGAAAGCGCTTCTACCCTTGATGTCTTTGATCATCCCTTCGAATGCAGTTTTCATGTTTCCCATAGCTGATTCAATAGAAGTAGAAAAAAATTGGTTTTACATGAATCTTATATCTACAATGACAGCAACACATGTATCCAAAAACATCCTCTTAGTCACATAGGCAAAACAGTGTAGTGTATAAAATGCATGTGTGTGGATTTTGTGAAGACTAATGATAGTCGTGACTACTCATAGAGTTGTCAATGGTCCGGGCTGGGTGCTAGACCCGGTTGATAGGCTCAAGTCTAGCCTAAAAAATGGTTTAAAATTTTGTTTAAGTCTTGTTTGAATAAAAATGTTAAAATTCGGGCTCGACTTGGCCTTTCTATATTAATTTTTCTTTTTATATATAAAAATATAATACATCAAAAACATTAAAATAAATATTTCTCAACAAATTGAAAATAAATTAAAAAAATTTTACACTTAAATAACACTAAGATATGTGCAACTTAACAAGCAAATGTCTCTAAAATAGTAGCAAAATTAACAAAACAAACTTTTACAATATCCAAACAATAACAACATAATAGTTAAATGACAATAAAACAATGAAAAAATAACAACAAAGTAGAAGCAAAATAGTAGGAATTTTTTTTTGGCAATTTGGATCGGGCCGGGCGAAAAGAACTTATTCAAGGCCCAATCCATTTAGAAAACAGATCTTATTTTTTTTTTTGTCAAGCTTATTTTTCAAGACTATAATTTTGCCCAAATCCTTCTACTTTTAAGATGATCTAATTCATGAACAAGTCTAAACTATCAGATGATAAAAGAGAGAATCAATTACCAAAATAAACACGATTTAATTTATCAGAATTTAAAATATTTGATCAAACCTATTTTTAAAGTATAAGTCATCCGAACCGAACTTAACATTGGTCGGATCAATCACACGTCCCGGTGAAATAAAATTCCTTTATTATTATTATTTTTTATGTGACAGCGGAGGTTTTTCATTTCACTGTATTGAATAATTAACCATTTTAAAATAAATATATTATAAATGCAGTTAAAATAATGAAAATATAAATATATTTAATTTACTTAATCCACTTATATATAAATATATTTAAAAATATTAACTATTATGGATATAATTAAACAAACGGAGCTATTTAACCACCAAAACCGCTAAAATCGAAATCCACCAAACATAATTCATCAGTTAAGTCAGATAAGATGTTTAATCCACTTATGCTCGTACAAATTTTTACGTACCACCACTAAAATGAAAATGGGGAGAAAAATGGTGTCGGACCTCGATTCTCCGGCGCTGGACACTGCTTTCTAGTCAGATTTTACTTCTTCTCTTCAACTTTTGCCTCCCCTTTAAAATGAAAAATATGTAAAAGGTCCAAATGAAGGATCAAACTTTCTAAAATCTTCTTCCCTGTTTGCAGTTTACACGGAGAAGAGAGGCTGAGAGGGAGAGGGAGAGGGAGAGGCTCTATGCACAGACCCTTTATACTATGCCACCAATTAATTTATTTGGTATTTTATATTTGATTTAATTTACTAAACCTTATATCTTATGCACCAATATTTTATCATTCAAATTAATTAAATATTTTAACTTATTAAATTATTCAAATATATATTTAAAAATAAATAAAGACTAAATATGTAAATGAATATTGGTTCGAATAATTGAATTCATTATCCAATAATAAAATAGATCCCAAACTTTGATATTCGACGCTATTTGAATTAAAATAGATTTAAATGTTTTTTTTTGAATCAAGGTATCATTTATGTCTATTTTACGGTTCGTAGAGATTAACTCTTTCAAAGTTCGTGATTGTCCTTCTCAACAATGTCATCTTTAATGTTTGAACCTATGTTTTTTTCTTGAAAGTACACCTAACACTGGTTAGTAAATAAATTTAAATGGTGGTCGGAATTTGTTAGAATAATGAATCTAATATTTAGTATAAAAAATTGAATATGATCTAAATCTAAGAATAAACCATATAATACATAATTTATATTTTAGAATACGAGAATTTAGATTTACAAAAATTAAAAAGTTAATTCATTTACTTTATTTGTCATAATTTAGCCATTGTACTTTACCCAATTGAGAAGTTAATCTAGTTATTGATAAATACATGTACTTAATAACTTAAACATGGGGTTAAGTGAGATTATTAAGGTTTCTCTTATCTTAACCAATTGTTGAAGGTTCAATTCTCGCTCTGGGTATGAAGCAGCTTTAAAACTTGTAGCCAACGTCTACCCCTTAATGGACCCACAGAAGGATTGCCTATAAATTATTACACTATTAAAGAGAACAAACTCTTGTAGCATTTAGAGTTTGTTTTCCTAGCACGTCTTTGTCTGATGTGTCTAGCAGGTTCTTATTTTTTAGGGTTTTAGTATGTTTTTGTGGTTTTTCTAAGGTTTTTGGGCGGTGCCGTCAAGATTAATCACTTGATTTCTTTAAATTTGAGGACGTTTTGTTTAGGTGAAATAGGGGAATGGAAAGAAGATTTGTTGCGTTATCATTGGATAATAAGGAAGAGGAAGTTGTTCAGGTGCAGAGAGGGCCGAATCCAGTTTCTGAGAAGAAGGAATTATGTTTGGTAGAGTGGTTTTAACATCAAGTATTATACACTTCCCAACAATGAGAAGCACGATGCAAATCTCTGGCATCTAGTTAAATGGGTTCAAATTTTATAGGATGGATCTAGAGAGGGTTTTGAAAGGATCTCTATGGACCTTTAACAGTCATTTATTGTTGGTTCATCATTTGGAGGATGGTGAAGATTCGCTGAAGGTGCCTTTAATCTTTTCCAATTTCTGGGTTCAGATTCATGATGTGCCTCCGGGGCATTTCTCTGAGGCTCTGACGAGACAAATGGGGGATTTCATTGGGAAGTTCTTAGAATATGATGGCACAAATCTGGGTAGAGGGGTGCGAAATCATCTTCGTATCAGGATACAGATGGATGTGAGGCGTCATTTGAGAAGGAAGAAGAGAGTTTTAGCTTCATCCAGGAATTGATCGTATGTTAATTTTAAATATGAATGATTAACTTTATTCTGTTTCTTTTGCGGCTGACTAGGCCATAGCGATTCTTTTTGTCAAGTGAAGATGAATTTAGGGTTTGAAGCAGTTGAGATAGGGTGGGACTAGTCACTAAGAGCTCAATCTAAATGATCACTTACAATGAATAGTGTATGGTTGAAGGGAGAAAGAAGAGAGGCAAAATGGAGGAATAATTACGAAGGGACTGATTTGGGTAGACGCAAAAGGGAGGAAGAGATTAGAGGAGGGTTGAAAGTTGAGAGGTTGTATTGACCCCATATTGAGGATGAATTTGGAAGGGAACCTTAATCGAAATTTGAATGTGGAAAGGATTCATTCGAATTTACAAGGTCGGGTAGACATGGAACAAGATTCGGTGATGTGTGTGATGGAGGGTGGTGATGGGAAGAAGAGGCCCAGAAGGGAGAGTGATAGATCTATGGAAGGGAAGGAAGTGGGGTCATTGGTCGTGAAGAACATGAGGGTGTTGGAAAAAATTCACTTTATATCGGCGGTTGCCAAGAGGCAAGTTGACTAGTCACAATGGAAATCTTTAATTGGAATATCCGTGGATAGGAGAGTTCACGGGATATTAGAAGGTTTCGGTATGTGCTGAAACTGTATAATCCTCAGGTGGTCTTCATCATGGAGACTAAATTGAGCAAGTTACAAATAGAAAATGTTAGAGGAAGTGTGGTTTTCTAAATAGGGTTGATATTACAGCGGATAGATCAAGAGGAGGTTTATGTTTGGCATGGAAGGATAATACCAATGTTAGTTTAAAAAGTTATTCAGCCTATCACATTGATGTCGCCTTGAAGGAAAGTGATGATGGAAATGAATAGGGTTTATCGAGTTTTATGGCTCCTTTTATGCACAGAATAAAAGGGCTACTTGGGAGATGTTGAGAAACCTAAGTCGATCCCAAGGCTTATCTTGGATGGTTTGCGAAGATTTTAATGAGATTTTTTATTCCTTTAAGAAGGTGGGTGGCATACCAAGGGAAGAGAAGAGGATGGCTGCTTTTAGGGATGTTTTGGATGAGTATCAACTAATGGATGTTGGTTTCTCAGGTACTTAATTTACATGGGAGAGGGAAATTTACTGAAGACTAATATTCGTGAAAGGCTTGACAGAGGAGTGGCAAATTTGGAATGGAGGAATATGTCTCCATCAATAGTAATCCATCATTTGCCGCATTCTTTCTTTGACCATTGTCCCATTTTGCTTAATACAAATATAGGATTGAATCTCATGCCCAAAAGGATATTTAGATTTGAGGCGTGGTGGGTTAAGGAGGAGACTTGTGTGGATGAGGTTAGACGATTGTGACAGGCAGGTAGAGTCGATATATTAGAGAAATTAAAGGGTTTATAGTGTGGGCTTGAGAGATGGGCAACTGGGCTTCGACATAATAGGGAAGGGCGTAAGAAGGAGCTGACAGAAAAAATATAGATCCTCTTGGATCAAGACAGAATTGATGAGAATATGGCTGAATTAATTGACAAGAGTTCACATTAATTTGGAGATAGATAAAGACGAGACGTATTAGGAGCAAAGGGCTCGGGTGAACTGGTTAAAATTAGGGGACAAAATACGACTTTTTTCATAATTATGCCTCACAAAAGAGGAGAAGGAACACTATTGGTAGCTTAAGGCACGATTATGGAAGAGTGACTAGTGATGAGGGGGAGATGGAGGAAATTGTAAGTAGTTATTTTCAACAACTTTTCTCATCTAATGGGTGTGGGGATACTAAGCATTTCTTTGCTAGGATTGAGAGGTGTGTTTTTGAGGAAGAGAATTCAAAGTTGATAGTGAATTATATGAAGGAGGAGGTTGTGGCGGCTCTTAAGGAGATTGGTCCTACGAAGGCATCAGGGGAGGATGGTTTTTCGGCTATATTCTTCCAACATTTTTGGCATATTGTGGGTGATGAGGTAACGGAATATTGCTTGGGCATTTTAAACAGAGGTATGCCTGTGGACCTTTGTACTATTACTAATATTGTTCTTATTCCTAAAGTCCTTAATCCAGTGAATTTAGGAAATTTTAGACCTATTAGTTTATGCAAAGTTCTTTATAAAATAGTAGTATAATGATTGCGAACCGATTCAAAAGTATAATAGGCAATTGCATTGATGGTTCCTAAAGTGCCTTTGTGCCGGATATATTAATTTCAGATAATGTGCTTTTTGCCTATGAGATTCTTCATACCTTTAGACAAAAAAAGATTAATTAAATCAATTTCTCATGCTCATTATCAAAAAATTTCAATTAAGTACATTTATCAATGTGCGACCCAATACTCAATCTCAAAATAATTCAAAATTTGACCTAGATAATTCTTTGTAAGCATGCTTCAAACAAAATTATTCTCTCAAAAATTCTAAAATCGATTATAAAAAGCATACCAATAGAGAAGAGCAATGACTTGAGATTATATGAAGCATATATTGTTCTAACAAGCATCCTAACAGCATAAATTAATGTTTCAAATTCTATAAAAAATTAACATACATGTTTTGAAAATATTCATTACGAAAAAGTTACAAATCTCAAGAGCATATAAAAATATTACAACATCTCATCGAGTTAAGATTTCATGTAAACATACATTGTAACACCCCAAACCCGGCCTAGACGTTATGACTGAATCTGGAGTTGTCATAAAGAAGGGTTTTGAAAACGGAGTCGTTACGATAAATCATTTCAGCTTAATAATTCATATTCACTTTTCACTATTGTTGAAAACGTTATTTAATTGATTTATTTTCCAAAACGTAATTTACAGTGAAAGTTATAATAGACATTATTTTTAAAATCCCATTCATAAGTTTAAAAAACCTTCGTTTTAGTAAAAAACCATATTTTTATGCAATCGTCGCAATTGAAGTATTAAACGAAAAATCCAAATCCCAAAAGTTAAACCAAACAGTCTGAAGAGTCCAATTAATACAAAACTCCCAGAAATAATCTTAATTAAATAAGCCTTTATTTAAAAACCAGTTCATTGACTAGTGGTCACCACGAGACTCTGCTGCACCGATCCGCCCAAGTCTGTGGATTACCTGGACAGAGCAGACAAACAAAAGTGAGTTTATGTAAACTCAAAATGTAACCCAACAGGGATAGACATGCTATATATATAGAAATATATACACAGTCAGATTCAAAATTAGATTCAGATTCAGATTCAAATAACAGAAACAGATATGCAAAATCCTACCCCCATCCTCTACATACCAACTCCGACCATCCCATCACACTATGTGGGGTTTAAAACACCCACCCATCCCTACACACCATATCGTGCCATTATGACACATATCAAACAACGTGCAGCCAAGCTGCCAGAATATAAGCGATGATAGCCATACAGAACACTTCCTCCACATATACAAATCTCACCCCAATCAGATACATATATATATTTGTTAGTTCATTCAAAGGTAAAGGCATAAGATAAAAAAATTGTTAGCAAATTAAAACCATAAACAATTTCAAAAGTAGGAAATCCAATAAAAGAATTTATAGAACGATTAAAAGCAAACTCAACAAAATGCAATCATTTTTTTTCCCAATTCTTTAGACTCTTACCTACAACAACTCTAACTAAAATATCCTAAAACTCGATTAACAACCTTAGTTTGGCCATTGGTTTGTGAATAACAAGTAGTAAAATAAAGAAGTTTAGTACCTAGCTTACCCCACAATATCTTGTTGGACAAAACACGTTAGCGAACAAAAATATATAAATATAAATAAACAAATATTTATATATATAAAATAAAATAAATTGAATTGAATATTTTATATTTAAATTTCAGATATGAAAAACCAATAAATAACATAATAAAAACCAAAAATCAAAAAGAAGAAACGAGTTTTACTAGATGTTGAGGCCTGTTTTACACAGTTTCCTTAAGACAGATTCAGTTGCTCGTATGGTACTTGGAGAAACGTTGGTTGACTGTCTCCCAGGATACAACAACATGATGGTCGAAGTAGTAGCATCCCTGCAGTGATCAATGAACAAACAATGCCTTTTTCTATCGCCAAAACATTGGAAAATATAGAGAGGAAAAAAGAAGAATTTTTGGAGAGAAAATAATCTCGGTGTGAGAGAGAGATTGAGCAAAAAATTCTGAAGAACTCTTAGTCTTTTATAGGCATTCAAAGTGGAGGAATTTTTGGAAATATACATGTATAATGAGACAAAATCTACATTAAATTATATTTGTACGCCTGACATTTCATGTCACCCAGATCGTGCAAATGCGCCCTAACCCTGACAAGTTTGAACTTAAACCCACCTTCTCGCTAGGCTAGGTTTCAAGCTTAGTCATTCAATCACTTTTTAAGTGGGTTCTCACATATATACACATCTTACACTTGGTATTTAACCAATGTGGGATCTAAACTTTTCTTTTCCTCAACAAATATTTCCAAGTAGCTTACTTTGAGCATCAATTTCTCATTTATCACTCAATCATTTTGAGCATATGATATACCGTTGTAAAGGTCTCATGGAGTAGAATATGAAACCATAATTTTATGATTCAACTCTCCACCTTTACCAATTGCGAATATGTCTCAAAGTTCCCATAAATTACAATTTTTTCAACATATCTTCCAAAAATGACTTAGCAACTTCACATCTCTATCCAAAATAATGGATTTAGGAACACCGTGAAGTCTTACAACTTCCCTAAAGAACAAATTGGCCACGTGTTACAGTATTGATTTTGTGACATGGACTAAAGTGAGTCATCTTACTAAATATGTCAAAAACAACAAAAATATTATTATTATTCCTTTGGCATAATGCTAAATTTAGCCTTGAATGTTTATATAATTTTTTTATCAACTTGGCTTTTTTTTTTTTAGCTAAATTTGGCTCATAACCTTTTAAAAAAGAATCAAATCATTTTTTTTAACGGAAATGCTAACTAAAACATTAAATTTTTTAACGATGTTGGTGTGGTAACCTGCATGATAGCACACGTATACTTTCACGCTAACATGATGCTATTTGTCTTATATGTCATTTCAACAAATAATTTTAAAATATAAAGAAATATTTAAAATTCATAAAAATTATAAAAAGTTCATAAAAATTCAAAAAAACAGCTTGAAGTACATATGGATTGTCATTTAAGTTGTCATGTTTAAAATTTTAACGTTTTATTCAGTATTTTTGATAAATAAAAAAACAATAATTTAACTCTTTTTTAAATTTAACGGTCAAATTTCTCTTTTTTTTTTTTTTAAAGGTTAGGGTCAAATTTATATAAAAAAAAGAACTAAATTGATAAAAGATTATAAACGTTAAATTTAAGCCTATACCTTTTTATTTTTAGTCCCTAATAATCCCAAAGCAAAATCCATAGAGAAGTCAATCCAAGGGGACCTAGGAAGAAGCAAAGGAGTATATAAACCAGGCCACGTAACATTAGACTTAGCTTGTTTAAATGCAATACATCTCGCGCAAATCTTTTCTCATATGCATCGAGAAAAAGTGTTATCGCACCATGTCCAAAGTTTTAAGCATATTAAAATGTTTCATTATGTAGTGTTGAGAAAAAAAGTCCACCAAATCCATATATTTAAATGGTTTATAGAATGTACAGTTACTCAAAATCGAATTAAATTTTATTGTTTTATTTAATATATAATTAATTTTAATTTTTTATGATATAAAAATAAATATTTTAGATTTAAAATAGTGAAAATAATTTAAAAATTCTTAAAAATTATTGTCCTTTTAAAATATTTATGAAAAAACTTTAAAATTTTGTGAAATAATATTCAAAAATCATAAAATAAATATTTTTATCTCTAAAATGTAAAAATAAAAAATTAATATAAAAAAATTAAAAATCGAATTAAATCAAACCGGATTATAATGAATAATCCAAAAATTTAAAAATTCCAACCGAGTCGATAGCACCCTGCCACCGTGTGCTTCCCTAACAAATAGTTGTCTAAGTGAATAGTTTAGAATGCACAATCTATTGTCAAGCTGTTGAATTTATCAAGTGATCCATTTTTCACATGCATCATCCATTCTGTTGACACGTGGCACACTCAACCATCACACTTTTTTTCTTTGCATTTTATAAAAGTTGTTAAATTTTGGGTTTTTTTACAAAAATATTATAAAAAAATAAAAAATAACCAAAATATCATAACTTTTTTTTATTTACCAAAATATTATAAATTTTTTTATTTATCAAATATACCAAAAAAATATAAAAAAACTTGACAACAGCCTGATCAGGCCAATCATATTGGGGGCACTAAAGGTGTCAAAGTGATTGGCGGCACCAATGGTGCTAAAGGACTAAAATGTGACAATCTGTAGTTTCAAGGACCTGACATGCAAATTTACCATTTTGAATTTTGAAAGTGAATTGCTGCTGTGCTTGTGGGCGCACTAAAATTGAAATGTGGTTAATTGCCTTTTAAGCCCTCCTTATTTATTATTTTCTTTTTATTCCCTTTCAACTCACTTTTTTATTTAATAAACAAGCCCTCAACCTATTTTTATTTAATAAACAAGCCCTTAATTAAATCTAATATTAGTTAAGTGATAATTAAGATACTTAGAATTCTAATTAAGTAATAACTCTATTTTAATTTAATAAACTATTCTCATTTAATTAAAAAAATTAATAGAAATACCAGGCATGCCTTATTGAAAAACCAGAAGTAATAATAAAACTGATCACCCATAAATGTAACCCAAATAGAAAAAATAAATTATAATTATAAACTATTCTCGTCAAATTTAGTAAATTTTTTAAATAAACTATTCTCATCAAATTACCAAAATAATACATAAAATGCGAATTAATTTATACTTTTTTAAATAGCTTTACTTTAGGTAAAATATATTTACTTTAATAATAAAATAAAGGGCTTTTCTGAGTAAAAATCATAGATTAAGAGCTTATTTAACTACAAAAATAGGTTGAGGGCTTGTTTATTAAATAAAAAAGTGAGTTGAAAGGGAATAAAAAGAAAATAATAAATAAGGAGGGTTTAGACAATTAACCACATTTCAATTTTAGTGCGCCCACATGAACAGCAGCAATTCACTTTCAAAATTTAAAATGGTAAATTTGCATGTTAGGTCCTTGAAACTACAGGTTGTCACATTTTAGTCCTTTGGCACCATTGGTGCCGCCAATCACTTTGGCACCTTTGGTGCCGCCAATCTCTTTGGCACCTTTGGTGCCCCCAATGTGATTGGCCTGATCAGGCTGTTGTCAGGTTTTTTTTTCTATTTTTTTGTTTTTTTTGGTATATTTTGGTAAATAAAAAATTTATAATATTTTGGTAAATAAAAAAAAGTTATGATATTTTGGTTATTTTTTATTTTTTATAATATTTTTGTAAAAATTAAATTTTAGTTTTCATCCATCTAATATGCTTAAATTTAATATTTAATCTATATATTTTTAATTTTTAACAAAATTTAGTCCCTACATTTTCATAATGCTATTAATTAATTCAAATAGTTAATATCGTTAACTTTTTCGTTAAAACATGACGTGATTACATATAATTTGAGTTCCCTAAAAGTCTTAAAAGCTAACATACGACTTCTCATTTCTTTTAAATTTACATTAATTTTTTAACGCTACAAGACAATAATCAAATTTCAATTTTAACTTTTAGACTATAATGATAATTTTACCAAATATATAAAAATGACTTGAAATATTTAAACATATGGCATGTTTTAATTTTAATCTTATTGATAAATTATTATATATTATTTTAAATGGTTTTGAATAAGAATTATACATAATAATTTCAACATAAAACTAACTTGATAAATTGCTATTTACTTATTTATTCAATTTAAAATTATATTTTGTTGAAATTTATATCTTAATTAAAAAATTAATATAATTATCCGACATTATTTTGTTAAACAAAATTAGATGTTAAAATTTATGTAGTACAATAAGAATTTATAATACTTTATTAAATACACTCTTAATCAATAACAATTTACGTCTTTACCTCCTAGAAGTGGCAAACAGAGCAAGTTTTCGATTAAGGATTACTTTTATTTAGGCAAACTACATCTGAGTAAACTAAGGGCCAGTTCTTCATTGCTTAAAAAAGCACTTCTGACTCCAAAAGCACTTTTGAAAGAAAAGTTGTGAAGAACAAGCTGCTTTTGGCTGAAATTTCTAACTTTTCAGAAGTGTTTTTGAAAAGCACTTCTGAAAAGGAGCTGAAAATGAGAAGCTAAAAATTTTAGCTTTTCCTCTCCCAAAAGCACTTTTGGTGCTTAATTACTTTTTCACCCCTCCAAACTAGAGGTGCTCATGGGTCGGGGCCGAGCCGGGCCCATAAAAAAGTTCGGCCCGTGTCCTACGCCCGGGCCTGGCCCGGCCCGAAATATGGGCCTGGAATTTTGCCCAGGCCCGGACCGGGGAAAAAATCCTAAGCCCGGGCCCGGCCCGGCCCGGCCCATTTTTTAAATAAACATAAAAAAATTAAAAATTAAAAAAGGTATTTTAAAAATATTTTAAAAATAAAAATTTAAAAAAAGTATTTTAAAATATTTTTAAAAATAAAAAATAAAAAATATATATTTATTATATTTGGGCCGGGCCGGGCCGGGCCGAGCCGGGCCTGGGCCAAAAAGTGGTGCCCGAGGCTCGGCCTGTTTTTTAAACGGGCCTAATTTTTTTTGCCCAAGCCCATATTTCGGGCCTATATTTTTGCCCAAACCCTCCCATATTTAGGGCGGGCTGTCGGGCCGGGCGGATGAGCACCTCTACTCCAAACATAGTATTTTTCTTTTTTTCTTGGTGCTTAATTACAATTGTGTTAAATCATTAAAAATAAAAAAATTTTAAAATATTAATTACAAATATTTAATGGTTATATTTAAATATTTAAAATATATTTATATATTCTAATTAAATTTTATAAATAATTAATATTTATTAATTAAAAATATTTACAATTTATATTTTATATATTAAAATATTAACAACAAGTTATAATAAATTTTTTATATTATTACTAAAATATAATAATATTAACTAATTTAAATATTATTTAAATACATATTTGTTACTTGATAATAACATGTCTAAAATGGACATTTTATTTCTCAAAAGTACTTTTTGACAGCAATGCTAAACACTCAAATTTTAAACCAAACTTTTCAAAAGCATTTCTCAAATTACTTTTCCACAACACTTTTTAAAAGTACTTTTTAAGAGCAAAGAAGAACTGGCCCTAAATTATTAGTAAATTTGTGTTTTGATGACTAATTTTTAGAAAATTATAAAATAATTATTTATTTCCTATTTGTATTACTTGCATTAATTAAAAACTGTCGTTCTTTTTTTATATATATATAGTTCAATTAATGAGAATGAAGCAATTTTATACCTTATGAATTGCGAACCCAAAATCTAAATAATTTTTTTACTCTATCTAACATTAACTGTCAAATTAACTTAAATTTAAGTAAGCTCTTCTACTAATCGATGGGTATTGATTTAATGTACTAATCACCGAATTATCATTTAAAGCTCACTAGCCTAATTTTTTAAAATAAACATTTAATAGTTTAGGAATTTATATAAAAAGTTTAAATAATTTAATAATTATCTTATAACTTTTTTGAAGTTGAGCAGGGTGAGTTGGGGGTAGGCGAGCCCGATTTTGAAATATCCGTTGTTGAATCCAATCTGGTAACTGGAAACTACTGACCTAACCAAATTGACGGAGTTAACTAAACTGAGCTAAAAAGTAAAAACTACCCGAGTTAACTAAACTGAGCTAAAACTAAAAGTAAGAACTACCCAATTCCGACTAGCTCAGCTCAGCTCAACCACACATACGTGTGAACATCAATCTCAGCCACAAACACTGTAAAATAGAAAAATTTTGTATTGAGATGGAGATGGGGGTGGGGAAGAAGTTTTGAGATTTCCTTTGATTGAACGATGCAATAATCAACCATCCAAAACATGGTGGCAATAACATCGGTGGAGGCGCTGTTCCCCAAATTAAAGGTGGGAGAATGCGTACCCAAATCCCATTTATTACCACTCTCATCATCTATTCCGCAGCAGCAGCGGCCATTCATTTGCAGAGCTGAAGCGTCGGCAAGTAATGCAAGTACGGCGACAGCGACTGCGTTGGAGCAGAGTGGAGGTGGGAAGATGGTGGTGGAGTTGGTAGGAGCCTTCAACCAGCTGACCCAGGAGATCAACGTGTTATCCAGCAGCTCCTCTCGCTTGCTTTTCAAGTCTCTCAAGCTCTCCATCCCCATCTTGCAGGCCTTGCCTCACGCTGCGGATGGTCGCCCTCTTCTCTCTAAGGCCTTGTCTCTCGCTCTCCTTCTCGCCCATCTCCAGGTACATTTTCTTTCTGGAATTTCTATTACTGTTTTTCTATTTTGTTGATTACATGACTATAGGACTGTAAATGAACAGAGTAATTGAATAGTTTATCAACATTTTGATTTCTCTTCATTTTTGTATGTTTATTAAGCTAAATGTACAAAATGATCAGAGGCTCGAACCGGCATACGTTTTGTTTATTTGTGTTCACAATTGTTTGAAGTTGGTTTAATTGTTTAAAGCTGTTATTTGATTTTTATATAATTATTATTTCTGTTTTGTTTTGTTTTTTTTATATAATTATTAATATTTATGTTACTTATCCAAAAATATATATATATTTATGTTTACTTGTAGTTTGTTTGTTGTTCATTAATTGCTTATGAAGAATATGTTCGATTATATATTGATGAACATATTCGTTTAATGTTTGTGACCGTATTCATTAAATTTAAATGAGTAAACATAAACTCAGAAATGAATGTACACGAACATAATTTTGAAGTTCTTGACGTACACGGATCGAACATGAACAAGCAAAACATAAACGAATGAACATAAACACTCAAGCTCGATTCATTTACGGCCCTATAGAGGAATGATATGAGGTTTTCAGTTTTCATTCCCATAGGCTCTAACCGAATACAACATCATTTGTCTGCCTTTGTTTCATGCAAACACTTAAGCTTAGTTTGAAAAATTAACCGTGTTGCATTCACATGATAGGTATGTATTGTATGTGTTTTACTTCTGAAAATGGGTATCAAATATCCTACCATGATTGCAGATGGATGCCGAAGTTATTTCAGCTGGTTTACTCATCCAAGTTGTGGAAGCAGGTGCCATTTCCATCTACCAAGTCCGAGATCGTATTGGTATCGGTACTGCTCATCTTTTGCATGAAAGCTTGCGTTTGAAGAATATCCCTTCCAAAGTTGATGTTTTGGATGATGATAGTGCGGCCGCCCTCCGAAAGTTCTGTCTTACTTACTATGACATCAGGGCTCTCATTTTGGACCTTGCTGTCAAGCTCGATACGATGAGGCATCTTGATTACCTCCCAAGGTATCAGCAGCAAATGCTTTCTCTCGAGGTTTTGAAGATATATTCCCCCTTGGCTCATGCTGTGGGAACCAACTACTTGTCGCTGGAGCTCGAGGATCTCTCCTTCCGTTATCTCTTTCCTTATTCATACCTCTACGTTGATACATGGCTACGAAGCCACGAGACTGGAAAGAAGTCTCTGATTGACATATACAAGGAAGAGCTGCTCCAAGCTTTGAAAGCTGATCCTATCTTAGCTGACATGGTCAATTGTATATCTGTTAAGGGCCGCTACAAAAGCCGGTACAGCACAATGAAGAAGCTCTTGAGAGATGGGCGTAAGCCGGAAGAAGTAAACGATGTTCTCGGATTACGAGTCATATTGAACCCTAGGTCTGGCATAGACATGTCACAAGTAGGTGAAAGAGCATGCTATAGGACACATGAAATAGTTCAATCGTTATGGAAAGAAATGCCTCATAGAACAAAAGACTATATTGCAAGGCCCAAAGCAAATGGGTATAAGAGCTTGCATATGGCAGTTGATGTAAGCGACAATGGAACACCTAGACCACTTATGGAAATACAAATACGCACTACGGAAATGGACATGTTAGCCACAGGAGGAATTGCAGCCCATTCATTGTACAAAGGTGGCCTAACTGATCCAGAAGAGGTCTGCAGTCTTTAATCTACATTAGTGACTTGGCTAGGGAATAGCAGAATCTATGCTTATATCTCTTTTTAACTTAGTTTAAAGTAATTTTCTATTTGTTTATTCTCAGGCAAAGAGACTTAAGACCATAATGATTGCAGCAGCAGAACTTGCAGCACTGCGGCTTAAAGATTTCCCATCCACAATTCATAAAGGCCTCGAGTTTGGTCAAGGAGATGAAGTATTCCGCCTTCTCGACAAGAATGGTGACGGGAAGATTAGCATCGAAGAACTAATGGAAGTTATGGAAGAGCTTGGTGCATCAGGGGAAGATGCCCGAGAAATGATGCAACTCCTTGACTCAAACAGTGATGGTTCTCTAAGTACTGATGAATTTGACTTGTTCCAAAAACAGGTAAAATGGTTATTCTAGTTTTAATGGAATCATAGGGATTCGGGTTTAATAAGCACTGAACATTTATAATTTCCTACACCCATAATGCTAACTTTAACCGGCTCAAGAACTTGGTTTACTGGTGTTGAACTAATCGGATGCTTGGATAACTCGGTATATGGCTATTTTTACTTGCTTGTTTTATTAGTAAATGTGGTTCTTTTAACACGTGCAGGTTGAATTTATGCGTAATTTAGAGGACAAAGATGTGAAATACAAGGCGATGTTGAACGACAAGCTCCAACTAGCAGACAACAGTGGGTTGATTCAGGTATATAGTAAAGAATTTTGTGACAGGCTTGCGAATTAGATGACCAATTGTTGAAAGGTAATCTGATTGATCATTGTAGGCCGATTCTATGCCCATGTAAATCATACATATGGTTGTATATGTATATAAGCATACTGGAAAGTTATGATTTTCTTTAGAATTGTAATATTTGAAGAATAGAATATATTCATAAATGAATGTAAATGATACCTGTTATGAATTTCCTGGTTTCTTAATATTATTTATGACTAAAACCTTCGAATTTTAGGACCTCATATAAGAAATGTGTGACAAACTCTTCAATCATTTGTTATGAATTTACTTATATATATACTCTTATATTTTATCATTGTTGTGTTATAACACATTAGATATTTATGTGCAAATATTAATCTCTATATAAGGAAAGCATGCAAGGATATATTATTTATGTATTCTCCTAAAGTTTACATTTTGTTTCTAGGGGCCATCAAGGAGGTATAAAAACCATCCTTGATTTTGATTAACGTTTCGTGCCTTCCTTTCTCAACTATAACTCCATTCCTAATCACTGCAATCAAATCCGCACCCTTGATTGTCGATAACCGGTGGCTAACCACTACCGTTGTCCGCCCGACCATAACTCGCTCTAGTGCTTCTTGAACTGCTCGTTCACACTCGGCATCGAGAGCACTGGTGGCTTCATCTAGTAGTAGTATCTTCGGAGCTCTGATTACGGCACGTGCAATCGCCACCCGTTGCTTCTGCCCTCCAGACAAATTAATACCTCGTTCGCCTACCACCGCATTGTACCCCTGTTGCAAGCTGCTGATGAAGTTGTGGGCATTTGCTAATTTCGCTGCAGCCACGATTTCAGCCTCTGTCACATTTCCCGCCTTCCCATATGCAATGTTTGCTCGGATGGTGTCGTTGAATAGGACAGGCTCCTGGCTCACCAAACCCATCTGCTGCCTTAGCCATTTTAGCTGCAACTTTGAGATCTCAATTCCATCTAATGTGATACGACCTGCATCTGGTTCATAAAATCTTTGCAACAATGATATGAATGTTGACTTCCCACTTCCACTTTCTCCAACTAGAGCAACTGTCTGATATAAATACCACAGCAATTAGATAAGGATTTGCTTGTCAGGTTCAAAATGTTCTAAAGATCATTATACCAAGTAATTCTAAGCTCATTTCGACTCACCATGCCTGCGCGAATCGTCAAACAAAGGTCTCGGAATATTTTAATATCAGGCCTTGAAGGATACTTGAACCTGACATGCCTAAACTGAATATCTCCCTTGACATGTTTCGATCTTTTTCCGCAATTCTGACTGGGGTCTATTTTGGATCTCTGGTCCAGGATTTCAAAAATGGAAGCTACGGAAACCTTGGCTTTACTGGTGTCCGGGGCAAGGGAGTTTGACTGAGAAATACCAATGGCAGTTACACTGAGAGCAAAAAACACCTGCAGGAAATTCACATATGTACGTATAGTTAGGCACTGCAATGAAGGTATATACAGCTCACCTGAAATGGTATCAGAAAGCTTACTCGAAAAACCTGATGGAAAGTTGCCTTGCCATGATGAACTACAAGGGCTCCAACATAAAAACTGATAGCATAGGCAAAAAACAGGAAGAAGGATGACATTCCTAAGCCTATGCCACTGATCAATCCATGTCGTATTCCAGCCTTTAGAGGGGCTTCACATTTCTTTTCGTACTGTTTCACCACTTTCTTTTCAGCACAGAACGAAGCAACGGTCCTCATACTCCCGACTGCTTCATTCGCCACTTGGTTGGCCTCCTCATACATTTTCTACATGCAGTCATATAAGGAGTATCACTACTTTCAGTAATTAGTGATACATATACATATACATATACACACACATACATATGTCTGTCACAGATACGTCCACTACCATTTGTTCCGCACGTGCAAGTAAAACATAGATAAATACATACATACAGACATGCATACATAAATACATGCATGCATGCATACAAAGAACTGATAATTTATAAATATATCCTCAAAAAGTCACGCATACATATAGGCACATACAGACACAAAATTTTATTCTCCCTGGATACCTTGGCATTGGCAGTGAATCCTTTCATGGATTTGAGTTGACCGTATCCACTTATCCCTATAAGAGGTAGCAAAGCAAGGATGGCCAGAGCCAGTTGCCAATTTGCTTGAAAAGCAATGACCAGACCGGCGACTGCAGTAGCCGTACTCTGAGCAAGAATAGCCAATGAGTCCCCAACCACCCTTCTTACCAAAACTGCATCCGTGGACAGCCTTGTTCCAATTGCACCACTCGAGTGTTGAGGCTCATCAAACCAACCTATATCCATGTTTACTACTTTCTCAAAGCACATTGATCGCACCCGCTGTATTAACTTACAGCCAGCAATGGCGAAAAGGTAGGTGCTCAACGAGTGAGACAAGAAAGATGCAAAGCCAAGAACAACAAACATTAGTGCCCAAAATTTGGAATCCTTGCTGAGTTCCTGAGGTGGCTCAGAGAACGTTTTGATTATACCAGAAAGCACAGTGCCAAAGATTGGCAATATCACACCATTAGCCACAGCTAGCATTGCTCCTAATAGCAATACAGGTATCTCCGGGCTGTTAAGGCGAGCTAGGCGAGAAAGTGGGACTTGTGGAGGTCCTTTATCTGAGGCTTCTGATTTTGAAGGCAATTCAGGCATTGCCTCTTGTGATTTAGTAGTGTGTAGAAAATGACGATGAGGAGCTGATAAGGATTGGGGACCAATTTCTAAAGAATCATGAACTGATATATCCCGTTTCATCTCTTTGCCAATATCTTGCAACCTTAGGAGCTGGTTGTACAATCCTTTACGATCCTTGAGTAGCTCTGCATGTGAACCTGATGTAGAAAGGAAAGGAACTATAATTATGTATCAAGTTTCAGGTCTTGTTCAAATTATTTCAAGTTGGGATTCTTTTTTTCAAGTCATTTTCGAGTTCCCCATGATACAATAACTCACATATATGAAAAACTGAAATCACCTTTTTGAACAATCCTTCCCCGATGAATAACTGCGATGAAATGTGCATTCATTACGGTGCTCAAGCGATGGGATACAACGATGACAGTTCGGTTGAGCATAGCTCTTTCCAGTGCGCCTTGAACGATCCTCTCGGATTCTCCATCGAGAGCGCTTGTAGCTTCGTCTAATAGTAGAATTCTGGGGTTTTTCAGAATAGCTCTAGCAATGGCGATCCTCTGTTTTTGTCCCCCAGACAGCTGAATGCCTTGCTCACCCACCATTGTGTCTAGTCCCTGCACCCATCAAAAGCCATTGCAGTTTAGGGGTTTTTTTTAAATATGGACTATTGTATGGGGATTTCCGGCGTAAATAACCCCTTCATAATGCAGCAAAAAAATCATTTGGCTGGCCAGCTTCAACAAATTAAAGATAATTTACAAACCTGAGGCAATTTAGAGATGAAGTCAGCGGCATTGGCAAGCACAGCAGCAGCTATTACATCTTCACTGCTCGCACCCTCCCTTCCATACGCTATATTCTCTCTAATGCTCCTCGAACCAAACAACACTGGTTCCTGCGAAACCAGCCCTATTTTCCGCCTTATCCATTTAAGCTGCAACTTTCTCAGATCAACACCGTCAATCAGTACCTCCCCAGTCATTGGATCGTAAAACCTTTCTATCAAGCTAATCACCGTCGATTTCCCACTTCCACTGCGTCCCACCAGAGCGGCTGTTTTACCGCTGGGTATAAAAAGAGAGAAGCCTTTAAGTATTAGCTCTTTGGGTCTTGCTGGGTAGCTGAAATAAACATCCCTTAGTTCGATTTGGCCTGAAATATCACCCATTTTTCTTCCCTTTGGGCTATATACGTCGATCTTTGGTTTCCTTTGAATTACCTCGAACATCTTGAAGGCTGCAGCTTGCCCTGCAGCGAAGGCAGTCAAGCATGTAGATGCCAGTCCTAGATTCCTTCAATCGTACTCCAAACAAAGATTTTTAATGTTAGAATATCATGCATTCTGTATATTTAATTATATGTGTTTGAGTATTAAATTGATAAAATTTGTAAATATGGAAGGTTAAATTTATTGAATTATTTAAAATTAGGATCAAATTGATGGAATGTGTAAGTATTGAGGATTAAATATGCTATTATACCAATTAGAAAAACACCAAAGTTCTGCTGGGCAATCAAAATAGAAACTATCTAAAGTAACCGAAATAGAAATGATAAAATTGAAATTTTTCATAATTGGATGATTAAAAAATATATATACTAATAATTGGATCATTAATTTTATAATTTGTCCTAGTAATTATTTCATGAAACCCATTAAAAAAAACCTGCTCAAATTGGCCCAACTTTTAGTGATTACTCTAAGCATTTTAAAATGATGATATAAGGGTCTAGCACTTACAAAAATCTCAACTGAAGGCTAATTTTTTTTTTTTTGAAATGTTAGAACAAGGACCGTCATGTGTTTTATTCTAAACATATTAGTATTCATATAATTTTTATTATAAACTGGATTAAAGTGAGAAAGCTTCATTCGAGCACTTTTGTAAAAGTCAAGACTCCTGTATAACCATTTTAAAAAGGGTTTGACACTTATTTGAACAACTGCTATAAGGTTGGGCATTAATTTGAACATTTAGCCAAAAACCTTGAGAGAAAACTTACAAGGAGCTAATGACAACAGCAAAAATGACGTTGATGACAGTCCCTGCAGTGTAGCCTTTGTCCAGCATCATTTTCCCTCCATACCAAAAAGCAAACCCATAGCTGCTGAATAAAATACACATCAACGTCCCAAATCCCACTCCTGATACCACACTCTCTCGCACCCCCCATTTATAAGCTTTCGACAATGACTGGTTGTAGCTAGCGATGGCCTGTTTCTCGCCTGCAAATGATGCAACCTGTTATTAGGGCAGCATTACGCTTGTTTTCATTTTGTAGTTCCCATAACATAAAACCCAAATTGCTACCATATGTTGCCTACAGTTCTTATTGAGCCGATTGTTTGTTCAGCGATGGTGGCCGCAGTTGAATACGAAGCTTGTCCACGGGATGCAAAGCTGCCTGCCACCTTATGCAAGATAGCACCAGAAATGAATAATGGTGGGATTGAAGACAACAGTACAAAAGTGAGTAGCCACCCTCTAACCAAAGCTACGACAAAGCCTCCAGTGAATGCAGCCACTTGCTGTATGAAGCTTCCGACCTGCCGTACATAAATCATGCAACACAATAATTTTTTAAAATTTCTCACTAAACATACCCAAACTATGAACTTCATTTTAAATTGGTCCCTAAATTTCAAATCATTATAATTACATCCCAAACTATTGAGATTATATCAATTAGGTTATTTCGTTATTAAAATCATTAGTTTAACTGTTAAATGACATGTTATATTTTATGTGACATAATCTAAAATAAAATTTTAAAGAAAAAATAAATATTGTAAAAATGGTGTTTAATTTAAAATTCTTAGTTTTAAGTTTTCTAAGTTTTTTTTACGGAAACTTTATCATTAATTCTTTTTTTTAGTCTTTATATTTGACTTTACTTTTAAAAGTTATACAACAACGTTTTATTTTTTTAAAATTCATTTTAAATTTAGATACATAAGATTTGACATGTCATTTAACGTTTTAGTTAACAATTTTAAGAATGAAAGGATCTAATTGATAGAACATTGGTAGTTTGAGGATATAATTAAAACGCTTTGAAGATTGAAGGTCAATTTACAATGATGGTCATAGTTTGGAGATATCTGGTGCAGTTAGCTAGGCCTTTTAAATATTTTTGAAAATTTCAATTAAGCACTAGTTTTTTTGGAAGTTCTCATTAAGTATTCAAAAATTTGGAAAATTTAAATTAAACCCCTCAGTTGTTTTTGAATTTTTCATGGAACCCGTAAATTTTTAAATTTTTAATTAAACCCCTTGAATAAACTACATAGAAGGCTAAAAAAATGCTTCTTTTCTTTTCTTTTTTGGCTAACTCTAAATAGAAAATGGGTTGTATAAAAATGTAATACCATGTTATCTATATCTTTTTCTAATATGAAAATGACAAATCAGATTCTAATGAAATGTTTTGGTGTAGCGCGTTATATATACCTTCTCTCCGATGGCATCTCGGATAAGAATGGTGTCGCCTGACATCCTCCCGATCACTTCTCCGCCAGTGATCACATCGTCAAAATAGCTGATATCCTGCCTCAATATAGTCTTGAGGTATAAACTTCTTATTCTTGCTGCCTGCCGCTCTCCGGTGACCATCCAAGATGCCACCTCTACAACAAACATTTAATTAATCCATCATTCTCATATTTGTTTCCTCTCAACTTAAGCTTAATTATCAAATTTATTATAAAGTAATTAAATACAATATATATATATATATAGATGCTTACGCAAAAATGATACCACGGCTGATGCCACAGCTAAGTACAAAACTTGAGTGACACCTGAACATCATAGAAATTTTGTGAATTAAAATAAGTTTCCCATCATGCCAAAAAAACCGAAACAACAAATAAATACGAGGAATTTATTGTTATATATCAATCAATTGAATCTTACTTCGATTAGTATGGGAATTATTGTCAATATAGAAGGACGTGAATTTGAATGTTTTAAAGCGTATTATTCTCTTATTTATCTAAACTACAATTATCTTAATACAACTCAAAATGAAATCAATATTCAAATAAATTCAACCCGACATAATTCAAAAATTTTAAACCTCTACTCGACGGAGGGATGGTGGATTAGTGAGTACCGGAAGATGTTGGGGGTACATACCTGTGTAACATCGTGTACGGCAGTAGCGGTGGTCACACTTTTCCCGATGGAATCAACTAATTGGCCGAAGAATATGGTCATAACCGGCATACATACCCCATTTCCCACGGCACATATTGAACCCACTCCCATCAATCCATAATCCAATGAATCCGCATACGAAAACAGTTTCCAATACGCTACTACCCTCCTTCCATCTTCCTCCTCCTCCTCCTTCCTCATTTTTAAACACTTCAACTTGCAGCTGCAACAGAAAGAAAGGAAAAAGAAAGAAGAACCTTGTCGATTGTTTATTTGTTGTATTAAGCACTAATCAAAACATGCATGCATGCATGGCAGGACCATAACATGCGTGAAATGAAGCTGGGAAGAAGATTAATGGTGGAGGCTGAAGGCAAAGGCAACAAACGAGGGAATCAAGGAAGAAGAACAATGAAGAAACAATTTATTTGGAATATTACTGCCGATCGATGGAGCAAGAAGACGATACTCGGAATATTGGGCGACGGAGGTGGGAACAAAACAAATTTACTTTGATCCATAATGTACTATGCATCGTTTATCACAACGCTGTTTAATTTTGTTTATCTATATCTATTTTACTGTGATACTCTATACGACCATAGGTTGGCAATTGGCTTGCCCATCATCATTCTACCCAGCTATGCTATTATTATTTTATGATTTTGTTTTCAAGAGCAGGGATTGTATAAGAATGTCATTCTACCTCACAAATCGATATCGAACTAGAAAAATATCGATACCTTATTCTAGTATCGATATTTGCGTAATTGTTTTGGAAATTTTGTTAAGCATATTTAATCATTATTATAAGTTTATTTAAAGTATTTTTGGCATGCTCTAATGATCTCAAAAATTCCAATATACATACATTATTGGATCTTTTGAATAACAGTCGAGAAGACTTTATGAAAATTGAATACTTTCGCATAGAAAATGTAAAATAAATATTGGGCATTCTAGAAAAGAAGTAGAAAAAGCATTTCGAAATTGATTTGTTAAAATTTTTAAATTTATATATATTTGATTAAAAATTTATAAGATCACTGATGAAGAGGATGATTTTTTAATAATGTGACAATTTACCATGAGTATGACATGAGACACTAGTGTGGCATCCTGATATTCAAGTTTGATGGCCAGGCCAAGTATAGGGTGTTATATTTCCAATAAGAGAATAACAAGTCAAATTTAGATAAAAATAACGTGGAATCATAATTTCATACAATATTTTTTCTTGTATTTAGTTATCCAAATATATGGATATAGCAAAAATTATAGTATTGCGTTAAGAATTTTGGTATCTAAATCCGGAATTTGACGACCTGTCACCATTGATTGCCGCTGTCCAACGAACGACCAATACTAAAAATCAACCTTAACATTATTTTTTCTATTTTCCTAATCTGACATCAATTTTATCAAAATAAGTATTAATTTTCCTAGATTTACAACTAAACTTTCGAACTCTTTTTCTTCGATCACTATTTTCAGTCGTCGGATCAGTCTAAAATTTAAGTATGTTGCCTCCTCTTAAACTATTATTTCATTGTTTGGATTTGTCAAAGTGACCTAAAATTTGCATGAGAAATCAACAACTCCCCTCTCTTATTCTTCAAGAAACTAATTATTTCTTTTGCTTTTGTTATTCAACATTGATTTTTCAACTTGAACAAAAATTCTTCTCTGTTTTTGCCTCAAGATTCAAAATGATTGAGAAAATTTTGTTTGTATGAAAGGATTTTCAGCTCCATTTTTGTTTGCACGGACAAATTTGGGTGTTAAAAAAATGAAAAGATTCTTAAAAAAATTCTTTTGGTGTTGGTTTTTATTTGAAAAAGAGAATAGCTTTGAAAAATATTTTTTGGGTTTAAGCTCTCAATGTAACACCCTACACTCAATCCGAAAGACAATCAAATGCACAATGTTACATTGGTTATCGAAGTAACCTCAAATAAATTGAAATAGGTAAATTCACGACTTTTGAACTTGTTAAAATGATATTTATAAGCATTCAAACATATTTGATAATAGCTAAACAAAATTACAACTAAAATGACCTTAAAAACAACATTTAAACTCAAAATGCCAGAAACAAGAGTTAAGTACCGATACCTAACCCCTTTGCATCAATACCTTAACCAATAATTCAGATAGACTATTACAATGATCTAGATTCCGATACATATATCTATGTTCCAATATCTCATAGTTCAATACGATAATTCAAGATTAAATCTCAAAAGATGATTGATCATAGTGATTGAAGTAAAATTCAAATAATTTATTAATTTGAGAAAATCCAAAATTGTAACTTTAGTTTGATAAATAAAATTATTTGTATTTGTCTCCAAATTTTACTTAATCATGGTTCAACACAATTTTGTGCGATGGGTGAAAACAATGTTCAAGAAACATCATTTCATTCTTGAAAAATAGAATGGTAGAGAAAAAGGAAATAAGAGTTATATTTTTCATAGAAAATTAAGATAATAACATTATTAATGGTTGGTGAATTTTTTTCAATCAAATTTAATTTGTAATTTTAAAGATCTATACTGTACTCAGAAATCAAACAAATTAAGTGAAGCCACCTCTACTTCCAAATGTATTGGAGCCAGCACATACACTAATCAAAGATCAAAGTTTCCAATTTACTAAGAAACTATAAAACCCATAAGTTAAAAAAGTGAAAATTCATTACAAAAAACAAAACAGTCCAAATCCCATACAATGCAGTTGCTCTGCTCATACCTAATTCAACTATTTCTTTTTCCTACCACCACCAGCCTTGAGCTTTTTACTATTAGTTTCTTTACCTGTCTTCTCAGGTATTTCCTGTCACAGTGGTTAAAAAAAATTCATGTAGAGCACAATATTCTATTAAAATAAACAGTTTAACAAGTGACCAGAAGACAAATACAGTTTCAGCCTCGTGAGCAAAATGGAGACACTGCGATAAAATAGCTAACAAGATATACAATAATCCAAACTTGGGTTTCTTACCCTAACAATCATTGAATAAAAGGAGTTCTACGCCTTCAAAGAGTTATGGTTCTTACACTTCTAATCATCACAAGTATCAAAGGTTCTTATACTGCGTTCACTTTCCTATTATTAACGGTATTAATATAATGATAACATTAATATAGTGTTCAATAGCTAAGATGAGCACGGATTTGTTCTAAGGTTCATGGTCTTCAATAGCCTTGGTAATTTTGGATATAACATGATTGCATCACATAGGAAAGAAAGATTAAAACACGAGATAGCATGAGAAAATTATACACGAATAAGAACGATTTGTTAACATGTCAAAATTTCTCCAACACAAATTCTTAATGTGCCAAGATTTATACAACACGGTTTAACACATCAATATACAAGAAAACAAGACATAAATATACGAATTGCCAAGTCCCGTTTCAGCTTCATGAGCAAAGCAGAGACAACCCTTGAAAATACTAGTGGAGAGAATATCTTGAGTTTAGAGTTCGTTAAGGAAATTAAAGCGTGCATTGGGTTCCTTGACAACCGTGCACTGAACTTATAAAAGCCAAATACCTTTCATACTTTTCCCTTTATAAAGATTATCTAACACCAAATATATTTCTCAACTTCTTTTTCCAAAAAAAAACACCAACCTTTGTACTTTTTATATGACCCCTTTCTATTATTAAAATAAAAATATTATAAAACAACAAAACCCCACGTAAGACAAACTAAGTTATACAAGGCCAAGCAATAAAAAACATAACAATATGTACCCAAAAATGCAGAATTAAAAGAAAAATGAAGTTGCATGATACATGAAATGCAACCAGTCAAAATAAATAAAAATGCACTGGATCGGCCACCAGGTAAGAAGAAAAGAACAATATAGTGATAGTTAATCAAAATGCTTAGTGGAGCTATACCTTTCGTTTAATTGGTGCAGATGTGTTAGCAACTGGCGTGAAAAAGGACTCTAGTCTGGAAAGAGAAGGGTAATGACATAGTAAGCATTAGAACAGAAACTTATAACGTCATTTTATGTAACTATGCACTACTTACCGGCCCTGTGAAGACTTGTTCTTGGCTGCTTTAATTTTCTCTACTCCCTAGTGAACAAAAGAAATAAAGATGAAAAGATTTTTTTATCAATTTAACCAAAAAGATCATAACAATTTGATTTAATAAGAGAGGAAATACCTTTGTCACTCTGTCAATATTGAATCCATTTTCATTCACCAGAAAGGTAATCAACCCCTAGAAAAAATTGACAAAATGATGCAGCTGTATTAAACAAAGATAGGTTACACATCCCCTGGAACGATATATGTAATTAGGATAGGAATTACACACTTCAAGATCTGGAGGACTCCACTTCATCTCAAGTTGCTCATCGTCCATGCAGACTAATGGTTCTTTAAAAAGCCGTCGAGCCTCTTCATATGGCCAATCATCAGGTATTGAGTACCTGAATATGAAAAATGTTTTTATTCATATAAACTAAAATTAGTTAGCGTACAAAAAGAAATCTGCGTAAATCATTCTACTCCACACATAAACAATCCAGACCTCTCTTTGTTTATGTTCTGAAGTATTTCCTCTATAGATCCATGTTGACGAATTAGCTTTAAAGCTGTCTGTCCCCCGATACCTGGTAATAGCTTGAGAACAACGTCATATACCAGCTACATAACCCAAATTTTGAGTGAATCATGTAACATTAAGGTCAGACTCTCTAAAGGAAACCCCAGCATACCTCGAATACTGTCACAATAATCACATCCAGAAAGAATGCACAAGTCAATGAATTGATCCATTGTAAGATTCAGCTCTTCCAAAACCTAACACACATCTCCGTCAGAAAATCAAAACTCAAAATCAACAAAGTACATGAGTGTATAATGCTTAAAGCACCTTTGCAACATCAAACTCCATGACTGGAACTTTTCTTGAGCTAGGGTCCATTAAGTGTCTAAGAAATTTAGGAGTTCCAAAGGTTAAAGAGTCCATGTCCTCAGAAGCCACAGCATAAACCTGATAAATATGAAGGCATGATTTCAACTCCTAAGGCCATATATGGTACTAGGTTATCAAGAATAAACGGTGTATATACTGAAAATTAAATAGGCTGCACCTTAAAATGGCATTAGAAAAAATTTGAACTTTTTCAATCTCATAAAGGTAAATAGAATTATTACATGTCAGTTTTCAGGACTGGTAAGCCCCTAGATAAACAACTTATCATGACCTACTGGATACTTGCCTTTCCAGATTTGCAGAGTGCAGCACATTGAGCCTCTGCTTCAGAAGGAGCCTGTGAAAAAACAAAACAGAATTCCGTAGAATGAATCTAGCTTCTAAACCCAAAACTGAAAACCCCACATTCAAACAAAGAACACTCACATCAATCACAGGCACCCCCATAAGTCTTAAAAGCCGTTTACAGTCTTCATTATGCTGCCTTGTCACCTGGAAACAGTAGAGAGTAATAAAGCCAACATCGCGCTTTGGCACAGTTCTACTTTAACCAGATCTTTTGTATTTATGTCATGACCAAACATCCAGAAATAAATACCAAATAAAACAGTGAGCTATCACATCTACTATTGGGAGAAAATGGATGAGAAAAGAACTCACTTTTACTGTCCGCTTGCTGAATTTTTCAATGTCCTCCTTATTTCCAGTCTAATAATAAAAACAACAGCACCTTAATTTTCTGTAGTGGTGAAACAACAAAAGAAAACTTTACTTATCACTCCATGTGTGACCAAAGAAAAATACCTCCATGGCTTCTTGCAAATCCTCAGTAGCATCTGCCCTCTTTGAGTAACTACATGACAAATTTAGTATAAAAATTATGAAAATGCAACATTCTACTCATCAAGCTCCGGTCATATTGAAGGAAACCAGCAAAAAACAATTTGAATAATTTGCAATAAAGTACCGCTTAGCAAGCTCTTGTTTTTTCAAATCTGGAGGCTGCCCATCAAAACATAGCTGAAAGAAAATACCACAAGCATTAGCAAATAAAAGGCCTTTGGGATGTGGTACCGTATAGGCAGCATAAGGCAGAAAATATCTGTGTTAAAATAACTGACTAATTAACTTCTAAGGAAAATGAAAAGAAAAGGGAAAGAAACACATTACACAGGTTTAAGCCCAGCTTCAAGAAGCCGAATTGTCCGAGTAAACATGCCTTGCAAATGACTAAGGATTACGCCAGCAGAACCCATGTAAACATTTTAAGAGCCAAATAATGAAAATGTAATTGAAAAGGTAAAAAATAAAATAAGAATCAGCTAACGATAGTTTTGAAAGATAAAAAAGAATTAATGAATGAAGAGAAAAATATATTAAAACCTGGTAACTTCACCGGCTTCATTGGTGAGCATTTCAGTCCCCATACGACCCACCACAATCTACAGTCAACCCAAAATTAAAAAAAAAAAAAAAAAAACATTATTAGTTAGTCTTAGCTCTCAAATGGATATAAAAGAGAAAACTTTCATTTTTTTTTTTTTTCATTTCGAGGGAACAATATACGAACGAGAAATTGGTAAATGCTCATGCTGGCGTCGATGGCAATCTTGCGGCCGAAATAGCTCTCTAATTTCTGTTCCTTCATGGCCTTTGGCGCATTGTCTGCTAGAAGCTTCGTTAAACCCTAATCATGAAATTCAAATGCCAAAACATCGATCAATATTCAGATAAAGAAAACCCCAATTTAATTATTCAAAAAAAGTTAGAAACACTTTAAAAAATCACCTTAATACCCATTACTGGTTGAGAGAGAACGTGGAAGAGCAGAGGAGTAGTGACTACAAAACCGCTAAGGATTTGGCTTGGGGTTTTGTGGAGAAGCTAAAGTGAATTTCCTTCGCTGTGTTAGAGAGTTTTTCCCTCCTTTCCAATAACTATTATTATACAATGACACATGCTTCTGAAATTAATTTGGGTAAATTGCATTACAGGTCATCCAAGTATGATTAAATTTATATTTAGTCATTTAACTATAAAAAGTTACAAAATAATCCAGAATCCAGCAGCCAACATTTACGCCAACCTCCCCTCACCGACCACCGTTCGCCAACAGTTTAAGCCTAAAAAATACATCCTTAAACTCATTTTTTCTTCCTATTTTCAAACTTAACTCCTGTTTCATCCAAATCAGCTTTGATTTTCCTAACTACACCCTGTGCTTCATTTTCACCACTAGGATCTTCCAAAAAAGGCATCAAAGAACTCAAAACTTGTATAGGCAAGGGAGAGTACGAAGTAAGGTTTTGAAGGGGTGATATAGGGCACTTCAGTCAGGTTTTTTAGATTCTTTGAACCCTCCATCATAGTTTGATTAGGCTCTGTTCAATTCTAGAGTTTTTTCATATTATTTTGTTTTGATTTTTAAAATTTATTTTGATAAAATGAACTTTATTTTATGGCTTTTGAATATTATTTGACAAATTTTGAATGCATATTTCATAAATATATTTAAAAACCAATAATTTTTTAAGAATTTTTAAATTATTTTCACTATTTTAAATTTAAAATATTTATTTTTATATCGTAATTAATTATATATTAAATAAAAATAGAATTTAGTTCGATTTCAAGTAACCGTGATTTTTAAACTTACATTCTATAAATCGTCCAAATATATCGATTCATGTTAGTTTTCGTTTTAGTCGATTTTCTTGCTTAACCCTAAGGTTTTGGAATAAAAGGGGTCATGTACCATAGTGTTAGTGTTAGTGTTAGTGCTAGTGTGCATGAGCTTTTATAAGCTTCGTTCTTCCTGCCCAAGGACAAGTGCCTTGTATCTAATAGTTTTGCGTAAAAGCTTCCATCCGAAAATTTAAGGCAACCAAATCCCTTGTGTATTTCATACTAACTACTTGAGTTGAATAAGAAGCTCATAGTAACTTCAATAATAAAGGAAAAGGTGCTTCGTAGAAGAGTGTGTGCCATGCAAGGGAAATTCCCTTGTGAGGCCTTTGAGGTCTGTTCCATTATGTGTATGGGCAACTAGCTAGCCCTTGGTGGGGCTTTTTTTATTTTAGATAGCCTACACATTAATCTTATTTGTTTGTATTTATTTGAGTGTAAGGTCATGCTTATTTATTTAATGGGTGTTCACAATATGAATTGAAAAACCGTTTGCAAAACAAAGATCGGTGTGAATTAGGGTTTAACAGAAACAAAAGAGGTGAACTTAACTTTTCTTGTCAAATTGGGTTGGAGATTGACAATCGAAGATGAAACCTAATGGGCGCAAACCCTAAGAAATAAATATTTACTTGACTCAACCAAGCAACACTCCAATACAATCAGAAATAACTCTCAATCATTGTGAAACATCCTTTATGCTAAATTAATCATTTAAGATAGTGGTGTAAATGAGACATGTGGACTTCTAAGCTACTTGAATTTGACTCAAAAATTTGAAATTGAGTAGGTAATTGTTGTGTTGAGTCAAGCTCAATCTCAAGTAGTTCGAGCTATCAAGTGAACTAGACTTGAGCACCTTAATGTCCATTTTGAATAGCTCACAAGCTTAATTGAACTTTTAATTTTTAATATATGTTTTTAAATTTTTTATATTATTAATTATAGTTTACCCTTATTATATCTATCTGTAGATATATTAAGTCATTAACCGTGTTAATGTCACGAGTCAATCAAATACCAACTAGGTTGGGAAAAGACTAAAATACTCTTTATGTAGAAAGTAAGATATATTATTGTGAGTGTGATGTATGCACGGATGGGTTGAAACTCATAAATTAATTTCACCAAAGTTGTAAAGTTTCAACTCTAGAAGATCAGTCGACTTGCAATGCATTTTTGGATGGGATCCAAGCATTTCTTGGTTGAAATATGTTCTAAATGGTAAAAATATATATCTCTTAGCTTTGAAATGCACTTTGAATCGCCTTATTTCAACTTTGAAAGCTCAAAATATGGTTGTTGCAGTGAAGATTACACAAGCAGAAAATTTTGGACATGTTCATTGTAGAAATTATTAGTTTTAGACTTTTTTTAGCTTTTAAATCATATTAGGGTGAATAATAAAACTTAATTTTGATTATATATAATTCCAATAATGTATTTATTAAGTCCTATATTGTAACATCCCTCGCCCGACCCGATCGTCGGGTTTGAGCTATAGGATGTCACATCCGTTGCCGAAACAACAACTGTCAAAAATATTATAAATAAATCATTTAAACATTCAAACATTCCATAAACACAGTTACCGCATGCTATACAAACATTTCCGAGTCTCAACCGAGCTTATGAAAGCTCTTTTGTTGACCCAAGCATAAAAGAGGACCAAATTGCAAAGTTTTAAAATTTTAGGGTCAAAACGGGACAAAGAATATGACTGTGATTTCTAAAGCTCACGCGCCAACTGGAGCATATGCCATATGAGCCAGAGAGAAGGCTATTGCTCTTGATGTGATTGATGGTTTATTACATGATTAATTATATATTAAAGCTCCCCTTGTTATTGTGATTTGATATATTAGGCAAACTTTGTCAAGTTAAATAGTTTAATATGTTTAATTGTAAATCGAGATAAATTTCTCGTTTAAACACATGTGAACTTACTAAGCATTTGAGATGCTTATTTCATTGTTTTTCCCTTTCCCTGTAGATTTCATCTCGCAGAACACGTCAAATCAGATCCATTAAGAGCTCACACTATCCTATCTCCGAATTTGTAGATGTTGATCAACTTGAACTTGAGTTGTGGCATGTATATAGGTGTCTTAATGCATATAAATGGTTTGGGTACTTATGTTAATGTTTTTAAGTTCTTTTGAGATGATCATGATATTAAATTTGCCTTGTTGGAATGGTAAATGTTTGAATTAGCAATGCTTGTGTTAAGTTGGCATGGAATGTTTGATTAGCATACTTGATGTACATACCTATATAGCAAATGAAATGGTAAGGTTGAATGGGAATTGACTTGGTAATGGATGGGTAAATGCATGGATGGTTAGGTTGAATTGTACAAGCTAATTTGGTATGTTTTGAATATCAATTGTAGTTGTCTTAAATTGGTTGAATTGAGACGAAGTTATGAAATGTTTGGTATGTGTTTTGGTATGATTTTATGTAGGTAAGGTTGTGCAATTATGCACCAAACTTAGAGTTTGAAAGCTTAACATGAAATAAGTACCAAAAGGCCTAATTTTTGTCAAAAATATAGTGCTCGTCTCGACGACCATATTTTCTCGTCGCAATGCCGACAAATAGTATATGGCATTGCGACATTGAGTGGCCTGACGTCATGATGTGGCAAACTGTTGGTGGACTACTTTGACAACGGTTGTGACATATATGTTGGAAAAATATGGATATCACTTATACGATAAGAATAATTACATGGTATTATTTACTATCACAAAATTTTAGCTCAAATTAAAATTGACGCTTTAGTTATTAAATAAAATATTGGTCAAATATGTGTAGATACTCTAATAACTAATTTCTAAATGATGATGGTCTAATTATAAATTAAAGTTAACGTACAAAAGTTATATATCAAGGTTATGGTCCCAATACACATATTTAACTTTTTTAACATCCCATTTTAAGAAAAGAGAGAGTCACATTCTCTAAAATACTTATAAGTTAATTTGGAAGATCAAAACCACAAATATTTCAATATATCGATGGATTCATGTACTCTTCCTCATCTAGTTTTATGATTTATAGTTTATATTTTTTGATTTATTTATTACAATTTTTTTTTTCACATTTTAGATTAATAAAAGTTTAATTAGGTCTGAAGAAGTTTATGTTACTTACTTTACAAGATAGTTAACTAATTCTTAAAAGGTTTAGTAATTACTTAGAGTTCAAGTAGGACTTATACATGCTTACTAAGCATGGTCAACCACCATAATATGTAGTATGCTTGATTTTTTATTAATAAAATACTCCAAATGAGAATTTCTTACAAGATTAGTTTCTTGTTTCTTTCTTCATAGCTTTTGCTTCAAATCTTCAAGTTTGTAAAGGAAGTTTAACATAGTTTAAACATGCTTAATTCAAGCCAATTGGAAGGGTTGATTAAAGGCTAGTATAGTTCTTTGTTGGTGCGCAAATTCGCCAAAAGAGGTTAAGCTATTTATCTAACTATTTGTCATCAACATCATCTGTATTCTTTTTTCAATCCATCTATCATCTTTTGTTGTTTTTTTAGTTCTTTATTCTTTATTTTTACCTTGATTTATCATCTAATCATTGTTGAAAATTTTCAAGTCTGAATTCAAGAACTTTGGTCTAAAAGTTACTCTTGCGAGAAGTTACTTAGGTTGCAAGAAAGAGTCATAAACTTTAAGTTGATTGTTCAAGCTCTTAAAATTCAATCTTGGGCTTTTGCATCATTTGGTATTAAAGCCTAGGATTCAATGTTCAACCTCATCCTTAACTTGACACCTCTTGTCCAAGAATAAGCCCTTGAAGCTTTCTTGCATGCCTTAAACTGAAAACAGTCAAAATTTTATCATACTTAGTTAGTACTTGCATCGACTAAAATGAAAAAGAAAGTAAAAGCTAAAAAAAAAAGAAAAGAATTTATTCATCCAAGTGAACTTTGGGCTAAAATTTCTTAGATCTTACATTCAATATATCCATTGACTTTGTCTTATTTTTTCATAATTTTTTCCACCTAGAACACCAAAAACTAGTCACTCGAAGTTGGGTAGTTGTTTTCTAGGATTTTGACCATTATAGTCTATTTTCTTAATTCTTAGAGTCAAGATTTTTTGTTTCCTTGCTTTTATGGATTCTTATGCGTTCACTAACACCTTATCCTTCTTGTGTTAGTAGGTTTAAAGAAAAGTTGCACATTCCTTCTTCACGTATCCAAGCCTCTCATTGGCACCCTAGAGCATAGAAAAACTTTGCTAGCAGAAGTCTTCTCTTATTTCTCAATAATTGAAGTTTGATTAAGTATTATAAGAACTTAGTAAGTTACAAAGTCTTGCTCCCTTGTTAAGCGCTTAGGATTAGACAAACTTTTCTTTTTGAGAGCTAATGGTGAGGATTTGTTTTACATTCGCTTTTTCTTTTTACGTTGTTTGTAAGTGTTTTTTTTTTTTTATTTCAAATAATAAACAAGTGTCAACAATATTTGAATAAGAGGTTTAGACTTCACGAAGAGAGACCAGCCCAAAATGATAGACTTCATGCCAATATGAATTAACAAATGGCTTAAATAATCGAATTAATGCACCAAATATCAAGATCTTTGAACAAAAGTCAGTAAGGAAAAACTCAAATTTCCCATCCCAATTGGGATGATCGTGAGGTTACTCAAAGGGGAAGGAGAGTCGATTGTGGAATAAATTATGGTGATGATAACGATCCTGTTGTAATCACCAGGAGAGATAATGATGTTAGTTCCATCAAATTGAAGATTCCTCCATTCCAAGGCAAGATTGACCTCAATGCCTACAATGAATGGGAGAGTAAAGTTGATTTACTATCATGTTTTATTGGGGGTTACTTGGGCACCATAAAATTAGGAGCATGTCTTAAATCCATATTAGAGTTTGTCCTCACTATGCTTTAAAAGGATAAATTAAAGTTTTGTTAATAATATTTAATTAATGTATAGTAAATATAATGATTCAACTATTAACTAAATGGCTAATGAGGCCTTGGCTCAATGGCTAGAGCGAAGAAGGAAAAATCAAGAAATTGAAAATAACCCAAATCAAGGTGCTTTAACAGCTTATGGAATATATAAGTTAAAATTATGATTACACCAATCAAATTGAATTTTAAAATTAAGCTGCATTTTATTTATTATTTAATTTAAATTTTTATGATGTAAAAATAAATATTTTATATTTAAAATACTAAAAATTAATTTTTTTATATAAAAATATTTTACAAAAAAAATCATTTAAGAATTACTAATTATTTTTATTTACTTGAAAAATTTCTAAAAGTATTCATGAAAAAATTCGAAACTTACTAAATAATTTAAATTTTTATATAAAAATTACTTTTCATTTACTTTTAAAATTCACACATGCATCAAAAATTACTATAAAAAATATAAACATGAATATGTGATTAAAAGTCATATAAATTCAACCATCACATGAATACTAAATATTTTTAAAATAAACTGATTGAGTCTTAATTCGATTGGCATGAACATTGTTGCCAATATAGTAGAATCATGATGGAGTTCACTGAAGTGCATTATTCTACTATTTATGAGTTGGGGAGGAAACTAACCACAAATATACATGTAACGTTATATATCATAAAGAAAATTTATAATACGACATATTTGGGATGAATTTTAATTTAATACAATTATAAAGATAAAATTTTAATTTTATTTCAATTGGACTTAAAAATATAAATATATGTATTTCTTTAATAAAGGAATATAATTATACATTAAAGTAATATTAATAATTTATAAATATGGAACAAAACCAAATTTTTCTTTACAAATCTAAAACAAAAATCAAAATTTATACATCATATAATTTTATTTAAACTAAATTCATGATAGCTTTACTATTTATCATCATAAAATTAATATTTTATCATATTTACTATTTTTTATAACATAATACGATTTAATGCACTCGAATTTATGTTTTACTGCACTAAACACGAATATCAATCAAGTTAATTCTGTATTGGCAAATTATTTGTTGGGAGTAAATCTGTATTTTTTTTACCATGCTTTTGTAGGTACATCATAGAATGATGGCATTTTGCTAGTGTCATGTTCCTCTGGTTAATTTAATTTAAGTTAAATTTAATTAAAATTCACATTTTAAATGATAGTGTTGTTCTGTTCTATGATCTCTCGACATCTTGTAAGCTTCTCCGTCGGATACGATTCTCTCCGATTCCTCCATCAGATCAGAGGCTTTAAAGCCGTTTCCGGTCAGCTGATTATTGCTTTTTCCTTTAATTTTTTCAATCCTAATAATCTCTCTTTCTTTTGCTTCTTTTGTAATTACTGCTTCTCCACTTTCTTCAAAATCCTCACCAAATTTAATCGACATTTAGGCTGGAAACTCCGATGGAATGGCATGATTTTAGTCGCTTTGATTGGGCTAGATCGAGTTAGGACTTAGGCAGACAGGTTTATGAATTTATGCGGCTTAATTTCGTTGTTATTTGTCATTTCATGTGGTCTGTGTTGCTCTTTCCATAACTGCAACTCTTTGATGAACAAGAAATTTCCCCAACTTGCCTCATCAATATTCTGATTTTCGATTTTGCCTTTGCCGTCCTTCGAAATCTCAAGTGAACTGGACTGTAACACTCTATTTTGTTGTGTAACGCGCCTGCCCCTCTTCCTTTTACCCTCAGTAACTGCTTGATTTAGTTCACATTTCTTTCCGCAAGTTTATTCTACAAATTTGAAGGACATTAGTTGCAATTAGCTTTTATGCTGGCAAGTTATTCATTCTCTCAGAAAAAGTAAAGTAAAATTCATTTAAACAATCGTTTATATTCATTTATATATATGTTGTTTGGTGAACCACTAACTTCCTTTCTCCTAATATTTCTCAAATTTGTTTTCCTCTTCATGAAATGGTAATTCCTTTTCCTTGCAGCATAGGTAGGGCGAATTAGTTGCATAAAGATTATGGCTGAATTCATGGAGCTGGAAGGGCAGGATGGGGTTCGAATGGCATGGAACGTGATACCAGGGACAAAGCAAGAGGCAAGTAACTGTGTGGTGCCAGTGTCAGCCGTCTACACTCCGATCAAACCATTCCCCAACATGCCGGTCCTACCCTATGCTCCTCTCCGTTGCCGCAATTGCCGCTCTGTCCTCAACCCCTTCTCCATCGTGGATTTTGCTGCCAAGATTTGGATCTGCCCCTTCTGCTTCCAGCGCAATCACTTCCCTCCCCACTATGCCTCCATCTCAGACGAAATCTCCCTGCTGAGCTCTTCCCTCATACACCACCATTGAGTACCAATCCCCAGGGGAGGCCTCCTCCATTCCTCCTGTCTTCATGTTCGTTGTTGACACCTCCATTATCGAAGAGGAAATGGCATTTCTGAAGTCTGCATTGTCCCAGGCCATAGGCCTTTTGCCTGACAACTCTCTTGTTGGTTTGATCACATTTGGCACCCTCGTTCATGTGCATGAGCTTGGCTTCGGTACCATTCCTAAGACCTATGTCTTCAAGGGCTCCAAGGATGTCTCTAAAGAACAGCTTCTTGAGCAGATGAACTTCTTCCTTATCAAGCCCAAGCCCCCCACTGGTGTCATTGCTGGTGCCAGAGATGGCCTGTCTTCTGAGAGCATTGCCCGATTCCTGCTACCTGCCTCTGACTGCGAGTTTGCCCTCAATTCGGTAGGTTTTGAGCAAAATTTTCTTTTTACCATGTCTAATTCAACGCTAAACCACTGGATTCCCTTTCTAGATCTTGGAGGAGCTCCAGAAAGATCCTTGGCCCACTCCTGTTGATCAACGAGCTAGCAGGTGTTCAGGCACTGCCTTGAGTATTGCTGCCAGTTTGTTGGGTGCCTGCGTTCCTGGTTCTGGAGCTCGAATCTTGGCATTTATTGGTGGCACCTCAACTGAGGGCCCTGGTGCTGTAAGGACTGCTTTGTTTCCTTATTCTTCATTCATCATGATAACAATCTATTTCTATTAGTTTTATTTACCTGTTTACCAATCTTCTCCTTGTAGATTGTCTCAAAGAATCTATCTGAGCCAATACGTTCCCATAAGGACCTAGACAAAGATTCTGCTCCCCATTATCATAAAGCAGTTAAGTTCTATGAAGCTCTTGCAAAGCAGCTTGTGCACCAAGGACATGTGCTTGATCTCTTTGCTTGTGCCCTTGACCAAGTTAGTATTTGCTTGCACTTTTTAATAATAACAGCTTTTATCTTTTTTCTTATCCAGTATAAAAGCATTCTAGTGGTGGCTTCTTACCTGCACCCGTCTAATTTCCTTGGATAAAATCACATTCTTCTGTTGTGCTATGTTATTTTGTCCTAGGTTGGTGTTGCTGAACTTAAAGTTGCTGTTGAGAAAACCGGGGGACTCGTTGTGCTTGCAGAAAGTTTTGGTCACTCAGTATTTAAGGACTCTCTTAGGCGTGTTTTCCGTTCAGAGGACAAGGATCTTGGACTATCTTCAAAGTAAGGCTTTGTTGAACTTAGTCTTGTGCCTTATGTTACGCTGACTTCCTTTTTTCTAAAATACTTTTGTCCACACGAATTCAGACATAGGTATGGAGGGTATAATCCTCTGATTATGTGGAAAAATTTAGAAAATTGAGCATACCCGTCCCAGACACATGCTTATATCTGACACTCACCTTCAAGTCTAGTAATGTAACTTGAGCCACCATTGCCTTCCTATAGTTGCATGGTACTTAACAGGAACCAGCTCTGAAATATCCGTTCTTCTTGATTTGATTAGTCCATTCTGTGCAGCATTAATTTGCCTTGATACTAGCTGGTTTATGTTAGCCTAGCGAGGACAATGGTTGGTTCTTTTTCAAATTTCATGTACTCCTGGATGCTTTGTGTTGTGTAATTGAATTGCCTGTTTAAAAGTTCTATAACTTTTCTATTTTATAACTCTCGATAGCTGGATCCATTGAACAATCTTGATAACTTATTGCTTGGCTTGTAGTGGTATATTTGAGATCAACTGTTCAAAGGACATCAAAGTTCAGGGTATTCTTGGGCCCTGTGCATCTCTTGAAAAGGTATAGATGAAAGACTTACATGGTTTCCTCTTTCTACTGGCCATGCTTAAAGTGTCTAATTGTTAGTAACTATGTGCAGAAAGGTCCTTTGTGCTCTGACACCATAGTGGGGCAAGGAAGCACCTGTGCATGGAAAATGTGTGGCCTCGATCAAGCTACGTCTTTATGTTTAATATTTGAGATTGTTAAGAAGGAGATCCCTGATGCTACTCTTCAGTCCTCAAACAATCAATTTTATTTCCAATTTCTAACGTAGTATGAACTCTTACCTTATATACATTATATAGATTCTTGTTTTAATTTTATGGTGGTAGCAGTTCAAACATCTTTGGCTCATAGTTATATTTCTACAGTTACCAGCATAGCACCGGCGAAATGAGGCTTCGTGTTACAAGTCTTTCAAGAAGATGGGTTGCTGGACCCGGAAGCATACAGGTAGCCTTTGATTTTCTATTGTAATTGATTTCTTTTTCTCAGGTACTATCCTTTCATTGAATTATTGATTGTCTCTTCAATGGTTTATTGTTTGATGACTTTTGCTCCACTAAAAGATTTTCCCTGCAATTTCATGTTTATTGTCAATTAGCAATAATAATAAAAGGGAAAAGGAAACAACCAAGCCAATAGTGTCTAATTTGCCTTTGATGCTATGCAACTTTCTAAGAAAAAATGAAAATCACAGCTGATATGGATGGGGAAGATTTCCTGTGATTTTGATTTGACACTCATTTAATATGCTTGAAAACAAGTATATAAGCAATTAGTTGAGACTTGAGGCAGTTTACAATTTTGCTTGGTGTGTGTTTTTTACTTTTTTGCTTTGATGTTCGAAGGAGAGTATCTGTGAAATCTGTTGCGAAGCTTGTAGCGTGTTTAACATTGGACTACTAGGTAGGTACAAATATATAGGTTGGTTGGTGGAACAGAGATGGATACTATATTACATTATTGAAGGTAATTATTTAAATTTATTTGGTGTCCGTGTATTGATTAGAGACTGAAATACTACTTGCAAAAATGGGAAAAAATTGAAATCTAGGAAGTAGGAACCATTTATGTGGGCTTTGATATTTGGGATTGATTCTGTTGCATACATTATGATAGATCATCACTATTAAGCATATTAGCTTGGATAGTTTGGACTTTAAGGTGTGATGATATGGCATTGTAGCTAGTAACATCTCTTTTTTGAAATATACATTTGAGAACCTGTGTAGTTCTTTGGCCAAATCACTTTAGTTTTTTCATTTCTACTTGCTCTTTATTTGTCTCCCTGTTTCATCATCCCCCCCCCCCCAAAAAAATAATAATAATAATAGGGCTCTCCTTCTTTGTTTGTGATTGTTCTTATTTTTTCTGATGTCAATTCCTATTTGTCTTTGTCTACCTTCAAAATCCCATATCAGCTATCAACAATGAACACGAAAAAATGAGAGGAATTCCTATGATTTGCTTTTGTAACAACAGTAAGAAAACCATCTCAATGAATCTCAAAAGTAACTGGATCAATTAACGAATAAATTCTGGAGCATAGAGAAACTTTGGCCAAATCATCCAAATAAATCAAAATTTGCCAGTCTACCAACCATCTTCATCTGTTGTCATCTTCTTCTGCAATGCACCAGTTTCAAACTCAAATGTTGAACTCGCAAACCCAAAGACGTGATGTATCTGTGAATTGGGATCTGTATACTCAAATCTATTGGCACATATTCAACACAAAATTAATTACTAAACAGGTCAAGAGTCCAAATAATGATACAAAAATACCTATGTGTATGTGTAAGAAAAATTGAAAGAAGAGACTAGAATTTTAAAGGCAGAACCTATTTTGTGAAAGAGGGTGGAAATTAAATATCCATTCACCCTATGTTGCTAGTACCTAGCTGCTAGCCATGGTATGAAACATTACACAAAGGAAGCTAGTTTTAGATGATCCTTTATCATTTGATGGTGATATTTGTCTTGGTGAATATTACCAGTGATAAATAATTAATTAATTTAATGAATTGTTAAGGTATATTTGTCTTTCACTATTTTCACTCTTAGAGTTGGTACTTTATTGTATGGCATGTCATTCATTATTTTCACTCTTAGAGTTGGTACTTTTATGTATGGCATGTCATTCATTATTTTCACTCTTAGATTTTGTACTTATGTATGGTATGTCATTCATTATTTTTATTGATAAAGTAACACCATCTAATACATTGTGACATAACAGTTGCGAACTAACAAAATGATTGAAGTGAATATTTGATCTTTGTCCTTGGCTAAATCTGGAGTTTAGCCATATATGAAAAACATAAAAAAGAAGAAGCTAGTTTTAGATGATCCTTTATCACTTAATCGTGATACTTTTCTTGGTGAATATCACAAGTTTGCTAGTTCTCTTATCCCCTTCATCAGGTAAACTTGAATAATTTTGCATATTTTCCTTCTTATCTATTGCCTTTTAATTCCTTATCCCCATCGAAGATGGGGAATTGTTTACTAGGAATATTTACCAGGTGTCAGGTTCTCAACTTTACTTTTCAGTATTTCACACGATTTCACCTAATCAAGCGACATTTAATGCTGTAGGACTTGATTGCTGGATTTGACCAAGAAGCAGCAGCTGTGGTGATGGCACGCTTAGTGTCTTTCAAAATGGAAATTGAGGTACTCTTTATATCAAACATAATGTATTTCAAGTTTTTTTTAATCCAGATGATTCTTGGAAGAACCAGTATTTCATGCAAGCCAATATTTTACTCAAAACACACATATGTAATTATTTTTGAATGTATTGCTTCACTGATACTAGCGGACTTTTTGCACCTTGCTCCTTGGGTGATGTCAGGGTACATGCTTTTAACCACAATGCCTAGTGTGCTTGAGGTCACTGATAAACTGCCTTTTACATTTGAGGGAATATTTTTATAATTGTGGGACTGCTTCCTCCATGCCCCCTTTTTTTTTGTTATGAAAGGTAATACTAGAGGAAAATGAAGGAAATCCATAAAGGGCACACTACCTAATTACATTGGAAGTATTCCAAGCCTCGCATTAAGAAAGGAAAGGAGTGTGGTTATAAAGTAATCCAATTCATTTAAAAAGGGATTGAAACCGTTAGTTTAGGACTTCAAGATTCTTCCTCCCTCTGCACCAGGAAGTGCAAACAAGACACTGAGACATAGTCCCCAACATTCTTAAAGAGTAAGGTACATACATTTTGGAAGGAAACTCAACATAAAATCTCAGCAGCACAATACTATTCTAGTCACCCTGCAATATGCAGGAAACCACTAACAAATAGACCATAGTTCTCTAGCAACAATGCAAGGAGCTGAGAACTGATGTCATCCTTTTGAGATTTTATTAAAATCTTACCCTGTATGCAGAAAGATACTTGGCTTTTATATGATCTGGTGTTTGCATCTCCTAAATGTACTCCCTGTTTCTCCATATTCTTCTTTTTATTATGTACAAATTAAGGTTGTGTAGTTCATTTTTACTTTTTTCTATCCTTACCGAGTTACAGACTTCTTCATCTCCTTATTGTATCATGTGTGATGTTTTTTTCCTGGCCCAAGCAACAGCTTTTCGTTAGATGTTTAAAATTGGTATATGGGTACTTGAGAAATAGGAGAGATGAATGGGCTTTTCCCACAGCCTATTCAAATACTCCTATAAGAGTTGTTTTCATTCCTCCATGCAATTTTTTGACCTGTGTGATTGTGGTGTTTACTATTTTTAAATATTGGCATGCAGGCTGAATTTGACCCTATAAGATGGTTGGATAAAGCATTGATACATATGTGTTCCCGTTTTGGGGATTACCAAAAGGATAGCCCATCTTCTTTCAGCCTGTCTCCGAGGTTCTCAATATTTCCTCAGTTCATGTTTCATTTGCGACGTTCACAATTTGTCCAGGTAGTCCATCTTGGTTTTTATAAATCACATACTTTTTCATCACGGTAACTGAAAACTAATGACCTAATATAGGTTATGGGATATTGGAATTTTCTTCAAATAAGCTGGTTCATGCCTTACAGGTTTTCAATAACAGCCCTGATGAGACAGCATACTTCAGAATGATCCTGAACCGGGAAAATGTTGCCAATTCGGTTGTGATGATTCAACCTTCACTGATTTCTTACTCATTTCAGTCTGCTCCCGCGAACCAGCACTGCTTGATGTGGCTGCAATTGCAGCTGACAGGATCCTGCTTTTAGATTCTTATTTCACCATTGTAATTTTTCATGGCTCAACTATTGCTCAGTGGCGGAAAGCTGGATACCACAATCAACCCGAGCATCAGGTAATATTTCTTGAATTTGGAATTTATATGTTCAGCTGAACTAGAAAAGCAAGTCTATATTTATCCAAAAAACTGACAAGGAAAGCTGATATCTGGAGGTCTGATGTTGGGCAAAACACATTTTGTCCATGTGGGGAAAGTGTAATTGCAAAAAGGCACCAAAAGTTAAGAAGTAGATACTATCTGAAAATTTAATCCTTTCACTGGTACCCATAAGTTTAGCCAAGGCTGTTTGTTTTCTTTTTTTGCTTGACCATTATGGTCTCATTATCATGGACAGAGAATTACATGGACCTCCACTATTAAACAAGAAATATTGCTGCTGGTCATGAAATATTTTGGCCCGTAGTTTTAGAGACGACGGCCTCAAATTCCGGGGTTTTTTTTTTTTCCCCACTACTTTTTTGCATTGGTAACATTAGCTTGTGTTTTGCTTTTATACTTAGACTGGATTATTATAATTTTATTTGGCCCTCTAATTATCTGTATTAGGTTATAGGAACTATCCACGTTTAAGCAAACGGAAAACAACAAATATAACCTAATGCACCAGTCCTTGAAAAAAAAAGCATTAATATAAAATAGCCTAATCAGTTTAAAATATCCTAAATCTATGTACTAGAGTTCCAATTAATCCCTTGAAGTTAAAATAAAACAAAGCAACAGAATCAGTATTAATATTGCATCATTTTGCCTGCATATTTGCTTAGGGAAAAAGTCATTTAAATATTTACTAATCTCATACAAGTTGTGATAGAAAGTCTTAGATTATGCGTGAACCAAAAAATAATAGAAAAAATACATCCTAAGAAATGCTCTCTTTTTTTTTTTCGTTTTATTTGTACTTAAATCGAAAGATTTAAAAAATAAATAAGAAAAACAGAGCCTTGGATGGTGCATATTTGTTATGAACATTTTCATTTGTTCCGTGTAGGCATTTGCCCAGTTGCTGCAAGCTCCTAGGGATGATGCAGATGCAATAATCAACGAAAGGTTTCCAGTTCCTCGTCTAGTCATTTGTGACCAGCATGGCTCACAGGTCAGAATCTGTTGTTCTTGTTGCTTGTATATTAAGTTTTTAATTGTGGATATAAAATAATTAAGACTTAAGAGTACACAGTTGCAACTAGAGATGTCAAAAAACTCCGAAATGTTTAGGCTCCAACCTGCCTTGAGCCTATAGGGGTGCGATTTTCTTTGAACATCGGATTTCAGGGTGGAGCTGGTCAGTTTTTTCCATTAGAATTGTCAGAGTCTGGTTTAGGTAAAAGTTGCCTGCCTCAATATATTTACTGAAATGCCTTCAATTTGATAACTATATTTTTTTATTAGAATTTATAAGCTATATTTTAATTTTATAAATATATATTTTTATATTTTGATTACAATTTCTTAATTTTATAAAATCGTATAGCATGGAGTTGGTTTAATTTTGTAAAAATTAATATAATGTAAAATTTCCGTGCGAGTCGAGGTAGAATCTGGGAAATTATTTCAAGGTTGAGGTTGGAGTTGGAGTTGGGTGCTAAAGTTTTAAAATAAAGTTCCAGGCGGGGGCGAGGGTGGGCAGGTTCAGGTTTAAGTAAAAATCAAGTGCAAGCAAAAATCACCCTTTGCCCTCTTTAATATATGCAACATTCATTCATCTTCTTGTTGGAAATCTGGTGTTATTAAGAGAGTGTGATTGTGGATGTCAGGCCCGTTTTCTTCTAGCAAAGTTGAATCCTTCCGCAACATACAACTCAGACGGTCATCATCCGGGCGGAGATATAATCTTTACTGATGATGTCAGCTTTGAGGTGTTCTTGGATCATCTCCAGAGATTAGCAGTTCAATAATCTTTTAATGAATATGATAGAGCTGTAGGGAAAGGGAATTTTGTAAAATTTATTATCATTTAAACTTTTGTATAGTAATTTTAATGCAAAACTCGTGCTCCTCTTTTTTAATTAACTAATTTCAGTCACGAGGAATGGGGGAATACAGTCTCTTTTTGTTTTTGTTTTTTTGTTTTTTTTTTTTGTCATATGGAGGGATACATTCGAACTTCGAAGATGCTATATGGTTATTAATTTGTAAGACACTTCTCTTTTTGGTGAGAAAATGAGGGAGTGGTGAGTTCATTTTAGGACATACCTCTTCTTTTATATATATATATATATATATATTAGGACTAAAATCTCAAAAATTTGATCTATCAGAAAAGGAGAAATAATCTCATTCATTGTTTTAGATTCTGCAAAAGGAAAAAGTTGGAAAGTTGACACATTTTTAGGTAGAATAATAGAAGGAAAGGGCATATGTTAGTCTCCTAACCGTGTAGAGAGTTGGAAATTTTATTAGAGATAAACCCATCTTATGACTTATAACAAAAATAAAATGTAATCACTGCAGCGATAGTAGGTTCTTAATTCAATGGTAAGATCAAAGTCCTGAGAATGTATGAATTTTCTCTTCCAGTGAATCTTTATTGTGAAAATTTTGTATTTAATTGTTCAGTTGACGTTTCATTTAGCTTTGTTGACACGTCGAGTCTTGTAATTGGTTGCATGAATTTTATGTCTGAATGCTATATTCTTAGCCATGTTAGATCACAAAAAGTTGTGCAACGCTCCATTCTAGCAGTCACTACGGGATTCCACAGTACAAGGCTAGAATTTTATGAATGCTAGCTCTTATAATTTGTGCTGATACAAAAAATAAATAATTAAATCATTATGGTTTTATTTGTCCTTAACATAATGGTTAACATGGAACAATTTGGTTTAGCAGCATGGAAATCCTAATCCTGCAAAGTACTGTATCTACATCAACATTTCACCAACACAATACAGAGCACCAGATAGAGATGATCTCCCACAGCTGACATGCAAACCAAAACCAATACACCAAAATAATAATAATAATAATAATAATAATGGTAAGAGAAAAGCAGAAGTTTTGGCCATTCAGCCAAGCTAGTTCATTTTAGCTTAAGGGCTGGGAGAGAGAAAATGTCGATAACCTCGATTTTATGAATGTCCTAGCTTTGGCGAATCTTCATGTCACTTGGTTTACTACCCCTAAATGCTGAAAGGGAGAAGAAAGACCTTGTCCCTGAAAGAAAATAAAAGGCAAATAGTATTGGAATTGCAAAGGAAAAAGAAAATAAACATTTTATTCCAGAAGATTAAAAGGAGAGGAACTGGATTAATAATGAGATGGATGTTGACCTTTGGTAGTGGAAGCAGCTGCAGAGACACCTCCCTTTTGCAATTTGTGTGCATCAAATGTGCTAATGCCTGATTGAGCTGCATAACCAAAATATGCAGTACTTTCATAAGAAATAGGTGAAGACTCAAGGAATGTAATATTTACAACTATTTTTGTATTTTCCAGAAACTTGAGCAAAGAAGCCAAAACAGACGACCAATAGAATAATGAACCACAGGACACAGGCATGAAAGCAGTTACTCCTATGATTTTGACCTAGAGCCACCTCGATTCTATCTATATGAGACTGAAACAGTTTGACAGAAATAAGAATGTAATGGTTATAGAAAAGGAGAAAAATCAAAATATACCAGATGGAAGCTCATGAGCATCCAAGTGATTTTCATATCCATCCGATAACAAAGTCTTTTGTTGCCCATAGTTCTTTGCATGAAGAGCAGCCTTTCGTAGTAGGTTATCAGCATTTTTCTTAATATAAACTTTTGATTCTTCTGTGTCATCCTCTCCTTCAGAAAAGACAGACGGGCTAGACCAACCCGACATATTTGCATCCCCCTTACTCTTCCGAGCAAACTTCAACAGCCTCTTCAATCCCTTGGGTGCATCCTTTTGGTAGACCATTGCAGGAGGATTTTCAGCATTTCCCCATTCAGTAGTATCAGCTTCACTACTTTCTTCTTGCAGCATCTGTGACAGAGAGTGACGGACACGAGGACTAGCCGATCCAACAGGTGCAGTGCAAGTTGAAGAGGTAATTTCACCCGTTTGGTCTTCACATTGGTCAGGCAGTTTCTGATGCTCTTCTATTTCTACCCAGGCAGTTGGTGAAATGGTTGATTCTTCCGCACCTTGGGAAGAACCACCTACATTTTTTAGGTCCTCTTCAAAGTCAGGAGCAAGTTCATCAACACTCTCAGTCACATCACATTTCTGGTGGCCATTTGCCTGTGTTTCTGGTAGAATAGCATCATCACTGTGACCCGGTGATGAAAAATGCTGATCTTCGAGCTCATTCACCAAGACAGAAGAATTAACATTGACATCACTCTCTTGAGCATCAATTGAATTTTCAGTGTTTTTCAAAGGGTCCTCCAACTGAGAAGGAATTTTTATCTTGTTAACGGGACCAACAGCAGAGGTCAATCCAGAACCTTGCGGAGAAATGGCTTTGATTCCAGTGGAACTACAGTACTTTTCTTTGTTACCTTATTATACAAACTAGGCTTTGCTGGAACCACACTGGATGAGTCTCCACGTGCTACTGCAACTTTTGTCCTGGTTGTTTTGCTGCTTTTCATTGAATTTTGCTGCTGCTTCTCATTCACACCAATTGAACCTTGTTTAGAAGTCTGCGTTGCATTCACTTTTCTTCGTTGCGGCTGGGAGTTTTCCACTTTAGGACTCAGTCGAGGTACTGCTTGTGCTGACTGAGGTTTCCGACTTGTTGGCACAGTGCCAGAAGAAGAGATTCCAGCAGAAGTTTTAGCTGGTGATGTTCCTCTTGTTCTTGGTGATGGCGTTGAAGGCCATGACTTACGAGTAGCAGGCAAGGAGGATGTTCTAGATGAGATCCTCTTTGCACTTGAAGTTTTTGTGGTTTCTTTTACTGTTTCCTTCGTTGTAGCTGGCTGAGGACTCTTTTGTACCTTTGGGAATTTTTAACAGATTTTAGGGCCTTTGTTGGAGGATCCTTTTTACATAAATTATTAACTTTTGTGGAAGCCATTTCTGCTTTCCTCTCATCAAGAATTTTCTGCATTGCTTTAAACGTTGCTTCTTTTTCAGCACGCTTTCCAGCATTTTCTCCTCTAAGTTTTTTATCCCTCTTCTCCTTGTAATGGTCATAAAATCCACCTCTCTGCTCTGGAGGCAGATTTTGTCTGACTTTAGTTTGAGGCTTCCTACGGCTAGCGGGCTGATTTTCCATCATTCTTTTGAACATTTGATTCAACTCCACTTCCTTTTTCCGATTCCATTCAGCTGAGCTTTTTGACCTTTCATTAGCTTCCTCTTCTTGGATTATACTGTGACCTCATGAACATCTATTGGACTAGCCAAGCTCTCTTCCAGCCTTTCTACATTCTTATCAACAGTCTCATCGACATTGTGTGCATCGGTTCTAGTATCAGCTTCCAAATTAACTTCTGACCTCCTCATGATATCATTATCAGGAGGCTCCAGAACAGGATCTTCAGAAGCATTCTGTGATAGGCATTGGGAGGAGGATTCACTCATACCTGCACTCCATCTTCTCAATACAGACTTACTTGCACCAAGAGAGATGTTTGCTAATGAGTTCCTTTTAGGAACATCAGTAATCTGATCCCTTTGTTTTCTCTCAAAAAGATTAATTGCGTCTTGAACACTCATACGCTGAACATTATTCTCAGGTTTATTAGCGTGTCCTGATCCTTCCTCTTCACTACCATCCGAAGCTACATCTCTTTCAGGAAATATCTTTTCTCTAGGAGGAATGTAACTAAGGCTCTTAATGGTCAAAGCAGGGGCCCTACGTGAGCCACTCCTCCCTATTTGAACCCTTCGCATGGGAGACGCTGAACGTCTAGGTGATGCAGATCTTATAAGAGCTCGACTTCTTTCTGCAGACGTTTGAATCTCGTCACTTGAGTCAGAAGATTCCTCACTTTCTGTTGAGCTCTGACGTTCAACTTGGGCAGCTTTTGCTGGTGAAACACCATATTTAACTGGCGTTTCTGAACTTGGTGGCTTTGATATTTGATCATTTCCACCAGTCTTGTTTATTCTGTCATCCATTGAAGCAAAAGTGGATGAAGACTTTTCATCATCAGAGACAGTAGCAACTTGATTCTTTTGGCTCAGCTCTTGAAACTTGAAAAAAAGATTCCTGCAACAGACTTACTAAGATTATTTTTTGCTTATAATTCATTTCAATAAACGATCTATATATATATATATAAGAAATTCAAATGTTTTGGTAAAAGTATTGCATTACAAATTGTTCGAGCAAATAAGAATTTAAAATATCCATGCACTTTCTTTTGGAAGGCAACTTACTTTACATCATTTACTCCAAAATTTTCAGCAAATTTGGCTAGGTGAGTGATTTCTTTGTAGGAGCAGGTTTCTCCAACAGACTGGTTAAAAGCTGCAACTAACTCACTTCTTAATGCTGTAAGTCTTGAGTCCATAGCACGTAAGAGCTCATTCCTAGCAATAAACTTTCCATAGGTTAGTTACAATTTTCAGGAGAAATTACAAACAAACCATAATACATATATTATATATACATAAATATTATATTAGTGAACTTACTTTGAGGAATCTGACAATGAATTGTGACCGTCAATCTGCAGAGATCAAGTGCATATATTAGTGGCAATAACATAAATTAGAATAATAAGAACAACTCCTAGAGGACCTAAAGGAAATTTTGATTACAAAAAGTTGTGAAGAACAGCGGTTACTTTGGATGCTAGTAGCACGTCTCCTGAGTTGCAAGTATCTGTTGAACAAGGAAAGAGAACAATTAATCTCTCAAGGCATTTAGGTTCAATTGGCAAAACACAAGACCAGGGAGATAAGCAAGACAGACAAGGGACAACACTTCTGTTCCCAATTAGTTAAAAAGAAGCCTCAATCATATGTTAAAGTCTTCAGTTTATTTGCAATGCAAATAAATAGAAGGCAATAAGATGAATGAATAGTACTCCTTTTATACCGAGTATCTAAGAAGATTGTAACATTAAATTTGCTCGAACATAACATTTACCTTTTTCGCTGCTTTGAATATGATCTTGGTGACCCTGAGAAGAAGAAGAAGAAACTTTTGTTAGTGATGACTCCTACATATAATTAAAAATCTAGAGGCAGTCAAAGACACAGACAATATATTATCATTTACCTGAGCATATAGAGAAAGATGAAATTTTCTGGCTTCCTCCAAAAGAGACATCTCACCTTCAATACCTTTAGCAGTGTCCACTAAATCAGTTGAACCAACAAGATGTACGAATCTGAGAAAGTACAAAGGGGGTAAGCGCAAGCAGAACTAAAATGCCCCCCGATTCAGAGGTCCGACCCAGCTTGACCCCTGATTAATCAGGACCCTATCGGATGTAGGAGGACCTCTGACAAAAAATGGAAAATGAGAAAAAGGAGAACCTGGTGAAAGTAGATTTAGTAAACCAGTGAGCATAGTTGAGATTGTTAGGAGGTTGGAGTTTGTAGTCAGCATTGGAGCCTTGGGTGTACAAGTTTTGTAGGCCTGGTAAATGGGGCAAGAGCTTCTCCAGAATCCCAACACCCACTTTTTCTACTTTGTTGTCACTACAACTATATGCCTCATACCTAATACATATAATTCAACATAGCAGAGAATGAGTATTCCATTGTAGATAAAAAGAGTAAGTGAGTTAGTGACATTGGAGATGCAGGTTGAACCTGTTTTCAGAAGGCAGGATCTGAATTGTGGCGTAATCTAAAGGCGAATCTCCATCCATCTCTTGAAATTCCTTTTTGCGTACCTAACAAAAACCAAAAATAGAAACAAAATCGTTAACGGAAATGGCGAAATCAGTCGCAACTCAGCTGCTGCATTATTGGATTCGGATCTGAAAGAGTTAAGAATGCACACCACCACTATATCTACAGCTACAAAGCTTTAGCTTTTTGAAAGGGACACAAGCAATAAAATCAATCGCCTTTCAACTGCAACTTCACCTTGTACTAGTGGTAGTAGTAGCAGCAATTGAAAGCGCAATTTTAGTTCTGACACCCCCCGATAAAATGCAAAATTGGTGGTTTGATTTGATTTGGTTTCCATGAAATAGAAATTAGAAAAATAAAAATAAATTTACCTTCGAAAGTTGAAACAGAAACAAAATGACGCAGTGGCAGCGACAGAGCCTCCTCTCCTCTCCTCTCCTGAGAGTGTATGGAGATAGAATGTGAACTGAAATCTGAAAAAGTATCAGAGACTGGAAAACCAGATGTATGGTTTCGTCATTGGTGTTGGATTTACTGTGTTTTTTTTAAATTATTTATTATTATATGAAATATATTAAATTAGTTGAATATGTCGAAGTTAATTAGTTAAATAGGGCTTTCCTGGTAACATATCAGTGAAAGTACTTTATTTGGATATATTTTTCGATAATTACACATTTTCATATTATTGTGAGAAAAATATATTCAATTGGATATGCTTTTATATTTTTCACCAAAAACTATTTATTTTTTTTGCATATATGGTTAATTGGGTTTTTTACAAAAATATTATAAAAAAATAAAATTAACCAAAATATTATAACTTTTTTTATTTACCAAAATATTACTTTTTTTATTATTTACGAAAATATACAAAAAAACAAAAAAAACCTGCAAAAGCCTACAAAAAACTGACATCAGCCTGATCAGGCCAATCACATTGGCGGCACCAAAGGTGCCAAAGAGATTGGTGGCACCAATGGTGCCAAAGTGATTGGCGGCACCAATGGTGCCAAAGGACTAAAATGTGGCTAATTACCTTCTAAGCCCTCCTTATTTATTATTTTCTTTTTATTTCCCTTCAACTCATTTTTTTATTTAATAACTCTATTTTAATTTAATAAACTATTCTCATTTAATAACTATATTTTAATTCAATAAACTATTAAGTAATACTTAATTTTTTAAATTAAAATAGAGTTATTAATGAGAGAATTCTAATTAAGTGACCATTTGCAGTTTCAAGGACTTGACATGCAAATTTACCATTTTGAATTTTGAAAGTGAATTGCTGCTGTGCGCACTAAATTGAAATGTGGCTAATTGCCTTCTAAGCCCTCCTTAGAATTCTAATTAAGTAATAACTCTATTTTAATTTAATAAACTATTCTCATTTAATAACTCTATTTTAATTTAAATGAGAATAGTTTATTAAATTAAAATAGAGTTATTAAATAAAAAAATGAGTTGAGGGGGAAAAAAAAAATAATAAATAAGGAGGGCTTAGAAGGTAATTAGCCACATTTCAATTTTAGTGCGCACAGAAGAAGCAATTCACTTTCAAAATTCAAAATGGTAAATTTGCATGTTAGGTCCTTGAAACTGCAAATGGTCACTTAATTAGAATTCTCTCATTTAATAACTCTATTTTAATTTAAAAAAATTAAGTTTTACTTAATAGTTTATTAAATTAAAATAGAGTTATTAAATGAGAATAGTTTATTAAATTAAAATAGAGTTATTAAATAAAAAAATCAGTTGAAGGGGAATAAAAAGAAAATAATAAATAAGGAGGGCTTAGAAGACAATTAGTCACATTTTAGTCCTTTGGCACCATTGGTGCCGCCAATCACTTTGCCACCATTGGTGCCACCAATATCTTTGGCACCTTTGGTGCCGCCAATGTGATTGGCCTGATCAGGCTGGTGTCAGCTTTTTACAGGCTTTTGTAGGTTTTTTTATTTTTTTATATTTTCGTAAATAATAAAAAAGAGTAATATTTTGGTAAATAAAAAAATTATAATATTTTGGTTAATTTTTATTTTTTATAATATTTTTGTAAAAACCCATGGCTAATTTAACCAATAAAATATTATTATTAACAGTAACAATAATAATTGGAACGTAAATGGTTGAATGTATGGTGTTTTACCTTTAGTTTTGTCTCTATCTGACTAAAGATCCACTATCAAGAAAATTAAAGCGGTAGACACACCAATTACTATTTATTAACTAATTTTTCATTTATTTTTAATTTTAATTTTAATAAACAATTTAATTTCCTACTGAATTTTGGTCAACGGCCCCAATTAATCGGCCAAAATATTGACTTTGACAAAATAAAATCCAGCTATGGGCTTGTTATTTTTATCTCCTTTTTTTCTTTGAAAGGGTTTTTCTTCTCTTCTTCTTCTTCTCCTTATTTTTATTTTTATTATCATATATTTTATATTATAAATGAAATATTTATTAAGAAAAATAAAATTTAAAATAATTAAAAATAATATTGTAAAAGTGTTTCTTTATTTTAATATCTTTATTTAATATCATTTAGAAAATAAACATTTTCTTTAAAAAATAAGTATTTATTTTGAGAAATTATACAGTAAAAAACTCATATATATAAACTATATTGTGATGAAGCCAAAATAGATAATTTACTTTATTTGTTTATTTTTAAATCTATTTGGTATCTTCTCACATTCTAATATTTGTTTCTCTAGTCGAATAATTTGATTTCGAATTTTCTTCCGCCTCCTTTCTCTGCTCATATTCTTTATCATTTGGTATCAAAATAGAGGAAGAAGACGGAAGGAGGATCGAATTCAAGTTGTTCGACTAGAGAAACAAAGATTTGGATGTGACCTAAAAGGAGTCCAATTAAATCATTTGGGATATAAATCCCAACAAACTCAATCAATGACTCTAATCAATAAAATAGTACCAATATAAAAAAGAGATTTACAATATTTTATCCAGGTAATAACAAGAAAATAGTAGTAATATAATAACGAAATGACAACAAAACAACAGCAGAAAAGAAAGTTTAGGCTGATCCGGACCGGACCGGCAAAAAATCCTACCTGGGGCCTGATCCGTTTAAAAAATAGCCTTATTTTTTAGTGCAAGCCCATTTCAAGTCTATATTTTTACCCAAACCCTTTCATTTTCGAGCTTAAATAGGTGACTTAGTCTATAATCAAGTCTAAAGGCAAGTAGGGGCCATGCCCTCTCCCTCTCAAATAGAAAATGACAATTTTATCCTCTTATAAACAGTCAGATTATAAGTAAATATATGATAAAATTAATTTTGAATTCCTAAGAACAAAAATGTTTAATCCCATTTAGATATGATGAAACCATAAATTAATACATAATAAAAATTATATTTTGAAAATAAAAATTTATAATTCAATTTTAATTTCTTAATTTTTTTTCTAGATTTACCCCTAGTTATAATCTAGTATATATATTAGGTTTTTTTTTTTAATTGATGAAGGGAATTTTTAAGAAGATTTTTGTATTATGATTTGAAATAACAAGTGTGTGGATGGATGAAAGAAGGACCACATTGGGAAGGTAAAGTGAACATGAAAAATGAAAAAAAAGAATTTCAAAAAATCATGATTTGCAGTCATATGCTGATTCCTTATCCTCCTATCCTTACCTTTGCTCCACTGCTATTCCACCATTCCTTTTCTTTTTGCTTTACTTTGCGTTGCTCATCATTCAAGTTTCTTAAGGGTTTCAAAACAACCACCATCCCCCTCCCCTCTAATGCTTCACTTCAAACCAACCCAACCCAACCCATACATGCACGCATTCATATACTAACATTTCTTTATTTTTTCGTTGCAAAAGTTAGAAAGTTTGGATAAAAATATAGATTCAAAATTGTATTCGGACAATAAATAAAGCCTGTTTAAGAAATGAGTCAAGTCTCGAGTACATTTTTTTTTTGCTTGAGCCCAGCTCGACCCGAATTAGCAAAAGACAAAAAATCTACTATTTTCTTGTTTTTTTTTTACTATTTTGCTGCTATTTTATTGTTGTTTTCTCACTTGTTTTACTACTATTTCACTATTATGTTACTACTATTTTGTTATTATTATTTGGATATTGTGTAACTCTTTGTTTTATTGTTGGTTTTGTTACTATTTTAGAGACATTTACTTGTTAAGTTACACTTATCTTAGTGTTATTTAAATATAAATATATTTTTTAAAATTTTTTGGGAAATTTTTTAGTATTTTTTATGTATTATATTTTTAAATTTTTTTATATAAAAAATTATTTCAGATGGGTCGGACCGAACCCGAGTTTTAACATTTTAATCCAAGTCAAGCTTGAGCAAAATTTTAGGCTCATTTTTCGAACCAGATTTGGGCCTAACAAAGAGCCTAAAATTTTGACAAGACCTAACCCGACCTATAAATAAGTCTAATTGCGAGTTTATTATAATACTTCTTTTTGATTATCGAAAATATAAAATTAAAGATAAAGTCGAGAATTGAAATTGTTGTTTAATTAAGTACGCATAATGCATATCTTAATTGAACTATTTTCCCTACAATAATCGGAGCCATCATATTAGGTTTGACGTTGAGATATAGTTTGAACTAATTAGGTGTTAGTTACATACCTAAATATAATTTTTTTTTATGAGGAAAAATATATTCTATCACATTTGAATCTAACTTCTTTTCAGTAGCAATAGCAACAGAGTTAATTACACTAATATTGAATTGAAGTATATCAATTATATTAACATTCAAAAGAGAGCATAAAAGAAAAATGTAAAATTTGTTGAAGAACGAAATCATTGAAGAGCAAGATCATGGGGTCTATTTAGATAAAGCGCTCGTGGCATGGTTCAAATCCATGACATTTAAAATATAGAGATTTATGAGTATTTATGGTAGCTATTTCACGTGATATTTTGGTCGCTCATGAATATTCTACGTGCTAGAGCCTATGGATTTGAATTACTTTATGCGCGTTGTTCTTTAATTTTTATAAATTCTTTATTGATAATTTAATGCGTGTCTTTAAGTTCTATTCAGAGTTGGAAGACAAAACTTCGAGTGTGTCAATTCAATGGCACTCAAAGAGGATAATACTTCTACGTTATCAACACGATATGTTCTAAAACCTTACAAAAGATCAACTTTTTTTCTAATAGTCAGTCGTATTACTAAAATATTTCATTCTAAGGAAGAATTCAATCATACAAGCAAATCTCCACGTTAGTATTTTAACTAAAATAATTAGCTATTTGAGCTAATTAATGACACTAAAAATTAGAGGGACCATATTATATGAAGTTAAAGTGTAGAGATTAAACTCAAATTTTGAGCGTAGTAAAGCAACAAAAACCATATTTTGACCAATAAAAAATAAGGAAAACTATATTTAGGAAAACCAAAGGTAAAAGTGAAACAACACATAAAAAAAATATATTTTTTGTTAAAAAATCCAAAAATAATAAGAGAAATTCGTTTTTATTGTTATTTTAATATTTTATCAAATTTGATTGGTTTTCTAATTTTGAATTCGATTTATGTTATTGAATGATCAAATCAATCTATTTCAAGTTCACTCAACAATACGATATTGATGTTTTATCCTTAAGGAGAGGTTGCGACAAAAATCAAGTGAATTGTATAACAAGAACTAGGGGTGAGTTATGTTCGGTTCGGTCAAATTTTTTAAATTTTTAAATTTTTTGAACAATCCATGATATTTGATTCGATTTTTGATATTCTATCTTAATTTTGGATTTTATTTAATAGTATTTAGACATTATTCGGTAAAGTTCTAATTGTTGTTCATAATTTATAAAAAAATTAATTTGTCAAATAAATAAAAATAATCAATAAATTTTATATAGTATTTTTGGAATTTATTTTTTATATACTAATTTTAAACATTTTAAATATATAAATTTTTACATTATAAAACTAAAATTAATTACAAATTAAATAAGCAACTAGATTTCGATTCAATTTAATTCGATTAACCACAATTTTATATCTATATTCCAAAAATCATTTGGTTTTTTATTTTTTTCCTCCACCTAGAACAATCAATATCAAAAGTAAAAATTTTCAAACATAAATTTATTTAATTTAATTTTCGTTTTTTTATATTGATTTTTAAATTTTGATTTTAAAATTCATTTTGATAGAATGATTGTTATTTTATGCTTTTTATTCAAATATTATTTTAAATTTTCGAAATTTTTATGAATACTTTTAAAAATATTTTTTCCCAAGTAAATAAAAATATTCAATATTTTTATGGTTTTTAAAAATAATTTTTATATAAAACTTTTAAGTCATCATAAAAAATTAAAATTAATTAGAAATTAAATAAAAATAGTGTTCGGTGCATGAGAAATTCGAAGTAGATGTGGGCTTTGGACTGCTCTGCTTGTGCTGGTGACTGATGTTGTATGAGGCAACGGATGTAAAATGAAGAAGGGCACAAAATTAGGGTTTGGGATTTTGTGCTCTCAAATCTCATCTGAGCACGACACGACGACATGGGAAGGAGTGAGTAACTTCGTTATCTTGCTTGCTTATTTGCATTCTATTAGAATTCTTCTTTGAATTCTTTACTGCCATAATTATTCTTATCTTAATTGTTGTTCTCTAATATCCTTAGAATTCTGTTTTGCTTTCATTTTGCTAGTATTTTATCTTTTTTTTTTCCCTCAATTAATGTGTACATTTTACATTTACATTTAAAACACACTATAATTCTATCCTATATAGAGAAAGCTCATTTGTTTGGGAATCTGGAAATATTTTGTACCCATTAGATCTGTTTAATGTTTTCTCGTTTAGAATTTCTTGTGAGGTTACTGGCAATGGATTTACATATGTTTTTTTTTTTTCAGTTTTTTTTTTTAAATTATAGTTTAAGGATATCTTGATACTTGATATTTATTTATTTAATTCAGCTTGTGGAATTAAATGGCATAATGATCTAATAAATTTTTCACCTTTTCTTCTTTGTTTGGTATTATTCACCACATTCATCCTAACTTTACTAAACTGTGCTGGTTTTCTAAAATTCTTTCCTTTAGGACCGGCAAGGTGTTATCGGCAAATCAAGAACAAGCCATACCCCAAATCTCGATACTGTCGTGGTGTCCCAGATCCTAAGATCAGAATTTATGATGTTGGGATGAAGAAAAAAGGTGTTGATGAGTTCCCTTTCTGCGTCCATCTGGTCAGTTGGGAGAAGAGAATGTCTCGAGTGAGGCATTGGAGGCTGCCCGAATTGCCTGCAACAAGTACATGGCCAAGTATGCTGGGAAAGATGCTTTCCATTTGAGAGTGAGAGTTCATCCCTTCCATGTTCTTCGGATCAACAAGATGCTTTCATGTGCTGGAGCTGACAGGCTTCAGACTGGAATGAGGGGTGCTTTTGGGAAACCTCAAGGAACATGTGCTAGGGTTAACATTGGTCAGGTCCTGCTTTCGGTTCGTTGCAAGGACAGCAACAGCCACCATGCGCAGGAGGCGCTCCGCCGTGCAAAATTCAAGTTTCCAGGTCGTCAAAAGATTATCGTTAGCAGGAAGTGGTATGTGACTTCGTTTCTTAAAAATTGAATGAACTCGATCTATACTAGAGGATCATAGATATCATTAATCTCTGCTGTAATTTACATTCTAGACCATTTAATTTAGCATCAATTTTCATTTAGGTCAAAACCTTTAATTTCATCAAATTACACTACGAAACTTCTATTATTAACAAATTAGGTAACTTATGCTAACTTTGTTAAGTAATTATAATGGAAAAGTTAGCTTATTGTATGTACGTTAATCAGCATGGAGTCCCAAAATTAATTCTGTTTTGAAAATAAAACAAGTATGCATGCTAAGACAGGTTTTGCAATAAAATTATTTAATAGAGGTAGTATAAGTGACCTAATCTTTTGATAATAAAGTTCAAGTTGTATAATTTAATGAAATCAAAGGTTTGTGGCTTACATGAAATGTAAATTGCCTTTAATCTTTGCTTGTGAAAGCATAAATGTGTATTACGGAACAAAAGGTCTGGTTTTTGCTCTAAATTTTCCTTGTTGCAATTGACTTACATGACACATGCACAATAAGTCACCTATGTTCTCAAAATAAGGTTTATTATATTATTATAATTTCATTGTTATTGTTGTCGTCATTGTCAGGGGATTTACCAAGTATAGCCGTGCTGATTATCTGAAGTGGAAGTCTGAGAACAGGATTGTGCCAGATGGTGTCAATGCAAAGGTAATACTATGAAAACTAAAGATATAGTCGAACATATTATCTCTTTGAAACAAATGCTTTGTTCTCTTGTATCTATTCAATACATTATGGCTATTTGTAGCTCTTAGAGAATGTGCATTGCAAAGTTTTGAACTTATTTTGGTGGTAGCTTCTTTCCCTTCATGTATCTGTGTGTGTATATATATTTCCTTAGACACTCTTTTGAAATGATATTTGCTTGTGATCGAACTTGGTCATTGATTTGGGACTCCATGTGTTGTTTTTGGCTTTCTAAAGTGGAACTTTGTGATTTATAATGTGCAGCTTCTTGGATGTCATGGACCTTTGGCTAATCGTCAACCTGGAAGAGCTTTCCTACATGCAACAGCTTAGATCGACTCTTTTGAGTCTCTATCTAGAAAATTTTGAAGCTTAGGATGGACCTTTTTTTTTAGTTTATTATCATAGTTGGGTTATTTTTGAGTTGAGCAAATTTGTGTAGGTTCAAAATATTTGGCATTTTGAATTGGTGGCATTGAGAATTTAATGGAATTGCAGTTTATTGTTTCCACGAGAAGCCTAGTGTTTATTGTCTTTCATTTCGGGCCAGTTCTTCATTGCTTTTGAAAAGTGCTTTTGAAAAGTGCTTTTGAGAAGTGCTTTTGAAAAGTTTGGCTTAAAATTTGAGTGTTTAGCATTGCTGTCAAAAAGTGCTTTTGAGAAATAAAATATCATTTTAGACATGTTATTATCAAGTAACAAATATGTATTTAAATAATATTTAAATTAGTTAATATTATTATATTTTAGTAATAATATAAAAAATTATTATAACTTGTTAATATTTTAATATATGAAATATAAATTGTAAATATTTTTAAGCAATAAATATTAATTATTTATAAAATTTAATTAGAATATATAAACTATATTTTAAATATTTAAATATAACCATTAAATATTTGTAATTAGTATTTTAAAAATATTTTTTATTTTTAATTAGTGATTTTAACACAATTGTAATTAAGCACCAAAAAAAAAAAAGAAAATACTATGTTATTGGAGGGGTGAAAAAGTAATTAAGCATCAAAAATGCTTTTGGGAGAGGAAAAGCTAAAATTTTTAGCTTCTCCTCTTCAGAATTAAAAGTACTTCTGAAAAGCTAAAAATTTCAGCCAAAAGCAGTTTGTTCTTCACAGAGCACTTCTGAAAAGCTAAAAATTTCAGCCAAAAGCAGTTTATTCTTCACAGCTTTTCTTTCAAAAGCGCTTTTAGAGTCAGAAGTGCTTTTTTAATGCAATGAAGAACTGGCCATTCATCTCATTCGATTCTAATGCATTTTGCCCTTCCATCTTTTCGCTACCCTCCATTATTTTTGTGCCTATTACTATCCGATACACTTTTTATATATAAATTAGTCAATATGAATATATAAATTTTAGGAGTATAAAGACGTTTGAGTTTGTTGATGTGATGAATCAGCAAGGATGGAGGGTGGTGAAGGTGGCGGTTCACCTTGGCAGGGCAAAGAGCTGTAGTGTTGGATGGCAGGAGAAAGGTGGAGAGAATGGTTGAGAAAGAGTGGATTGGGAAGAAAGAGTGTATCCGGTGTCAGGTTTTGTGATTCTAGTGGCGGTAAACTTACATCTTGTCTTCTTAAAGGGGCATCAATTGTCGATGTGACGTTTTAGGTCGGTCAAGCAATTAATGAGCATAATGTTCGACATGCTCTTGATGAAGGTAGCTCGGCATAAAGGTCTTCTAGGGTCACTGTAGAGTTACTTGATGTTGGAGGCCCGCCCAGTGCAAGGTTCGCTTGGAGAGGGTACGTGTAAGGCTCACGGAGGTAGTGTAACAATTGCCCGCAAACAAGGGAAAACTATAAAGCGACCTCCGCGAGCTTGTTGATTTAGGAGGTCTACGAGTCTATTTAGTGAGAAGGTTTGTCGACAGTATTGGGGACTTATTGAAGATGATGGGTGAAATTTGTAACATAAGTGTACGTGCGAATCAAGTAATAAAGTTATAAGAAGAGTTTGTTCTCACGATGACTAAATTCTAAGTTACGAAGTATCAATTATTTAATTTTATCTAATCTAGATCAATAAAATAAATTCTAATTACCATTAAAATTAAACTAAGCAAATTATGGAGATTTTCTCAATCAATTTTAAAGATTTGAAACTCTAATTTCACTTAATTTAATTAATTCAATCCATGTAATTATTATCCCAAAATTTAATGGCATTAACTAGGTTTTTTCAATATCTAACAAAGTCAGTCCACCTTCCTCAGTAGTTATATTTCTATTTTAGTTGCAAATTATTTTAATCGTCAATATTACTAAAGTTAACCTTAATTTATTCAGTCTAGATCTCATCCTACTTAATTTTAATTTATTTAGTTTAGATCTCAACTTAATTTTTTCTTCCAAAATAATTTAAGGTCATCAAATTGATTAAATAAGCATTAACTAGAATCAAAACAATTGAAGAAAAAATAAAAAAAATTAACTAATAAATAAGATTCCTCATCGTTTGAAGAAAATAAAGTTTAGTTAAACAACACAAAAGGATATTCAAAATAAATTTACATAAAAAAAAGTAAAATAAATAATCTAGATTAAAAATGGTCAAATACTTAATTTCGAGCTCTTCGGATTTTTTTATTCTTATCTTTACAAGTTTGAAGATTTCTTTGGTGTGTTAGTTTTATTTAATTTCCAAGTGATATTTCCTTCTTTTCCTTTCTTTTTTTCTTCTTAAATTTTGTTACCCTTATTTTTAAGGTTTTTTCTGCACCACTTCACCGCACACAACATTTGCAGTGAAGTGAACTATTTGTTACTAAGGTGAGTTTGGATGGGCGATTAGGTACGGTGCGGTGCGTTTAGCTTACTTTTTGTCTCACGCTACAGTATTACTACAGTATCTAATCTCACTGCCACCGCTATTTTTACACTAACCGCAGGTAAACGCACCGCACATCCAAGCTCACCCTAAAAGTTATGAATTAAATAGCATATTTCACCGCACTAAATTAGATTTAGCTAAGTGGAAGGCTTTTCTCCACCCCTTCTTATTTTATATTCCAAGTCTTTAGTTTTTATCCCATAGCTACAATGGTAAAAGGGAAATAACAAATAAGTCCAAATTAAGTCTAGAACATGATAAATTTTACATGAAATTGAAATAAAATATAATTAATCCAAAAAGTTATAAAATATAATAAAAACTATCTAAATGCTAAAATATTATGAAAATAACTGACTGTTGACACCATTTTTTTGTAAAACGGGTTCGACTTGGATTTTGAAACGAAAACGAATACGGGAGTCGCCACCAATCCTTTTCTGATGAGGTGTGATCGGGTCACCTCGAAAAGTGGTTGTTTTTAATAAACGATTTGATTTTATTAAAACAACGATTTTGGTCCACGAAATTAAAAAAAAAAAGGGTTCGGGAGTCGATTACGTACGAGGAAGGATTAGCACCCTCGTTACGCCCAAAATTGGTACCTAGGTGATTAATTAGCGTCTTAGTGTCGAGAATTAGAAACTTTGAAGAGATTCGAAATACGATCCTTGTATTAAAAAAAAAACTTGTATAAATCAAATTACATGTTAAGATCCTCTCATTTCGGAGAGAGAAAATGTCATACCCAATGAGTTAGGGCACGAAATTTCACATCCTCACAAATGAACTTGTCCTTAAAAAACTCATGCAATGAAATTTAAAAGGATATTCAATTGTTTAAGTCAGATGAAGAAATCATAGTCCAATACGTTAAGGCATAATTTCTCAAAGTTCCAAACATTGAATATTACCTTTATTATTTTTTAGAAAAATCCTCATTTCGAGAAAACAACATGTCATATCCAATGCGTTAGGACACAACATATCGAATTCTCGATAATGAGTTTTTTTTTATTTATGTGTTTTGATTAAAGAATATTCTCAATTATTTAGATTCAACAAGAGAAAAATCGAAAGCCAGTAAGTTAGGGCACAACTTCTCGAATTTTCAAATACAGAATATTGCCTTATTTTAAAAAATTTCTTTTTATACATTGCGTAGAAAGGTCAAATATGTTTAAACATAATGTATGGTACAATGATAATGAAATAGTGTGAAATGGCTATGTGGGTAGAATAATACATAAAGGAATATTATAATATTTACAATGTAACTATAATAATAATGCACCAAATAATAATAGCGATAATCATATTAATTACTATAGCATGAAAATACGAATAAATGAAATAATACACATAATGACAATACTTACACCACACATCATATAAAAATGTTAATAACCAAAGAAGACGAAACATAATGGAATATAAAACAATTTAAAGAAAATAGTAATTCAAAATAAATTATTTATAAGGACAATTCAAAATAAATAAAGAGGGTTCCAAATAAACAGAATATAAAAAAAACTAAAAATAAAAAAAATAAAACACTTTAAAATAAATAATATAAAAAAATAACATATGAAACAATTTTAAAAAATATATATATATACATAAAAATTTGAAAGATATATATACATAAATTTACAATAAATAATATATAAAAGAAATTTAAATAAATTATATATAAAACAGTTCAAATAAATAACAAATATAAAAACCTAAAACAAATGATGATAAAAGAGCACTTTTTAATAAATAGATAAATTAAATAGACTGAGGACGAGGTTATAATGGAATTAAAATTCGGGGTATAAATTACAAAGACCAATAAAACAAAGATAAGGGTTTAAAATAAACGCGTGAATGAAGAACAGGGACCCAACGGGAAATTATCCCAAAAGCTCAAAACGCGCAGTTTCGCGCGGGATTAAAATGAAACAGAAATAAAATTATGTGGAAAAATTAAAATAAAAGAAAAGAAAGTAAAAAGGACCAAATTGCAACACGCCGAAAATGCAAAAGGACCTCATGCGCAAATAACCCATGCGCTAGAAAACACGCGAATCCTAGCCTCGTGGGTCAGGTCATCGGGTCAGATTCTGGGTTATTGTTGAAACGACGCCGTTTTGGTATGCTATAAAGCAGAAATTTTTTTTTAAAAGAGGTCATTCGCTTCTCTTTTAAAAAAAAAAAAATCTTTCTCTTCATTTTCTCTCTGGGCATCGCCCAAGATCCGGCCATTGGGGTTGTTGGACCACCGTGGCGGCCGCCGTTCATCGGCGATGGTGCTGTCGTTCACGGTGGCCGGCGAATAAAAAAACTCCTTTTTATTCCTCTTTCGCCCTCAGCCCCTATTTCAAGCCGAAATACCCAAAAAAGCCCACCAAAATTTTGAAAATGGAAGAAAAAAAAAGAAGAAAACGAAAGGTCCTTTCGGTCCCTGGTGCCGACGATAGGGTTTTCGGCCACCCTCCAGACTAGAGAATACTCCGACTACGGCGACTCAGGTAAGTTTTATTCTTTGCGTTTTCTTTTTATTTTCTACACATAAAAAAATAAAAATAAAAATAAAGGAATCCTTTAAGAAGTTCAAATCTTTTTTTTTTTTTTTTGTATTCAATCTTCCAGAAAAACGAAGAAGAAGAAAAAAGAGAGAGAAAGAAACTATTGTTCATTGTGGCTTTTTTATAGCCGTATTACAACTTTTTGTTTCTATTCTCTTGTCGTTTTGCTCTTTGGCTTTTCTGCTGTTGCGTGTGGCTTCGTTTTACAGGTGTCAGACCGACGATGGTGGCAGAGGGCATGCGTGAGGAGGTTGGCGGCTAGGGGTACCTAGGTGCGACACCTAAGGTTTTTTTTCTTTTTCTGTCATCTTTTGCTGTTGGTTTTAGGTTTAGTTAGGGCTAGGGTTTGGTTGGATTTGGGCTATTTGGGCCAATTGTAAAATGGGTGTATTGTTTAATTATTTTGGATTTTTTATTATTGGGTTTTATTTTGTTTTGTAATCTGGCCCAGGTCAAAATTGGCCTATTACACTTACAACATCTAAGTAGAGGTGTTCATGGGTCGGGCCAGACCTAAACATGATATTGACATACTTTATGTTTGCTCAAGCTTGCTCCTGTCCAAAATATGAGCTAAAAATTGTCTAAATTTATCCATATTTGTAAAAGATTAACTTAAGCTCATTTTAGGCTCAACTATATTATTTTTTAAATTTTTTTAAAAAATATTTATATTATATTATATTATATTAATATTTAATAATTTTATACATTTTTTATTTCTTAAAATTTTGTATATAGTTATCTTAATATTATTTTAATATTTATATTAGAATAATATTATATATTTAGTATAAATTTATTTTTTAATATGTTCTAAATTATATAATATATAAAAATAACATAATATAAAGTAATATAAATTTAAAAATAAGTCGGGCAAGATTAAGTTTAAGCCTTGAATATTCAAGTTAAAATCTGATTCATATTTTATACGAAGTCTATTTTTAGTACCTAATATTATTAGGTAAACCCTTCCAATTTTAGAATGGACACTTGAACCTGAACTGATAACCCAACTCATAAAGTATAAACGTAAGTTGCTTGCCACCAAAACCTCGTTAGCTTTTTAGTCCATATTTTGGTCCAATCTCTCATTTTTCAAACCTAACATATACAATTGAACCGTTCAGATTTTGGTTCACCCGATTGAACCATCAGGTCCAGGTTTTTTCAACCATGCTGTTCTGCTGTTCTCCGTTTCCCAGTTTTTGATAATCGAATCGGTGAAGGAAGCTTCTTTTGTTTTTGATCGTCGACTGAGTTTGTGCGTCCTTAGAATCTAAAACATTCTGACCCCAAAAATGTTGAAGCTCTCTTCTTCTTCTTCGTCGTCATCATCATCATCTTCTTCTTCAAGAATTGTCGCTGCTTTCCTCAAGCTTCACTTCAACCGTCTTCAAGTCAACCCCTTCTCCTCCTCCCACCACCACCACCAACACCCTTCAAATCCCACTTCCTCAAATTCCGCTCTTTCCCACTTCCTTTCTCGCTCTCCCCACCCCCACGCTCGCACTACCCCTTTCTCTAACCTTTACATTGCTAACCCCAATCATCCCTTTTCCCCTTCTGGGTTTAGGTTCTTTTCCTTTAAATCCTCCAATTCTGCTCCCAAATTCGATGCCCATTTCGCCAAAAACCTTCTTCAGAAGCCGGCCAATGTCTTCGCTTCGTCTTTGTCCAGGTACCGGGAGGCTGTTGCTTTGCATTTCGATGCTTTTTTCAAGAGGAATTACTTGTTTCTGTTTGGGGTTGGAGGAGTTCTACTCTGTGCTTTGCTTTGGAGGATTATGTTCGGCATTGCCAACACTTTTGTTGGCCTTTCTGAAGGAATGGCCAAGTATGGCTTCCTTGCCCTTTCCACTGCAATTGTTTCTTTCGCTGTAAGTTGCTATATTTTGTGATCAGTTAGCATTGTCCGTTGGGTTTTGGATTGATTGAGGTTGAACCATTGACACCATAAATGGGATGTTTCTGCATTCTGCATACGCTTAATGAATGTTGCTAATTGCGAGTTGTTCATGCATTTGTCAATGACTGCCTATTAACTCTTTTTATATACCAATTTTGATTCAAGAAGTTTGGGTAAATTATTTACTTTGATTTACTAAAAGTAGAGTTTTACAACTTCAGATGAGATTCTTTGGTTTTGGAGTTAGTATTCTATTATACTGTAAATTAGCAATAATAGCATGAATCTGCACTTAAAGGGTGAATGTTCTTGGATAACAAAATATAATAAAGCTTTAGCCGTTGAGCTGACTTTAATTCATTGTCCGTCATCTTATTGAATACTTGGTTTTTACTTTTCTTTGTTGACTAATGTGTTTCTATACTCCAATAAAAGTGAACATTGCTTCTCTTAAACACCCATGTTTGGTTCTCGAATTCATAAGTACGACTATTTTGCTTCTTGTCTGGATGGATGATTCTGCCGTTTTTATTGGAAAATGACAGTATCTTAACTGTTTACACTTCGTGCTTATTCATTATCTTCAGGGCTTGTATGTTCGCTCAAGATTAACAATAAATCCTGACAGAGTCTATAGAATTGCCATGAGGAGGCTTAACACAGCTCCTGGGATTCTTGAGGTTATGGGTGCACCACTTGCAGGAACTGATTTAAGAGCTTATGTAATGTCTGGTGGTGGACTTACACTGAAGAATTTCAAGCCAAAATTTAGGAGAAAGCGATGTTTTCTTATCTTCCCCGTCCAAGGTTCTGAGAGAAAGGGTCTTGTGAGTGTTGAAGTCAAGAAGAAAAAGGGCGAGGTTTGCTTCTAACTTCCTACCCATTTCTACTTTCTTGAGTAAACTACACATGAACCCTTGCACTGTGGGCAAAAACCACTCTCCTTTTCCCTTTGGTTCAAGAGATGATGTGCAAAACTATGTAGCTTGCAATGTTTTTACTTTTTTTTCTTTTTGAAATGACAACAGCTTTGAACTATGGTCATATTAATCAATTCATAGCTAAGGTTTTTATGTAGCTCATATACTTATAGATGTTATTTGGTCATTTCATTAAAATCAACTGTTGAGCCCTTCTCTATATAACCACAGAATGTTAAGTATAGATATCTAAAGCTGTTTGGATGATCAAAGTGTAATTTACCAATTTTTATTAAACCCTCATATGATAGAGAAAGCACCTTGTATGGTTATCCAACAATGAGATAGCTAGCAAAACTTCCATTTTTAGCTAGTACCGCATTTTAAGCATGTGACTTTACTTGTGAATTTTCCTTGAAGGTCACACTGACTTAGACCCTAAAATAATTTTTCATGTCTTCTTCTTCTTTGAATAGAGAGCATCTGTCTGCATGTCTTCCAAAGATTTAGTCCAGGTGTGTTTGTAAATAATTAGGGGGAACCTTTTCTCTTTCTACTGATTAATGATAGAGAGGGAGCTGGTGAAGTGGTTTCTCTCTGTCATTCTTCAGTAAATGAAATATTTAACGTCTTAACATTTCCTGGAAACATAAAATCTTTCTCATATAGTACCCTGGCTCCCTTTTGTTTCCTTGTGGCATGTACCTTAGCATTCCCCGCCAGCCCAAATACACACACACACACACACACACACACAAAAAAAAAAAAAAAAAAAAAAAAGAACAGGAATAAAATGGAAGAGTACAAAATGCATAAATGCTATTATAGTGGTAGTTATGATATATCCCTGTGACTTAACATAATAAAGAAGCCCTGAATTGAATAGGATAAAGGACCTATTTGGGTTCAAATCAAAGGATAAAGGCTTAATTGAATGGGATAAAAGCATAGGGTTGTTTAAGAAAGTGAAATAGCATGAGGTTTTCTTAGTATTTTAGCCCATTCCTATATATCAGAGCATTTGTTATTCTTGTTTGCAGTATGATATGAAGCTATTAGCAGTAGACATTCCAATGGCATCAGGACCTGATCAGCGGCTATTCCTGATTGGTGATGAAGAAGAGTACAAGGTTGGTGGTGGATTGATCTCCATGCTGAGAGATCCAGTAGTGAAAGCAATGGCTGCAACCAAGGAATTTGATGATCTTGACCAAATTGAGGAAGAGGAGGATGCTGAGCGAGAACTTCAAGAGGCCGAAAGAAAGCGCCGTGAAGAAATTGAAAAGCTTGAAAAAGATGGCAATCAATGATAGCTAGCCATATTTTGTTCTTCTTTCTTGCTTTTGTTCACTGAAGTTTCCGAAAGTTTGCTTGAGGCTTTAACAATGCCGGATATTACTTAATTTTATGAGGAATGCCCTTCATTATACTGATTATGGCCATTGCTTTTTCCAAATCAACTTCCTTGTACTCAAATGCCCCGGTGAAACAAATAAATCGTACAATTGACATACTGTGCATAACATGACATGGTTTTCAGCAGTTGTAGTGTTCGTCTTACCATGTTTAGAACATTATTTCTATCTTTGATTATATTTATCATGTTATTATGCCTTCTCATCCAATGGCTCCTTGAGCAGGCATTTCTGAATAGATATTGTATCGACTCTCTTGGATAGCACATGCAAGGAACCATTAGTTTTTATTTTGAGGGTTACCTTGCTTCGTACTGTTGCTTTCTCTCCAGGTGAGTTTGAGCATGCGGACTGTGAAAGATTCACCCGAGTGTGCATTTCGCCCAATAGAGTTCAAAGTCCCCATCTCCACAGGTTACTTCTGGCAGAGACAATCAGACAAAACCTGAATTTTGCAATCTATTCAATGCTGAACCTTATTTAAGATAGCCATCCTTTCATAGTATGCTTTTAGGATATGTTACTGGAACCGGAGTAAGCTTTGCTGGTCCAACTAATACAGTTGTAGTAAGTGTGAGTTATCCTGCATTTAGTTTGAACTTACTGATTGAGCACTGTAATAACATCTCTCTCCACTAAAAAGAGTATAGATAATACACACACAGGTGTCTAATGTTCCTGTGAGGTAGAAAACTTTATATGTGGCCAATTCCATTCACCATGTCTATATATTCCTTCGTTAACTTGTATATTCTATTTGTACAGTGGGAGTTGTGAATGTGGATTAATTCAATTTATAGGTTGCAGACTATTTTGCTCAGAAATTCAAAGCGGTTCAAGCATATTTTGTAAGAAACATTACTCTTGTCTGTACCCTATGTATGAATGCCATGCTGGAAATGCTGACATCTTAAATTTCAACTTGTTAAGTATGACTCTTATTTTCAGTCAAATTTAAGAAATAATCTTTTAGTTAAACTCTGTCTATTTGTTTCAGTCAAAAACTGATTAGTTTAGATTATTTTATTATTATTTGACAAATGAATTTAGCCTATAAATAGGCTCTTTTACAACCTTAGTAATAACACCCATTAGATATTAGAACTCATAACACATTTAGAGAATTTTGTGTTTACGTTTTGAGGGTTCTTTGTTTTCGGGTTTTTGGGGTTTAGTTTTATCTCCATCTTTTGTACTCTTCGTTCTTTTGCCATTATAGTGAAATTATCTTTTCCCGTGGTTTTTTATCCTCTTTGGAGGGGTTTTTCCACGTTAAATTTGTGTGTTCAATTTCTTAATTTATTCCGCTATTTTTTGTTACTTGTTGCTTAATCGGGACGATCCTAACAAGTGGTATCAAGAGCTAGTTCAAAGATCAGCCCATTCAGATATGACAACAATAAGGTTTGAAATTGAGAAGTTCGATGGTGAGACAAATTTCAATTTGTGGCAAGTTCGGATGATGGCAATTCTAGTTCAATCCGGTTTGAAAAAGGTTGTTACCGGAAAAAAGCCTGAGAATCTAAATAAAACAGAATGGGAAGAGCTTGATGAAAAGGCCTTGTCTGCAATCCAGTTGTGCCTCGCGAATACGGTATTGCGGGAGGTATTGATGGAGAAGACCTCATCTGCCTTGTGGAAAAGGTTAAAAACTCTTTATGCGACTAAGTCTCTGGCTAACCGTTAAGTGTTGAAACAACGTCTATTTACATTTCGCATGAACGAAGGTGAGCTTCTTAGAGATCACATCAGTCAATTCATTACTCTTTTACATGATTTAAAGAATGTTGAGGTTCATATTGATGATGAAGATCAAGCTATGCTATTATTGTGCTCTTTACCCCCTTCATACAAGTCTTTCAGGGAGACCCTGATTTATGGCAGAGACAAAATCTCGTTCGAAGATGTGAAGGGTCATTTGTTGAGTAGAGACAACTCGACAATGAGCTTCATTTGGATAGCAAGGCAGATAGACAAGCTTCCGTTTTAGTAGCATCAAAGAAACGAGACAAAAGGTGTCGCTATTGTAAAAAGTTAGGTCACGTCAAAGCAGATTGTTGTAAACTGCGAAATAAAAGAGCTGCTGAGAGTAAAGAGGAAGATGTAGCTGGTGCTAATTTGGCCGATGAAAGCGGTGATGATTTCTTGTTAGTGTCAACGAGCGATAACTCCAAGCTCACGTCCAAGTGGATCCTAGATTCGGGATGTTCTTTCCACATGTGTCCTAATAGAAAATGGTTCTCTACATACAGTTCGGTTGAAGGTGGAGTTGTGCTCATGGGAAACGATTCATCTAGTAAGGTAGTTGGTATTGGAGCTGTTAAAATCAAGACACATGATGAGATAATTAGGACACTCTCATATGTCAGGTATGTACCTGATTTACGAAAGAATCTCATCTCCTTGAGTATTTTAGACTTGAAAGGATGCAGAATCAACATCGAGTCGAGCGGTATTAAAGTATCTCGTGGAGCTCTCGTTTTGTTAAAAGGTAAAAGAACTGGCAGTCTTTATATTCTGGAAGGTTCTACAGTGACCGGTGAAATCGGACGTCCCTCATCCGTTACAGAGTCGAAGTCAACTCGTTTGGAGCGGAGGCAACTTGGTCATAGGAGGGAAAAATGTATGACCGTTTCGTTGAAGAGAGGTTCTCTTTTGGATGCAGGTTTTGAAAAGTTAGGGCACTGTGTTCGTGAAAATCAGACCCGGGTTAGTTTTGATTTGGCAGTGTACAAGTCGAAGGCTAAAAGTCTTCTAGTTTCTAAGCACAGATTCGACTCAGTTAATTTTCTGCATAGTTCAAGATAGGCTCGTGGCGGGCTTTGGCAAAGATGGCGTTGTGGAAATATGAGTCAAGGTGGAGATTTGTTAAGTATGACTCCTATTTTCAGTCAAATTTGAGAAATAATCTTTTAGTTAAACTTTGTTTATTTGTTTTAGTCAAACACTGATTAGTTTAGATTATTTTATTATTATTTGACAAATGAATTTAGCCTATAAATAGGCTCTTTTACAACCTTAGTAATAACACCCATTAGATATTAGAACTCATAACACATTTAGAGAATTTTGTGTTTACGTTTTGAGGGTTCTTTGTTTTCGGATTTTTGGGGTTTAGTTTTATCTCCATCTTTTGTACTCTTCGTTCTTTTGCCATTATAGTAAAATTATCTTTGCCCGTGGTTTTTTATCCTCTTTGGAGGGGTTCTTCCACGTTAAATTTGTGTGTTTAATTTCTCAATTTATTCTGCTATTTTTTGTTACTTGTTGCTTAATCGGGACGATCCTAACACAACTCTTTGTTGAGTAGTTGTTAGATGGTCCTGTGATGATTTCTGTTTCTATTAATGGAAAAAAAAGTTATAGTTGACAGAATTCATGGGAAATGGGAAAGTACACACATGGTGTATTTGAATTAACGTGACTGCAATTACCACAACACAATTTGTATGTTCAAACCTGTCATATTTTATTACATTCTGGAATTTCAATGGTTGCTTGTGCCTTTCTCTGTCTCTGTCTCTGTCTTTCTCAGTTTGGACATGGTCATGGTATATTTTTTAGCTTTGCAGGAGGGATGCTGAATGATTCTTTTCACCTCCACTCCATAGTGTATAAATTATTCTATTTTAAGTGACATAATCTAGTAATTCTCATGGTCAACTAGGCATATTTCTCACTTAAGGTAAAAGGTGAGGTAGGCAGGTATTTTTTGACACCGGAACAAGCATAAGCATACAAATTTTATATTAAAAAGAGTGTAAAAAAGTAAACAATATTTGAACCCTGACGGTGATACCAACAAACTCGGAACCCAAACAAATGCATGGCTTGAAATGAGGTTAAAGTGATGTGCATGAAAAGTCGTTGCAGGGTATTAGTGGTGGAGATTACAAAGCAATCATATCTTAACTTGCTGTTGCTATTGCTATTGCCGGTCATCAAAGGCAAAAGCAAAGACTTGTTCTTTATTACAGCTGTGTATGCACTGTCGGTCTCTTAATCAATCAAACATTTGACTTTTCCATCCCATACGGTTGACTTCTTCTTCTTCTTCTTCTTCTTCTTCCTATTCTTGAATCCCAATGAAACTGAAAGAAACTTCTTTCAAAATTAAAAATGATTTGAAAACCCAAATTGGATCCCATTCCTAGTTCATTCTGGGTCATGGAAGATGGAATCTACCTGGATGTTGGAACCAATAACCAGGTAGGCTGCCTGTGCTACATTTCTTTATTTTCTACTTGAAATATTGATAAAATTAATCAACCTTTGTATGTAACCGTGCATGTATTATTATTATTATTATTATTATTATTATTATTATTATTATTAATTGTAGGATACATTATCCATCTTAATTCTTTAATTTGGATTTCAGATTTGTTATTATATTATTATATATGATTTTGATCAAATCAAACCCTTCAATCTATATTGGTTTTTTTTTTTTTTTGGAATATATATAATTTGGATAAAAGATACATGGAAAAATTAGGTTGAATTCTACTAATAGTCCCTATATTATGCAGAATTAAGGATTTAGTTCATATACTCTAATTTGGTTATCGTTAGTCTTTGTACTTTTTGAATTTTAAAATTTTAGTCTTGACCCGAATGGTAGCCGTTAAATTTATTAAGTTAAACTCTGTTGTTTTCAAAATCTTATGCATCAAACTTATTATTACATGCTTAATGCCACTTTAGCTTTCTATTTTCATATAATATAAAAAAAATCATATTATTTTAATAAACATATATAATGGCTTATCATTGAGTTGGAATTGAGATTTTAAAATTTTAAAAAAGATTAAAGGTGATCAAATTGGAGAATAAATACTAAATTCACAACTTACACGTAGTAAGCATTGGTGGATCCAAAAATATGATTTAGAAGGGGGCAGTCGAAGTCAGGAAATTTTTTGGGGTCGGAATTAAATCATATACTTTTATAATAGTAAAAATGTAATTTCGTCATTTTAATAGCCTATATCTTTATAATTTTTAAAGTATCATTTGGGGAATGCAATTTTGCTCTTATAAATTTAAAATCTTATAAATTATAAAGGCCCTAAATAAAAAAAAATTCATTTTTGGGGGGGTTGAGACCCCTGCTAGCCCCTCTTAGATCCGCTCACAATAGTGAGGGACAAAGAAAAGAGTTTGGCCTAATGGATTTAATATCTAACACATTTTAATCAGGATTGAAATTTCAAAACTCAGACAGTACAAATATTAAAATTGACCAAATTAAAGCACATGGACTAAATCCATAACTTAAACATAGTAAAGGGACTAATAGCAAAAAATTGACAAAAAGTTACTTGGGAAATAAACAAAAAAAGGGAAAAGCAGGACTTCTTCTTTTGGCAATTTCATATTCATTTTCAAGAATCGGCTTGGCAGACAAGTCAAGTAACAAATCTTACAAAGACTTATTTGTTTTATTTAAAAACGAAGCTGTAAATATAGGAGTTGACTTGTTAATATTCCTATTACTTTAAGTTAACAATTCAGACACACCTCTTCCCTTGTCTTTATTTTTAAAAGAATTATCACGTGTAATATTTTTATTGGATAATATTATTTTTTAAGGGTAAACTATAAAAATAGTCACTTTTGTTTACCTCAGATTACATTTTAGTCACTTATGTTTGAAATGTTATGTTTTGGTCATTTATGTTGTAGTTTTGTTACAAAATGGTCACTCTGCCGTTAAGCTCCGTTATCTCCCTAACAGAAATCCTACGTGACAGTCCAAATAGGTTTTAAATGCCGATTTGAATGTCCAACTAGGACGATAATAGATTTTTAATTAAATAAATTTAATTAATTAAAAATTTTAAATTAATTACACTTTGAATTGAAACAGAAAAACTATTTGTCTCTTTTTCTTTTAATTTTCTTTTCCATTTTGACTGAAAAACTATTTTTATCCCAGTTGGACATCTAAGTTGGCATTTAAAACCCATTTGGACTGCCATGTAGGATTACCGTTAGGGAGGTAATGGAGCTTAATGGCAGAGTGACTACTTCGTAATAAAACAATAACATAAGTGACTAAAACGTAACATTTCAAACATAAGTGATTAAAATGTAATCTAGGGTAAACAAAGGCAACTATTTTTGTAGTTTACCCTTTGTTATAATTAAGACAAAATTAATAGTGTGAACACCAATTTTGAAAAAAAAATTAAGAACCAATTTAAGAATTGAGTATAGTTTAGGGGTTAATTTACTAATAAAGCCAAAAAATAAAATGGAAATAGTTATAGCGTGTCTGTCTGGCGGTAACTTTAACTGTACCCTTCAAAAATTACCAAAGTAAAGACGTGTGGCATACCAGGTCATCACACAATATTCAGTTTCCGACGCACAATGTGGGGCAATAAAAAAAGAAGAAAAAAAGATCTGACCTCTTCGGGTTTTGGAAGTCAACCCTTGACTTATTGTTATTATTAATAATAATCCATCAAAATAAATATAAAAAAAACCCCTTCATTAAAGATCACAAACAAGACAAACTCCATATTTCTACCTGTTCTTCCCTTCTCTTGTTATCTCTTTCCTATATTCCAACCTGTTTCAATTATGCTCCACATGCTGTGTGTTGTTTCTGTTTATTTTGAGTAATTAAATCACCAAATTTATATTGGTTGAGTTGAGAGATCTGAGAAGAATAATAATCAATAATAATATTGGGTTTGGAATTGTGTATGGCCACTGAAACAGCTCCTAAAGTTCGACTTGTTAGGTGTCCTAAATGCCTTTTGGTTCTTCGAGAAGTGGCTGATGTTCCAATTTACAAGTGTGGAGGCTGTGATGCAATTCTTGTAGGTAAGCATCACCAAAATTACTAATTTGGTCTTTGAAGATTTTGATCCTTTTTCCATGGTTGATGAATGTTGTTGGTAGATTTTATTGTGACCTGCAAAGTAAAAATGGGGGAAAAAAATGGCTTCCTTTTTAGTTCCTTATTTCCATTTCTTGCTGTTTTGCAGCTAAAAATAGAAAGGCCATTGCCAAAACCACCTCTGTCTTGCAAGAAGCTGAAGCTGTCGGGCATCAATCGGTTCGGTTGTCGGAACGTGGAGAATCTAGCGGCTTAGGTCTGCAAGATGTTGTTCCTTCCCCTTTGGAGAGTCGATTGAGTCAAGAAAGTGGAGGGAATCGGGATGTTTCTACCGGCTCTCATAGTGAGGAGCACGGTGAGGACGTATCGTTAGAAGGTCGCTATGAGAAGGATCAAAATACATCCAGAGATAGTGATGGTGATGGTGAAATGCTTGATGAAAATAGATCTACTGGCTCTCGTAGTGAGGAGCAAGATCAGCACTTATTGGTAGAAGGGCGACGTAATGGTTGCTATGAGAAGGAACAAAATGCATCCAGAGATAGTGATGGTGATATGCTCGATGAAAATAGATCTACTGATTCTCGTAGCAAGGAGCACGGTGAGAACTTATCGATAGAAGGCCAACGTAATGGACGCTACGAGAAAGATCAAGATACTTCCAGAGATGGTGATGGTGATATGGTTGATGAAAGTAGGTCTATTGATTCCCATAGCGAGGAGCACGGTGAGAACTTATCGGTGGAAGGCCATAATGGTAGCTACGAGGCAGATCAAATTGCGTCCAGAGATGGTGATGGTGATATGGTTGATGAAAATGGACCAAATGAAGGGCAGCAAAATGGAACAGGACTGTTGCAGGCAGAATCTTTAGAACATTGCGATGTTCGACTGCCAGGGGTTTCAATTGAAGGTTCTTTATCCGCTGAGCTTCATCATGAGAATGAAGAGTTAGTGTTGGAAGCTGAAACAAATTTAGAAGCAGAGGCAAATGACATGAGCTTGCAGTTAGAAGGTGCAAATTCACAATTAGAGACTAATGACAAGGTTGATTCCAACACCGGAGGCTCTCCAAAAGGTGAACATCATCGGTTTAATAGTGTGAGGTCTATGGATACTTATGGAACTGTCGATTTTGTCAGTATTGGTTCTGAGTTTAGTGGTCCTATTGAATATTTGTCGAAATCCACGACAATCAGAAGCTCCCATGCTTATGATGGCAGTATCTCTTCTTATGATGGAATGGATGATCACTTCCCTGACCAGCAATTACATTCCTTTGGGAACAATTATAAGCCTGCTAACCTTTCTTCAGATTTTTCCAATAAGAAGCATTATGCGATGAGGAGACACGGCAAGTGGCACCGAGATGAACCACTAGAACCTGTAACGCATCACCATCCACTTAGGAACTGGCCAAGACTGGAGAGAGATCACTATCCATTCCAAATTCCTTTGTCTCAAAGGGTCCCCTTGCATGGCTATGAAAGTGCTGGCCCTTCACATGAATCGCGAGATGAGTTCCCTTTCGGTTCATTCAAGAAGGCTGAGTATGGTAAAGAAGAAAAGATGAAACTGTTAAAAATGGTGTATGAACTGCAGGATCAAATTAGCAAGACATGCCAACTGAATGAAAAGACCAATGGAAATGCTTCCTCTGATGTACCTTGGAAGCAAGAGCATTTTTCTACATATAACCATCAGAAGGAGCCACCTGAGGATGAGATTCTTTATCCTACTTACTATGGAAGACATGGAACGAGGAACAGTTGGAGCCAGCGAAGTAGATTCTCGCATGTACCTTTTTCAGGTGGTGCAATAAACACTAGACATGGCATTGATTACACTTGTTTATGCTGCCATCCTCAAGCCTGGCAGCCTTCAGAGCAGTTGCCTCCTCCTGTTTTCCCACATAACCGAGGATTTTGTAGAGCCTGTGGAGGTCATAATTGTTATAATTCCTTCAGCTCTTGCCCCTCTAGCCCCCAAAGATATTTGGAATCTGATTTTTCTAACTGGATCCATGAAAGTCAATCTGATGATCAGAGGTATAGAGATCATGAAATGAAGAGGTATTTGAGGGAGAAACATCATTCAGCTAGGCGACATATCCGGCCCACAGCAGGTGGAGCACCTTTCGTAACGTGTTATTATTGCATCACACCGTTGCAGTTACCTGCAGATTTTCTACTTTTCAAAAGGAGATTCCATCAGCTAAGATGTGGTGCTTGTTCAAAGGTGCTTAAGCTTTCACTTCAGGAGGGAACTCATATAGTGCCTTATGATCTGGTTGCTGAAGCACCTCCACCGAGTGAGGTTGAAGACCACAGTGAGGCGATTAATGTAGGAATTTCGGGATTGGCATCTTCTAGTCATGGTAATTTGCAAGCGGATCCTATGTCTTACTCTGATGATTATGGACACTCTTTCTGCATAAGCTGCTCCACAGATGGAGATCCTGTTTCTCATACAAAATTTCATCATCTTCAGGGCAGCAATGCTGATTTCAAAAATATGTCCAGTAGCTCTTCTAAAGCACGGCCTTCCAGGTCGAAGAGAGGATCGTCAGAAATTGAAGGGTTGCCACCGAAACCTAGAGGGTCGCCACTTCATCGACTGATGGGCTATTCTTCTCTAAGCCAAGTGCTAAGGGGCATTGGACCATCCTTCTCTAGCAAAAGAACTCAGGATTGAATAGCTGAGTAAACAGTAATGTAACTAATTTTGCATATTGGCAAGGGTGGGAAATATTAGCATTCATCCGTTTAATTTTTTTTATGATTACATATAGGAGTTTATAGTGGAGATATTTACTTGATTTGTTTATTCCTGTATAGTGTATAAATGATTAGAAACTGTTTACAAAATGTATTTGATGTTTCCTTGTTATTACACCAATCTTCACCATACATTGCCATTCTTTTTTCTTTTAGTCAAAGCAAGCAAGAAAAGATGATAGGAAAGAGTGGCATTAATCATAGAAATTGAGCAAATCCTGTTTTAACAAAATCAACTTTGAACAAAAATGAAGGAAACTTTTTCCTTTTCTTTTAACACAAGATTTTTACCTACACTGGAAACAATAAAAAAAATGTTCAGATAGAAGAAGCTAGCACAAATCTGTAAAGACATAAGATGTGGGTACTACTTGTGCCTACTTAATGCATTTTTTGACTCAAGAGATCGATGGTGAAAATTGGGCGATTGGTTGATGAGATAGTATGCTACAATCATTAATCAATCTGTATCAGATCCTGAGTCGGACTCTCTATCCGATTGCAACTCAAACGGCCTGATTCTGTTCAAATTAGCTTCCAATGGCGGAAGCCCATCCTCATCACTTGACTCAATCTCATCATTTACTTCTATTGGCGTGGTATCTCTCTGCAAACTTTCTGAGGTGGCACCTCCATCGTTTTCATTTGAATCATCTAGATTTGAGGATTTGAAAATTTCAGGCCTGTAGGAAATATAAGCAAGAATAGGATCAAGTACAACAGAAAAAGTAAATTTCAAGATTAGAGAATTTGGGACCAAACGAAGACAGTTAAGTGGCAAATGCAAGCATGTTTGTATCATACAAGTCAATTCTAGCAACTTCAAAATTTATAGGTAGTCCTTCTTGCATGCCTTTAGTTCTTACATGGACAATTCATAACCGGAAGCTATATAAAATTTTACTAGGATGACAAGCCCAAAAGTTGTAACTAACATATACAAACCCTTTCTAGGAAGTACAGTGGTGAGTTGCCAAAAGATGTAGAAAAACAGATGGGAATGAATATGCTAGATGTAAAGAAGAATTCAGTTGGAATTGCCTAAGATAAGTATGCTGTCGTCTTTATTTATTTATTTTATCCCATAATCACTACAATCAGAATGCAGGAAATTAAACAGCCTCTGCTGAAACCAGTGCACATGATGGGACAATGAAGATGAACTGGCATATTACAAAATGTAATCTAACAAGAAAAGGACAAAGGGACTCCAGGCAATTGCAAACACAGCCAATAGACACCCTAAATTACTAGCTAAGGGAAGTTCAATGAAGTTGGTATTTACCAACTCAAGCAAAGAAGCACCCATCAATCAAACCTTAAGGTGTTGTATCAAGTTCAAGTTTCTGAAACCCAAGTACTAAGATTAAACAAGAAAGAAGCAAAATGATGGCAGGCTAATGGAAACGCAAACGTACCATTCAGGAGATTTCTGTAGTGCACGAACTTGGTCATAAAACAGAACTTGAGAAACAATGCATGCCACCTTGCAACCAGACTCAAGTGCCTTTTCCTTTCCACTTTCATCAACTACAACAAAACTCCCTATAAATTGAAGAAGCAACCAAGACATATTAATAACAATCAAATACACATAAAGAACGATTCATTAACATAAAATTAATCATTCTACACTGCAAAACTAACCAAGATTTACTCCAAGGCTTGAACGACTATCTAAAGAGAGAAAAGAAGAAAAAAAAATTGGGGAAATAAAAACTACACAATCAAACTGCTGGATTTGGATATTAGAGCCAGGCAGGCAACCAATTAACTGAATGGTTCAGACAAGGAATTTATGGAACACAGAGAAATATGACATCAATAAAGAAAAAAACAACTTATAGCAGATTCCAAAATGACAGTAGATGTTTTTGCATATTCAAATGAAGCAAAACTCAAAAAATTTTGATTAAAGCAATGGTCAAGTGACATTTATTTAAAACGAACCTCGTTTTATCCACATGCTCTTCTGAAACTTAGCTGGAAATAATGCTAGTGATTTTTGTCCTCGAGCATCTATTACCTTCATAAGGTAAACAACCAAAAAAAAAAGTGTTGCAACAATCAGAACAAGGCAAATGAAAACCTGAATGCAATGGCAATCTGATGCAGAGTACATTGCATGAATGCATCATAGAATATAGAAATTTGATATATCACTCGGCACCGTAAATGCCCTATATGTCATAGGTCATGATCGAATTCAACCCAAAGCAAACTCTTCAGTGTGACTATTCAGGTATTCCCAGGCCCTCCCAGCATGTGAGAGAGTGCCAGAGCTCTCTCGGCACAGTAGGGTACAGAACTCATAATCAAATTAAAATAGAAAGGGAAATAATTTCTCTTAATGACTGAACATGACCTTTTACCTTGAATAGCAATCGAAGTCACATAGTTTCATCAAAGAGAAATAAGAGTGGATTTGATGGAAAACCCAGACTTTAACTGGGAATTTGATACATTAGTCTACTAACAGTAAGAGGAAATTTGTGAAGTGAAATAACAAAGTGCACCTCAATGAGATTGGATCCCCTTAGAGACAGCACTTGCATGACGCTTTGGCCATGTTGAAGGTTCAATATTTGGTCTTTTGCTGCCCTCTTTAGATTCTTCCTCCCTCCTTTCATTGCTTCTGCCTTTCTGTTCCTAAAACCAACTTCTGTTTTAGGGTTTTTCTCCAACGTTAATGAAAAAGGCGAAAGAAGAGCCGAAAGGAGAGTTAGGAGAGAACAAACGATTGGTCCATTCTGTAATGCTGTCACCGAAAAAAGTGATAGACCAATAAGAAACGAGCTTACCGTGGTTGTGACCTATAGGTGTTCATGTTGGACATCCCGGCTCCTTGGGCTTAGGTTTAGGTTTTATATCTTTAGTCTCGGGTTTTAATACTTTGTTCTCCATACCAATCGAGTTAATACTTAATCAGAATTTATTTTTTAAAAAATAACAAAAAGAAAGAGAATTTACTTACTATAAATATTTTAATAATCTAACCGCTTAAATTTATGAAGATATTTTTATTTTTCATACATATAAATTTTTAAATTAATTTGATATCTCTATCACATTGATCTTATCACATCGATCTAACATATTTTTTAATTATTATATTTAATGGTTGAAAATTTTTTATATAAAAAAATTAAAAAAATTTTAATTTATTTCAAACTTGACGGGTATTATCTAAATGAATGAGGTATAAAATTTAACAAATGAATTGTTAAAATAATACTAGTATAAAAAGTTATTTTATATTAATATTTATAAATTTTATAATTAAATTTGATTAAAATATATTTTTATTGCTTTTTAAACAATAATATATATATTTTTACAAGTCGAATCAGGCTCAAGCCCAAATTTTTTGAAACTAAACCTAAACCTGACTCAATTTGGCCGATAAACACCTTTAGATATGACCCATAATGTTCATTATCTCTATATGTATTCATTAAATAAACAAATCATCAAATTGTTTGTTTATGAAAATAAACAAATGTTATTTATTATCTTTATGCTAGATTATCCTCAATAATTTTTGCACATAAAGCAAACGAATAAAAAATATTAACTTATTAATTACTTGAGTTTTAACTAATACTGAGTTGCATTATATTGATAGATTATAATGAGAGAAAACAAATTATATTAATAGGTAATTGAAATTGTCTTTAAAACGTAAAATCAAATTGAACAAATGATTCAAATAATAAGGGGCTATTATGTTGTTTATAAGTCCAATCGGGGTGATAGTTTATCTTAGCCATAGAAGTTGGATTAACTCCCAAAAAAACAATATATATATATATGATTGTTTAAACTAACAATACATTGGATAATGCCCAAGCTGAATTTGTCTTAGATACGTTTATAGATTTATTCATTTGTGATGTTCACGGTGCAACTTACCTAAATCTTAAGTAAGTGACAAATCATGTGTATATAACTCATACTTTGATGTATTGAAAATCTGAGTTCTCATGGTAGTGGTTGAAAATTGATAAGCAGGGTATGTGACTTGCACAAAACATGACATTACTTATAATAGTAAAAATTTATAACTCAAATAAAGAGTAAATGATATACTTTCATTGTGTAACACCTCAAACCCGGCCTAGACGTTATTGCCAAATCTAGAGTTGTTACTTAATATGATTGAAATTTTGGTTTTTGAGTAACTAGAAAATTGTCATGAACTTTCAAAATTCCAGTTTTATTCAAAATCAGTTCTCGTTGTTCTATTTACTAAAAACGTTGTTTTGTTTTTATTTTCTAAAACTTATATTTTTTTTAGTGGAAGAGTCCATAAAAAGAAATATTTGAGAAATACAGTTCGTTGTTTGAAAGCCTTTAATTTTGTAGAGAAGCGAATTTTGTCAACTAAAACATTTTAGAAGTAAAGCAAAATATGGAAATAAAGTTTAAAAATCTAAACAGTCCAAAAAGTCCAGAGAGTCTAAAAATTTACAAAACCAAAATATCAAAATTTAAATAAATCAATTTAAATAGATTATGACATTAACCGAGCTCCCGTTTGCACCAACCCGTCTAAGGCTGAGGATTACCTGAAAATACTAGTCAAACTGAGAGTGAGTTTTTAGTGTATAACGATTAACTTAAAACAGTTAAATGCATATCAAATAGATTTATCAGAAATAAATGTATAACGGAGCAAATACAGACATACAATCCTATCCCCAACCGCTACACACCAACTCCGTCCACCCCAACACACCATATAGGTGTAAAACATCCATCCAACCCTACACACCACTTAGTGTCGTTAGGACACTTTACAAAATAGTTACAGTTGGATCATTAGGCGAACTGTCGCCATTTTACAGAAACACTTCCTCCACATATTAATATACCCCATCCCAAATGCAAATACAAAATATAGCATATATCAGACATGCTTTCAGTATAACCACATAGCATAACAGATACAAAGGTTTAATCAACATGTTACAATTCAGTTATATGAACAAATATCAGAATTCGTACAAATAGTTGGCCAGATTTCATATTTTACAGCACATTTAATCTCATACCAACCATACGGAAAGCCTACAGTTGATCGAAACAACATATACGGCCCTAGAAAAGATTTCAAATTTTTGGGCCTACATGCCTATGTGACCCACACGACCCAAATAGCCCAGACCATGTATCACACACGATCGCGTATCACACGGTTGTGTGTCACACACGGCCTACCACACGATCGTGTGGCGTCAACAATGAACTTTTTCGACTTTCGCCAACTACTATTTTTTTCGTGTTTTCGGTACACACCTGAATAATTTCTGATGTAATTCCACAATCGAATAATTCCACACCTGAACCAACAGTTAACACAACTTAATTCAGTAACGGTTTATGAATTTAAACGAACATTGTTCACAAATGATAACTAAAACCTTCCAAAACATAATCGAAACCCTTACCACTTAATGGACAACAATAACACGAGATTTAGGTCGTTGGAGAATCGCCAATCATCTCACGAACATCCCCTAAAACAAACCGAATTAATTAGTTAATCCAAAATACACTCTTCACACCATAAACCCGACATTCAACCAATGGACACGCTTAACGAACACTTGCAACAACAAAACCGAGTAAAAGTGACACACCTTACCTTCGTGGATTGAAAACCAACTAACTAAAAAAACCCAAAACAGATTGAAAAAATACTTGCAAAATTGGAATATGGAACGCAAGAATTTGAAAGCAGCAACAACGAAAGGAACAAGAACGGACGTGAGAGACTAGAAGGAGCACAAATTTGAATTGAAAAAGAAACAAATAGATTGCACAAGCGGGGAATGTGCAAAACGGCGTGAAGTAGGGGAACAAAAGCCAAAATGTGGGTTAAGGAAAAACAAATAAAATAAAAACAATCTATTTTAAAAATAAAAGAGTAAATAATATATTTTATTTATTTTATCTCTTTAAAACAAAACCAATTTTATTCAAATTCTAAAAATTAATCAGATTTTTTTCCACAAATAGATTACCACATGGTCAGCTCAAACAGAAATAGCAAAAACATTACCACTAAACCAACAAGCTCATTCTAATATAAATTGACCGAAAATAATATTTAAGCCCAATGAACAAAGATAAACCTAAGAACAAAAATTAATTAAATTTCCCAAAAGAGCATGACTTGAACCCAAAACTTCAAACATAGAATTAAAGCACTTATCTACCGAAACAATCACTTACTAATGACAAAATTTAACAAATCATGCCTACGAAATTTAGGGTGTTAGAGACTCACATGTATTGTCAAGATCTAAGTTAAGATACAGTAATTGATATAACTTAGTTATACAGTTAATTACTCGCTATAGTCAAGTTACTCGACCTATAAATATAGAGTTGATATATTTGTAAATGTTTGTAAACTCAACTCAATAATCCATACATTTCTTCATTAACTTTGTTTTTTTTTTAAACCTTTTCTTGATTCATTTGAGATTAATTGACGAGTCATGATCATTTTCATTACTAGTACGAGTAATGATCATTTTCGTTACAGAAGATACAATGGTGATTATGAGATAAAATGTATTCAATTGAGTGAACAAATTTAACCTAAAGGGATCATGGATATTCTATGACAGTGACATACATATGACAAAGTCATTGGACTAAAGCTTGAAATTCGTAGCTTTCTTAATGGTATATAATGGGAAGATCAATCATGGTAATTTAGCAGAATGACTTCATGACTAAATAATTTGTGATTAAGAGATGAAGAGTCGAAACTTAATTACAAGTTATTTAAGCACTAATTATATATATGCAATCGGTCTCTCCATTAGCTCAACACAGTTCTTTTAGTAGATTGCGTTTAATACGAACACTTATATAGAATTGTAAATGATTGAAGAAATAGAAATAGGTCACTAGATTTACTCATCAGAGTAATAGATATTTTTTCAGTTTAATGATTAAATTGATTTGGGTTAATTTAGTTACTTTAGATATTTATTTAATTAGATTAAATGATGAATCTAAAGTGGAGTTAAATTAGGATATTATATTATTTAATTATTTGGAATGGAATAAAATTAATTGAATAAAGTTACACATGTATTTTAATACAATGAAGTTAGCACGACTCTAACAAGATTTAAGCATTTTGTAAATTATTTAATTGGAAAACTAACCAAAATTAATTAAGAATCCAAAATACATGTGAGCCTTAAAGTGGCCCAATTGGGGTCAATCAGGTGGGCCAGTATAAGCAAGAAAGGTGGTGCAACAAAGAGTCTTTGTAGGACTATGTTTACCGTCTATAAGGTATATTCAACCTAATACTCTTAATCTGAGATATCCCAGCTTCTAACTCCTCTGCACGTCTTGGTATCAGAGCCAGCAACTCTCAGATTTTCTTTCATTAGAAAAACTAAATTCAGGAAGGAAGAGAGTATAAACGTCATGGAACCCTCTCGTATGTCTACTACAAAAGCACCTCTTTCTTTGCCAGAATTTCCTTTTCGTTCCCACTCTGCTAGAAAATTTCTTCTCTGTATGAAGTAGAGTATTTTACAGAAGAAGAAAAAATTCAAGCCACCAACCTTCCGTTAGTAAACCCCTACTCAGCTTATCAAAAACCTTCTTTTTCTCTAGTCAAAAGTATAAAATCCCTGATAACCACTAGAAGAAAAGCTATGAAAGAATATGTCCAGTCCTCTAAATTTGATAAACATCTTATTTATGGAGGACAAGAAGAACAATTTGTTACTCTGGAAATTCCTTCTCATTTTCTACAAGAATGGTGTCAACATGGATACTCTCACATCCATTTTGGAGCTGTACGATTGGCGCTTAATTATCATGAAACTTCAGGGAAACCTGTTGTTTCTAGGATTGCCCTTTTAGATTCCAGATACAAGCATTATCAAGACGCCTGTATAGGAACAGTTGAAGCTACTCTGAGTTCTGGCATGGCGATGGTGACTCTATTCCCAAATTTCACTATGTCTCTGCAAGATCCAAACTTGCTGGATGCTCTCAAAGTCCAAATTCAGATAGTAGGAGCTAAAATGGTTGAGTCAGCAGTTACTGCAACTCTACACTATCAAATAGTGTATAGAGTTCAGGACCACGCATTTAAACTGGCAAATCAAGGCTCTGAAGATTCTTTGCTTATCTCTGTTAACACAAGAGAAGAGCCTCATTGCGTTCATGTGCCCAAGCAAATACCCAAACAGGAACTTTTAAAGCTTCTACCTGAAAAATGGGCTACCAATTATGAGCAGATCCATCAACACAATCAGCCAATTCGATCTACCAAAAGCCAGATTATTACAAAAGCTGATGGAACCAGTGAGATCAGATTTGATCATAGTCACTTGAAGCAACTCCCGACTCCTCCAGTTTTTACAACTCAGATGATGTTGCAACCAATAACATCAGATGTTTCAGCACCTGGTCTAGAATCATCTCTAATACAAAGCTTCCAAATAGATGGAAGGCCTTTGTATTTTTCAAAGATCCTACAGGACACTGTCCTTGGGATATTAATTGTTCGTGTGAAGGCTGCAGAAACGATGTCTTTGAAGAACTTGATGAAGACATTCGTCGTAATCAGAAAAAGAAGAATGGTAGAAAATCTACCTAGTCAGACTTTTATGAAAGATGGGTAAATGGAGATCCAGACATTGGTCCATTAGGAGAAGATAATGGCAAATTTGTTTATCTTGTGGATTACTCTGCAAAGAAACCACAATCTCCTCCTAAAGTTCCAGAACAGACTCAGAAGCCTCCACCATCTCCTCTCCTAAAAGCAGACCCTGATCAAAAATGGCTTGTTAAACCTTTGAAACAGCCATGCTACAAAAAGATTAATAAGTGGGTCTAGAAAAATAATCAATTCATGACATGCAGCTAAGAAACAGAAAAGATCATATCCCCTGTCCAGACGGTCCAGACAATTCCAAAAGTTCATATGTATGAAGCAACTTCCTCTTATGATGAAGAATATCCGCCACTTGAAGAATTCTCAAAAAATGAATATCTTCATGTGCCGAAAATCTCCTCGAGACTTCAAGCAGATGCAGAAGGCAAACAAGTCAAAATAGCAGCAGTAGAAGCTACCCTCAATTGGCAAACAGAAAATGCTGTATCCCAAAATTCTGCAATCAAAAAGTTTGGACAAAAGGTCAATCAGATTGATACTAAAGTCTCGAAGATAGAAAAAACAACAGACTAGAATTCTGAGATGATCAAAAATCTCATTAAGCTTTTTCAAAAAGGCTTAAAGAAGTTACTACTGAGCCAGCTGCCCCAGAACAAGACTTTTTCTCTCATATTGCACAGAGAGAAAAGGAAATTGAGAATCTTAAAAAATAGATCAAGTATCTGAAAGAAAATAAGAAATTGCCACCTCCACAACCGGCGAGAAATGGGATTGAACTTTTCCCATCAGTAAGACAGTTTGACAAGCCAAAACCGTTTGGAACACAACCCCTCATTTTCCCTCCACCAGAAGAGAAGAAAAAGCCGACCATCCATGATTTGTATTCACAAATCAAGGCACAAAAGGAGGAAGAAAGAAGAAAAAGCCAAAGAAGAGAAAAGAAAGAAAGAAAAAGCATTAGGAAAAAGACCAATGGAGCCAATGGAAAAAACAACAACAGCAAGATGAAGAGGAAAGCCAATTCTCCTCACCATCAACATCTCCACCAAGGCAGATATCTAAATCCCTAATGATGCAAAATGAAGAAAGATATTCTAATCCTTTGACAAAATTTTTGAAGGATTACAATCATGATACTCTTTCAAAAATATCTGTTCTTCATGAATCAGAGACAACTCCAATACCAGATTTCGAAGCTGAATCACCAGAACCATCATCAGAAACTCCCTCAGAAGATTTAGAGACATCTGATGAAAGTGAGACAGCTGAATCAAACAGTCCCTTGGAAGAAATCACTGAAAAGGAAGACGATCTTCTAGATATAATGGCCACACCTGGTGTTAAAGTAGAAGAAATGTCAGATGAAGATATGACTGAAGCAGGAGAACCATCAGCTGCCAGATCAGCGCCCTATATTTCTACGGGAAAAATGGTTTTCACACTGGATGATATCCATATAACCAGATGGCCAGAAAGACTATAAGAATTCCATTCATGGCTTGACACAAGAAAATTGACAGAAGAAAGCCATTACAATGTCCTAGTTGAATTTGTATCAAGATTCACAGGAATGCTGAAAGACTGGTGGAATTCAGCTGATCAATGGAATCAATTGCAGTTCTTGGTGTTAACTAATTTTGCTCAAGCAATTAGGATTCTCCATAATTATTTTATCGAAAATTTTGATGATCAGCTGACGCTCAAAAGAAGAGAGTTCTTTAAACGAAGGTGTTGTTCTTACAAAAAGAAAGATTTATCACAACACTTCTATGCGATGATGAAACTCTTCTATGCCTTTAGATCGGAGCCAAGCTTGAAACAAGCTGTTGTCTTATCACTTCCAGATCCTCTCCAGGTGGCGATAAATCAAAATCTCTACAGGCAAAACAAAAATATCCTTAATCTAACCACGGGAGAAATCCAACAAGAGACATTCATTGCTCTTGAAGATATATGCAACAGAAGAAAAGTATTCAAAGATTACCTCCATGGTGATAGAAGGATAGACAAGGCCTGCACTTATTCACATCTCAAAATCAAATGTGGCAAAGACAAATCGTGTTACTGCCCTACAAGAAAGAAGAAGCACTTCCGGAAAGAAAAAAGGTTTTCCAGAACGATTCCCAAAAAGAAATAAAGATAGAGATATCTCAAGAAAAAGAAAAAATTTTCCAAAAAGAACAAGTCTACACGTTGTTACATCTGTAATCAGAAGGGTCACTTTGCAAACTCATGTCCCAAAAATAAAAAAAAAGTGCAAAGATGATCAGACAGATCCAACAAAAGGCAGGAATCAAGATTTCAGAAGAAGATGATATTGAGTCATTATTTTCTATTGACGATGAGCCAAATGACCAGTCAATATGTGCAATCCAGAGTTTTATCTACAGTGACTCAGATGATTCAGAATCAACTTCAAGTGGATCATTTATGCTACAACCCTCGAAGAACTAATTTTTGATAACTCAAGATGTTCTTCCATCAATCTATTTTGCTGCGGAAGCTTTAGCTCCTCATATTCTAGTCTCCATTTATCAAGAAAAATACAGTAAACCTATTACTGTAATTGCATTTCTTGATACTGGAGCTGCAGAATCCATCATGAATCCAGATGTTTTACCAGAAAATTGGTGGGAACCACATACAAGACACTTCAGCTCAGCATTAGGGAAAGTTTTCACAACGAACCTGAGAAGCAAGCCCATCAGAATCCAATTTTCCCTACTTGTTCTATTATTACCTCAGTATTGGGCTCAAGACTACCAGGAAAAGACCTTATTGTTGGTTTTGACCTTTATGCCAAAGCCAAGTAATTAAGGATTCTTCCTGATGGATTAAGGTACAAACAGATGTTTAAACCCTATGTACCAATCCCCAGGTTATTCTTCATAGATGCTGACAAAATTTAAGAGATTGTTGAAACGCTTAAACAGAAAACGTGTGCAGAATCTCATTTAGAATTCCTGCAAAAATGTGATCATCCTTTATGGAGAAACCCAAGCTTTTTTATTAAGCTTCCGTTTAAAAAAAATGAAGACATCAATCCAACCAAAGCTAGTCATGTGGGAATGAATCCAGATCATCTCAAACTAGCTGAACAAGAATGTCAACAACTACAAGTAGAAGGATTGATAGAACCCTCATATTCGCAATGGGCATGTGAAGCATTCTATGTAAACAAGCGATCTGAACAAGCTCGAGGAAAGTTAAGACTGGTAATTAATTATCAGCCTCTTAATCATTTTTTTCAAGATGACAAATTTCCTTTGCCCAATAGCAACTGTATGTTTTCAAGCCTTGCAAATGCCCGAGTTTTCTCCAAGTTTGATTTGAAAGCAGGCTTTTGACAACTAGGAATAAGCCCTGAAGAAAGGCCCAAGACAGGCTTTTGCATCCCCAATAGGCACTTTCAATAGACTGTAATGCCCTTCGATTTAAAAATAGCCCCATCATTGTTTCAAAAGGTGATGATTCGAATCTTTCAGCCCATCATGGATCAGGCTTTGATCTACATTGATGATATCCTACTCTACAGCCCAAACTAAGAAGATCATGCTGTTCTCCTTGACAAATTCAGACGAATCATTTTTGACCAAGGAATAATGCTCTCTGAAAGAAAAATACAGATCAACAAAGAAGATATAGAATTCCTTGGCATGACGATCAAAGATAAAAGATACCAACCAAACCCAAACATTGCTGAAGAACTGAAAAAGTTTCCAGACAGTAATCTTTCTCAGAAGCAGGTTCAACAATTCTTAAGAATTGTTAATTATCTTAGAGATTTCATTCCTAAGATAGCCAAATTAACAAATCCTTTAAGAAAGATGCTCAAAAAAGATCCACCTCCATGGAAATCCAAACAAACCAAAGCTATCAGACAGCTAAAAGAAAAAACAGCTCATCTGCTGCCCTTGCAAATTCCTTTCAAAGAAAAAAAATTCTACAAACAGATGCAAGTGACAAATATTGAGGAGCAGTTTTCTTTAAAGAAGACAATGGGAAAAGGAGACTCTGTGGATACAAGAGTGGAAGATTTTCTGATGCAGAAATTCATTATCTTTCAACCTTTAAGGAAATCCTTGTAGTTAAATATGGAATTACTAAATTCCAATTTCATTTAACTGGATATCACTTTCTGGTTGAAATGGACATATCATCCTTCCCAAAGATGTTGCAATTCAAACAGAAAGAAGTACCACATTCCCAACTTCTCCGCTGGGCAGAATGGTTTTCAAGATTTTCTTTTGATGTTATCCATATCAAAGGAAAACACAATGTTCTTGCAGATACCCTGACCAGACTTCCTGAATCAAAACCCCTCAAAATCTCTGTTTCCAAACCAGTTGAAGCCTTTATGTTCCAACCTACTTCCTCGAAAGTAAAAGGAAAAAAGAAACAATCCTAACAACCACCCTCACCATTTTTTCTCCCATGCAACCCTAATTCCCATCCTGATCATCCTCCAGAAGTTTTAAGCCTAATGTTAGAAAAAAGATTCCACAAAGAAGCCATGAATATGATGCTTTCTTACCAGCTAGATGTTTTTAGAAATTTTGGAGGATTGTTCCTTAAACCCTTAGGCCTTCATCCTGATTATCCTTTCATAAACCCAATTTGGAGAGTTTCCTGAAGAACTAAAATAGATGTTATGCTATTTAACTCATCTCTTTCATATAAGAATTGAGTTTTTTATCCATGATCTCCAACATTTCTTGACAAAGGCAATTCGCAAAGAAGAAACCCCTGAAATGACCAATCTGGCTACATTCCTGAAATGGTTCTATCCCTTAGAATATTGGGCTGATATGCTTATGTTTGAATTCCTCAAAAACACACGAGTCCAATGGATAGTAATCATCTTCTATAAACCTCAATATTTTATGCAAATAACTAAAACTCTAATAAGTTCTCCGCAAATATTTTATAACTGTTGAAGAGAAAAAGATTGATGACTGATGAGAATCCTCAAATTGATGAAAACTTAAAAATTCTTAGTTGTCAATTCACTCGTTCAGCTAAAAGAGAGTTTGTTCGAAATCGCTTTTCTTTACATATTTCTAATTTAATACTTGTTTTTGTGTTTGGAATAATGCCTAAATCATGTGATGTGTGAGTTAGAGAATAGTGGAGAATATCCAAATGGTCAAAAGCAAAGATAGAAGTTGTTGGAAAAAAATAGATTTTTAGAAGCTTTGAGGCATATTCTCGATTAGTAAATGTGGAGATTTGAATTATAAAATTATGATTTTATATTATATCCCATGAGACCTTTACAACGGTATATCATATGCTCATAATAGTTGAGTGATGAATGAGAAATTGATGTTCAAAGTAAGCCACTTATGGATTATATTGAGGTAAATGGAAAGCTTAGTCCCGCGTTGGTTAGATATCAAGTGTGGAATATATTTATATATATGAAACAACTTAGTGGTTATTGAATGATTAAACTAATGCTCTCCCTCGTGCATAGGGGGTGCAAATTTGAACTCGCATTATCTCTTTAATCTTAAACTGAGGTTAATAGCTCCTTAATTCAAGGACATTATTGGCTCAATTAGTTAGAAGTAATTTTATTTAAAACCAAATAATCAAATTTTTCAAAATTTCGAGATTTTTTCCCTACATATTTCAAATTGTTTTCGATGATAGAAGAAAGCAATGCTACAATTCGTTGATCACTATAGTTGTGCTACGGTCATGTTTATCTCATTATTGTATCCTGGGAGACAATCAACCAATGTTTCTCCAGCACCAAAGGAGCGACCAAATCTATCTTAAGGAAACTGTAAAAACAGGCCTCAACTACCAGTTGATTTTTCCTGCTTACCTACAAGTATAAAATTTCGATCTAGTTTATTATTTCCAATTTCTGTTTTTACAGATTATATATATCTATATCGTTCTGGTTCGATCTTGTGATTTAAATAAATATTTTACATTAGTGTTTATTTCACTAACGTGTCAACAACAGAAGGTACATAAGAATTTAAAACCAATCTAATAGGATTCTATAGGGCCAACTTCAATTGGACTTTTCAAGATGCTTTGACCTACTTCAAGGATGATTATTGTGACTAAACCAAAGAGCTTTGAGTTCTCTCTGAAACGATTTTTGAATCAACTAATTTCAATGTCTGTAGCCTGAGGTATGATTGTTTCCGTAAAGGCTGCAATTCATTCTGGACAATTCGAGTTAAATTGCAAATAAACTTCTCTAACTTGTGAAAGTGAATCAAAACACATTCAAATACTAGATTATTGATGTTCTATTGTTCTTAACTATATGAGTTGATCTTGCATGCATGATAAATTTAAAATTCTATCATGCAACTCACTATGTTTTTACATCACCCTAAACTTCAAAACATTTTAATTTCATACCCAAACTATCGATTTTTTTCAATTAGATCCTTTCATTACTAAAATTGTTAAATTAATCATTAAATTACATGTGATGTACCATGTACATAATTTAAAATAAAAATGTTGTTACACTAAGTTTTATTTGATAAATGTTGTTAAACATTTGATAAATGTTTTGATATAACAAATATAATGCTTTTGAATAATACTTGTTTTTGAATAAAACTTGATAAATTTCAAGTGACAAATTGTTTCAAAAAATTTTGTAAGAGATAAACTTTTAACTCTATCTTTCAAACACTTAGAAAATGTAAATCTATCAACTTGTTCAAAATGATAAACAATTTTTTCAAACATTTTTATCAAGTGTAAAACTATTCACAAGGATCAAAGTATCGATACCTTCTATATGGTATCGACACCTTGACCCAAGTATCGATATCCCTGCTCGATATCGATACCAATTTGAGCTTCGAAGTTTAGAAAAATTGAGAAAAAATCAAAAGTATCGATACCTTATCCTTGTATCGATACTGTTTAAGGTTCGATGTTTTGAAAATTAAAGAAAAATTGCCCAAGTATCGATATCCTCCCCAAGGTACCGATACTTCATAGCAAGTATTGATATATTCCCTATTATATTGATACTATAGGCTTAACGATCATTGAATTTAGGCATTAAATGCCCAAAGTATTGATACTCCTTCAAATGTATCGATACCTTTTGTTGTAGAAGTCATTAATAATCTAATTTTTACACCTTCAACGACTTAATTCATTTTCTAAACAACCCAAATGGTTGGAAATCAATGAGAGGCTATAAATATAAACTTCCAAAGCTTCTAAAACAACAAGAGAGATTACAAGAGATTAAAAGCTATCAAGAAACATCAAGAAATCTATTACCAACCTTTTGTGCTTAAATTTTTTATCTTTCTCTTGTAAACACATGTGAACATTTATTGTATTTTATTAGCTCAAGTGTTTTTATTGGGTGTGCGCTTCATTTGCAAACATTATAATCTTGTGAGGATTGTTTCTTTATTTGCTCTTTTGAGAGGGTTTGTGTCTTAAGATTTGAATAGAAATATTAATGGAGTTGTAAGGTTAAACATTGTCCTCAAAGATTCATCAAATTAGTGATTTTGAGAAAATCTTTAGTGGTGGAAAGCTAAAGTAGTGAAGTAGGTAATTAGGACTGAACCATTCTAAAATCATTGTATTCATTGTCTCATTTTCTTATCCTTACTTCCACAAACTTTTAAAGACCCAATTTACCCCCTCTTGGTTATTTCAGTTGATGGATTTAGCAAACAAACGTCAAAGAAAAAAAATTGCTAAAATGAAAAATTAAAGGGTAACCTACAAAAATAGTCACCTATGTATGGTTTAAATTACATTTTGGCCACTAAACTTTATGTTTTGGTCACTAGCATTATTCATTTGTAATATTCTGATCATTGTGCCGCTACCTAACATTAAAAGTGTTATGAAAGCCTCACATGGCACAAATTGTGTTGTTAAATGCTAACATGTCATACACATTAGTGCCATGCAATTTTTTAAATCATTTTTACTTTATTTTCTCTCTCGCCTCTCCTGACTCACTCTCTAAGGAACACTTTTCCTCCCTTTCAAGCTTTATTCATGATCATCATCTTCTCCAAACCTTCATCAATATAGCTCACTATCTTCACACTGCCCAAAATTGAGCATCTTACCAACTTAGCCCCTAAGTCTAACCACCACCACCATTCACCATTGTAACTTACCCTGGAAACCCATTATCACTTTTATCAACATCTTCAATACCAGATCCAATTGTCCACTCACCACCAAAGCATCAACTCACCCTCATTGCCCCTTTCCAGCAGAAACCAACAATAACCAAAAAAACAATTAAAAAAACCATTTCACTCAGTAAATCACAACAATCAACCCCCTAAAAAAATCAACAACAAACCATTAAAATACCAAATAGTCAACAACAAAAGGAGGAGAAGAAATCTCTCTTTCGATATCTCCAAACTAGGTTTGCAAAATAGGAAGAGAAAAAAAGAAAATAATGATTAGGAAAAGACTTATTTATCTTTTAGTGTTTGAGTTTTGAGCTTTAAGGCTCTTTCCGATGATCCAAATGGAGGAGAAAAAGAGCCCAACCAGGGGAGAAACATAGCTCAAAATCATATGAATTAGATGGTCAATGGTGGTGGTCCAAAAGACCTCGGATATGGGCATTTTCGAGATTTTTCTATAGAAATAGAAGCCCAATCTAAAGTCAAGAGGCTTTGGGTTTTATCTTGGTGGCCTTTGATTGATAGACTAATGCCAAAAAGCATTGGATACAAGAAGTGACAAAAAAAAGAGAGGACTTTTAGTTTTGGGATGAAAAGAAATGTGAAAAAAAGATGAGGAAAAAGAGAGAAAGAAAAGCCATTTGATGGTGGAGTTTTGGCCGGTGATGGTGACAACATCGGAGCGCGCAGTGGTGGCTCTTTGCGACAACTAGGGTTTGTCAAGGGAGAATAAAGTGAAAGAAAAGAAAAGATGAAAGAAGGAAAGGAAAGAAAAAAAATGAAAGTGAAATAAAATAAAAGTAAAAGAAAAAATGTTAAAAAATGAAATAAAAAATAAAATCATATGACCCAAATATGGAAGTTACATAACTATTTAACGATTGAATTTTTATCACATTATATTTTTGTAACATCTTTCATATTATTGACTAAAATGTTATAAATTAATAAAGTTAATAATTAAAATTTGACAAATTAAATTTCAATAATCAAAATATAAATAAAATTAATAATTAAAATATAACAAAATAAATTTGAGTAATCAAAATATTGTGGTAGTTTATCCAAAATTAAATGACGTTTCCACGCCTTTCTTAGGACCCAATAAAACATAACAAAATCTATCTCCGAGTTACCGACCTTGGCAACTCGCATTGGCGCGTGTTTAGCAGTTTCACAGCGGTCCCGTTCTTCCTTCAAAACCTTACGATTCAAATCCCAAGCTTTTTCCTTGTAACCTTATTCAATGCAACCAAATTCTACCTTAATTTGTTTCCTGGTATTGCTTTTGTGTCTCTATTTCAGCTTTCATGTTCTTTTTCGTTAACTTGTATGTGCATTTCTTTCATCGATTTCTTCTTTCTTCCTTTCTTTTTTCTTTATATGTCTGCTCACTCAATTGAGTTCCTTTGCTTTCAGCTATTGTTTATTGCTTTTTGCGTCTCGTAATGACCTGGGCACGTTTCTTTGCATCAAAAGAACACAAGCTGCTTGTTGAATTGGCTATTTGAAAACACTCTTAAAGTTTCTTGGTTTGTTTCTAATTTTCTGTTGTTTATCTAGCTTCTATTTGTTTTGCTGTGAGAACAATGGGTAGGAAAAAGCAAGCCAATCCACGTCGATCAGGCGCCTTAATTATAGACGGCACTGGTAATGTCGAACCCAAACAAGATGCAAAAGGGAAGGGGAAACTAGTGGATATAGATAAACCATTCTTTGTAGAAGTTGATAGGGGTTCTTGGCTTTCTGATGAGCATCTTGACTTATCTGAGGTTGTTTTGATTGATTTGAATTTGAGAGAAGGGTATGCTGGTTATAGAATCAGTGAGGAGTTTTATGGGGACTCCAAGTACTCCTTAAGGTTTCGAGTTTGTAATGTCAGTGAGTTCATCAGTCGTATTAAGCTAGGACATTGGCCTGTATTATCTTCTAGTGATGTATCTTTGGAATTTATAGAAAAAAGCATGTCTGATGGTGTGGAGACCGAATCGTTGATGTTATCCGGGAGTTTTGACGGTCCCGATGAAGGTGTTTCTGCTCTTGTGCACTTGGCAAGTTTGAAATTTCTCACTTTACGTCCTGTGCTGGAGGTAACACTTTCGGAGAGCTTGTCGTCTTTTAGAGTGAGGGTGGAGATACTAAAGAGTGTTTTTGATGATTGTGAGTCACTCCTGGAGAAAACGAGGCAACTTTGGAAAAAGAGTATGGTTAATGTTATGGCTTGGCTACGTCCTGAAGTAATGACTTCTGAGGCTAAGTATGGAGTTTGTGAATTAGTGAACATGGAAGTTGATTTGTATCCAGTGACACAAGATGAAACTTCGCGACCTGGGAAACGAGCAAGGTTTGATGTTGCTGAGTTTTATGAAGCCATAAAGCCATCAAAGTGAGTTGTCTAATCATTTTATTATAGATTTCTTTAGTGATCTATAACTGTCATACTCATGTTCCGACTTCCTAGTTGTGATTCCATTCTAGAAGCAAATAACTTGTATATGTCCTATGCAGAGAGAACTCAATGCTGAAGGATGACATTCCTGACTTGCTCCCTGTTTTGAGACCATATCAGCGGCGTGCCGCTTACTGGATGATACAACGAGAGAAGGGTGATTCAAGAAGTATGGAAGAATGGGAAAGGAGCATGTTGTCCTCTCCATTGTGTATACCTGTGCATTTTCTTGATACTTCTTCAAAAATGTTCTTTAATCCATTTGGGTACGTTTCTTTCTTCAGTTGGCATTTTACTTAATAATATTGTCATCCATTGTTCTTGTCATTGTGGTTTGTTGTTTTTTGCATCTCCCACTCTGACACCCTAGAAAAAAAAGAAAGAACAATTTTCTTCTCTTCACTTGCTTACTACGAGGTGATTATGTCTTCAGTGGAAATGTTTCTCTGCATCTGGAGCCCATGTCTCCTTATGTCTACGGTGGTATTCTAGCAGGTACACAATGTGGCAGTTTTTCAGAAACTTTTGCAATCCTTTGAACATGTTTGTGTTTAAAAGAGCTGAGTTTAATTTAGCAGTGAACCAGATGAAAAGTTTTGCATTCAGTGTGATTAATAGTTTAGAGAAGTTGCAATTTTGCTACAGTAGTTACCAACTTATCTATTATATGCTTCATTTCTGCATATTTTACCCCTTCACGATCTCTGTTGAGTTTATTTGAGTTTGGCCTTTGAATGCCCAGATCTGTGAGATTGTGCTGTTCCAAATTATTATGGGAGTCTAATCTTGCTTGGTTACTAGCCTATGTGGACATTGATACTTTCTAATTCTTGGGTTCCTTTTAATTGATGATTTCTGAGAAAAAATTGCTTAATTTTCAATTGTTTGAAGTTGATATTTACCCAGAAATCTGATGTCACTCTGCTTGCTTTGGCGGTGGTGATAATGAACATCCCAGATGAAATGGGTTTGGGCAAGACTGTTGAACTGCTTGCTTGCATCTTTGCACACCAGAAGCCAGATTCTGAAGGTGCTGTATTTAAGGATACTGCGATAAAGGTTACAACTGATGGGAAAGTTAGTCTCAAAAGATTGAAAAGGGAGCGTGTTGAGTGCACATGTGGAGCTGTGAGTGAAAACCGCAAATATAAAGGATTATGGGTGCAATGTGACATGTGTGATGCTTGGCAACATTCAGAATGTGTTGGTTATTCACCTAGCGGAAAAGCTCGGAAAGTCAGTGAAAATGCTGATGTACAAGGACTACAAAAGCTGAAAAGAAGGAAAGAGACAACCAACGTTGTTGTCAGAGAGGGAGAGCATATCTGCACACCATGTTTGGAGCTCCTACAAGCTACCGACTCGCCCATTGCTACAGGTGCAACTCTTATAGTCTGTCCAGCTCCTATATTATCCCAATGGCACACTGAGATCATTCGGTATAAACTTTTTCCTTGACTTCTTTTTATATGCTTGCAAAGTAGAATAGTAATATTAAATTTTGCATCTTTGTTGGTTAGTGAAACTTCTTAGTTTGGTGAATCAAGGAATCTACATATCATCTTGTGAATATCACTTGATCCATCAGATTGTAAATGAAAGAAAAATATCAAAACAAATTAATGATCTGCTGGTTGAATCAAACCTGTTTTTCATGGCCAAATAGGACGTTGGAAGTTGAATCAAAATATATGATATCTTGCAATGGTAAGCTGGAATTTAATATCCGCTAAGACTGTTGTGATCCTGATGCGGCTTTCTGTTTAAAAGGCCCTTATTAGAGGCAGTAGGCACATCTCATCTGAACTCTGATCCCTCATCTTCAATCATGACACTTGAAGTTTAAGAGCTTCTGGTACTATTTGTTTTTTTTGGGGGTTAACTTTGTCTCAGTTTCTGGGCTGGTCTGCTTTGACGCTCCGTAAACTTAATGGTCTCCAACAGGCTGGTGGTGTGGTATGGTTAAAGTACTGAACGGTTACGGCAAAAATATTATGATGCATGCCTAGGGAATTAATGAAACATAGATAAGTCAAAGTAATCCGGTTGGATGGAAGTTGTAACTGCATCTATGGTTAATGCAACCAGAAACTGAGTCATTAGAGTTGAAATTGAAACCATTATATTGAAAATGAATCTACAATCTATCACAACCACTTTTATGCATGACATCCTAAGTACTTCTAATTACTTATTACAGTTTGTTAACATTTTTAGTCAGTTGATTGCTAGTTAATTGTCAGTTGATTTTTAAGCTCAGGTAGTTAGTTATTTCCGGTGAAAAAAATTGAAATACTTTAGATATATCTTATCTGTAAGGTTTACCTTAGATAACTCTATATTTGTTGAACTGCTTTACTTTATGGCTTTTGATTGTCATTCATTACTGAAAGGTACTTATATATTTATCCTTTTAACTTTTATTTGTCATTCTTAGTCACACACGTCCAGGTTCATTAAAAATTTGCATCTATGAAGGAGTAAGAACTCCTTCTCTTTCAAATGCTTCTAGAGTGGATATCAATGAACTTGTCAGTGCTGACATTGTATTAACAACATACGACGTACTCAAAGAGGACCTCTCTCACGACTCTGACAGGCATGAAGGTGATCGACGCTTCTTGAGATTTCAGAAGAGGTTCTTCCTAACTTCTTATTTATTTATTCTTTAATTGAGCAGTTACTAAAACTGGATGATTGGCTTTTTATTTGAAGGCATTCTGAAGTTCTTATATGTTATAATTTCCGTAGTACTAGGATACATTTCTTCTGAGATTCACTGGGTTCACTGACTTCTTGGATCTTGCTCCTTGGATGTAAACAGGCCTTCCTGAAATTTTATTTTTCCCTTTACAATCTTTTCTTCTTGAGTTCTCTTTGTAAATTCTTTACTTAAAGATTAATGTTTCCAAACTCTGTCCTAGTTGCAGGAGTATACTTTGAATTCTTTAATTGATTTTTCCCCATCCACGCAACTTCATTTTGTCTGATCATTTTGATTTCTTCATTTATTTAATGGCTTACCTTTAAACTTTTTTGCCTCTCATCCTCTTGGTTTCTTGGAATATAAATTGTTGTTATTATTAGATAAAACTAAATGCTTTTTTTTTAACTAACTATAATGACTCCTATTAACATAATAAATCTAGCTTTTCTCCTGCTTGCCTTTTTTGATGTTTTAAGATGATGACATGGCTGTCTTTCTGGTAGGTACCCTGTCATTCCAACTCTTCTCACTAGAATATTCTGGTGGAGGGTTTGTCTGGATGAAGCTCAAATGGTGGAGAGCAATACTGCTGCTGCAACAGAAATGGCCATGAGATTATATGCTAAGCATCGCTGGTGTATTACAGGCACTCCTGTACAACGCAAACTTGATGACTTATATGGACTCCTAAGATTCCTGAAACTAAGTCCTTTCAATGTTTCAAGGTGGTGGGTGGAAGTTATACGAGATCCATATGAGGTATGAGGTTTATTAACATTGTTTGCATTCCAAAAATTACATACGTGCATGGTGGCTTCCAATACACACTTGAATATAATCTTTTGATTATAAATAATTTTTCATATCTCATATAATATAATAGTTTGTCAAAAACTTTAAAACTGCACGTGTGCCCTTTAAGTATGAATGTAACACTTCCCTTGCTGGGTCCAAGCTACAGGATGTCACATTCGTTGCCGGAGCAATTACATTCAAATACAACATAATTTCTATCAATTCAACATTTCATTCTCTAACATGATCATTACATCCTTATATCATAACATATAGTTTGAATCGGGATTTATACGAGCTTATGAAAGCTTTTTTTGATAACCCGAGACCATTTGAGGATTGAAATGCAAAGTTTCAACATAATTTAGGTTGGAGTCGTGACTTCAAGGGTGCAATGTCACGACCTCCAAAACAATAGGTTGGCATCACAACTTAGGAACTAAAATGTAAACTTTCCAAACTTCACTGAGTTGGCATCACAACATTAGGGGTACAATGTCGCTATATATAAAGCTAGTGTCGCGATCCATGGGGTGGTGTTGCGACCTTGAGAACAATCTACTATAAGTTCATCTCCTTTTTCAACTAGTGAGCGACATCCATAAGGTGGTGTCGCAACTTGGTTGGTAGACTACTGCAACTTGCATCCCATTTTGATTTCAACCTAACATTCAACATAGCCTGACAATTCTTGTGACCTATATTGGCAATCCTCACAAATAAAGACTCATCTCAATTCATCAAATGATCATATCATGCCACTTATGCAATTTAAGTATATGAAATCATTGAAACCAAATATTTAAATGGCACACAACTCATGAAATAAACTAGGCTTAACTAGGCCACATACCAAATTTAACTTACAACATAACCATAGTCACACATACAACCTTGACATTCACAACTAGGGATGACCATTTACATAACCAAGAACCTTATATACATGCCACAACTATTTAAATGTTTCTACCGTCTTGATGATAGTGTGTTATCTGCACTGGTCCAGCTTGGTGCATTCCGCAAGTTGAGAATCTACAAGTAGGAGAAACAACGATAGTACGCATTTAAATGCTTAATAAATTCAAATGAAAATTACAAAACTTATCTTGCTCATAGGTGAGCATGCTAACTACCAAGGTTTTGGCATACAATTGGCTAAAGCTTGACATATAATGTCACAACAAAATGCATAACAACATAAGTATCCAAATGTGTTAGGCATTAACATGTCCAAAACATCTTCAAATCATACCAATTCGTACAAGATCATCAACATTTCATATACTATTATCAATTCACAAGTTCATGCAATTTCAATTTAAATCATACATCATAATAGCTTACCAAAGTTCGGTACATATCATTTTCCGATTTCAAGATTTAATTTCAATGTTTCACCTAATGGAACCTTAATAAAACAAACTCGGATATGCGGGTGAACTACACCACACTAAGGTATCAAAGTGCAAAGCTCGTTGGCATCAAATGTTTAAACATTTTCAATTACATCCCTCTATCATACCAAGGTCTCCATATAGACAAAACATACTCGATAATCCATAGCAGATGCTGATTCCGAAATAATTGTCATAATCTCCATATCATCAACAATTCGTGCACAAACGCACACCCTATTGGCATGCCAATTGTATCTTAACATTTTACTAAGTTCATGTGGGAATTAGTCATTCATATTTGCATATCCATACCTTGTAATAATTCGTATTTGCATATTCATACACTGTAAACATTCATATTTACATATTCATATCTTGTACAGTCACATATCAATCACTTATCACATTTCATTTCAATTCAATCCCATTTACTAGCCTTATATGCCAATTTCCACCAAAACCTTAACTTACGTTCAAACATAAATATAATGAAATAAACACAGTAATACATATAGCAGAAGGAAAGGCAGTAAGCTCCATATGAACTTACCTTTTTAAAATACAAAATGGGTAGATTCTTCAGGGACTATTTCACAATTTTTGCTTTTCCTCTACTAGTTCCACTTTGGTCTAATTCTTGGTTTATACAAATATTTTAATATACCAAATCAATACCATATACATTATCACACAATGCCATGAGATGTATGATCCTAAATAATCTCTTTTTTGATTTCACACATATTTTGCATTTTATTCAATTTAGTTTTTGAACTTGGGATAAGTATATATTTCAATTCCTAACTTTGGATCAAAATCTGATTACACATTTTTCATTAGGGGCCTTCTATCACTCACATAATTTCATGGCAGGTTTTATATTTATTCAATTTGGTTTCTAATGTTACTAAGTTAACAAACAAGCATAATTGATTTCACAATTTAGTCCAATTCATAATCTGTACTCAATATCTATCAATTCCAAGCCTAATTCATCAATTTATTAACAATGACAACTTGATAAAACTTCAACAATTAATCAAGTTGATACATGGACTAGCTAAATCAAGCTCCCATGATCATAAATCTATAAAAGTTACATGAAAAAGGGTTTGATTGCCTTGAATTTTAGCTTGGCCGAATGGTAAATGAGTTTGAAGCTTTCTCTTAGCTTCTAATTATGGTGGACGGCTAAGGATGGAGAAGTTGATAATCTTCTCTTTCTTTCCACCAATTTTGTTATTCATAGTTTAATTAAGACTTAATTAACTTAACTAATCATGTTTAATTAACTTAAACTAATTATTAATCACACTTAATTGAGATGCCATCATCATCCACTATCTTTTAATTAGAAATGGTTTAATAACCAGTTTGACCCTTTGGTTAATTTTTATCTAGGTCCTCAAGTATTTTCTTAATTAAAATTCAATAGCGATTGAACTTTTACAATTTAGTCACTAGGTTTTAATTAATTATTTTATCGACAAAATTTCTTATCATTCTTTAGCATTTTTTCATAGTAACTTCGTAATTCGTATATTCTATTTTATATTTACGAACTCGGTTTACAAAAATAAGGTTCAAAAACCATATTTTCCGGTACCACTGAAAGTCGGATCGTTACAATGAAAATGATTGAATTTCAATCTTGCAATAAACTGGGTCATCTGAGTTTTCTCAAAAAGCACAGGAGTGTAAAATCATGAATAAACTGTAAGGATGTAGGTTGTGGCACGTGAAAGCATATTCTGCCCCTAGTCCAAAATTAAAGCTGATTGAATATGAAATAATACTCTGAAGATATTGTAGCTTGAATGTTGTACTAGTTTTCCTATAAAAGAGTTAATCTTATGTAACAAGTAAGAGAAGAAACTACCTCTATAAATCTATGTCTTCTCTGAGTATACCCGCTGAAGGTACTATATAAGGACATATAGTCTGGCAAGTTAGATAGCAATAGCTGGTTTAACTTTTCATTATAGGTGATCCTTTTTGGATGATGTAGATTGCAATAGCTATCTTAAACTTCCTGTGTAATGTTCCCTTTTTGGATGATAGTGCTGAATTGTGGTATGCCAGAGAATTCACTTGAAAACTTGTCAGACAAAGGACATAGCAAGGCTTGAAAATCTTTCTTTCTTTATATTGGGGATAAGGTCCCAATTTACCATTCAAGGTGATGGATCAAATTTACCACTGATCTTTGGATGGGTGCAATTTTATCACTGTACTTTTTAATTTGGCAAATTTGGCTGTAATATGTCTTTGCATGCTCAGATTCTAGCCATTTGCTGCATGCTGGGTCTTTATGTGATGATATACTATGGTAAACAAATGTGAAATATTGCCTTAATGTTTCAATCAATCACAATGCGGTGTGAACACTTTTGGTTAGCGTCTTTCATTGAATGTTTCTCTGGATCTTCATCAAATACCAAAGTGGTTCTAAATAGTCTCTTCCAGTTTCCACTTTTTTATTTTTTTTTATTTTCTCCTTTTGCAGAAAAAAGATGGAGGGGATATGGAATTCACACATAAATTTTTTAGACAAATCATGTGGCGTTCTTCAAAACTACATGTTGCAGATGAGTTGCATCTTCCCCCGCAAGAGGAATCTGTTTCTTGGCTCACTTTCTCACCAATTGAAGAACATTTTTATCAAAGGCAACATGAAACATGTGTCAGTTATGCCAGTGAAGTTCTTGAAAGTTTGAAAGAAGATTTCCTGAAAAGAGAAATCCCAGGTTGTTGGTGGTTTTACAATACCTTTGTTTGAGTGAGTTTAGAAGTAATTTCAGGTCTTACATCTTCATATATTTTCTAGGTGGTTTTTCATCTGGTGCAACGTTCGATCCGTTTATCACTCATACAGAAGCAGCAAAGCTGCTGAACGCACTCTTGAAGCTTCGCCAAGCCTGTTGTCACCCTCAAGTAGGAAGTTTTGGGCTGCGTTCTCTGCAGCAGGCTCCAATGACTATGGAGGAAATATTAAATGTGAGTTAAAATTGAAACATTTGATGAAATGTGCTGCAAAAGCTCTTATTATCAGTAATTTACTTTAAGAGGAATATTGTTTTTGTAGGTTCTTATTAGCAAGACCAAGACAGAAGGAGAGGAAGTCCTCAGGATGTTAGTTAGTGCTTTAAATGGGCTTGCAGGAATAGCTATAATAGAAGAGAAACTTTCTCAAGCAGTATCATTATATAAGGAAGCACTGGATACAACTAAAGAGCATTCTGAAGACTTTCGCCTGGACCCTCTGTTGAGTATTCACATTCATCACAATCTTGCTCAGATACTACCTGTGGTTACAACCTTCCCTGTGCAACTTCCAGTAGAGACATATCAATTCTCTGGAAACTCTGAGAAAGCTTCCCATGTCCACAACATTGAAATATCTGATCAAAGTTCTGTGAAGAGGCAGAAACTTGGGGACCTTGACGATTCTAAAATTAATGCTGGGAATCTACAAGATATAGCATCCGAACAATCAGAAAAAAGCACAAATAATGACCGAGATTGTAATGGTCAGTGCCATATGTCATCTGGAGCTTTAAACGAACAATCTTTGAGAATAGAATGCCAAAATTTAAAACAGAAGTACTTATCAGCGTTTACTACAAAGTTGTCTGCAGCTCAGCAAGAGTTCAGAAAATCATACATGCAGGTATAATACATGCTGTCCATAGCACGTTGGAATATGATACATGACAAATATCACAAAATGTGTATCAGATGCACAGCCTTACTTGATATAATGTAGGCATTGTAATTCAATGCTACACGTCGAATTTACCTTACATGCTGTGCTATATTCTACATGTGTTTTCTTTGTTGTTTGGTGTTGGGAATATGAAAAAGTTTTAAGAGCATACAAAATATCTTTCTATTTACAACTGTCTCATATGAAATCATCTGCATGCTAATTTAGTAGCTTATCTATGGCAAATCAGCTAATAGGTAAATCATTATGTAGTTTACTGTCACACATAATCTTGAAGAGTCAACACTACTTCTGCAACTCTCTTTCCATAAACAGGACTAGTATTATTCATTTTTTTCTGCATCATCCCGCAAACACATTGTTTCTCTTTATTTTCTGGAGAAGGAAAAATTTCTCTCATGCTGGTGTGTTGCCTTCTGTGTTTAGAACCAACACTTAAGAAATGGTGTTTTCTCTTTAATCATATACAAGATTTTAGTCAAGCTCAAATTATAGATTCCAGGTAGCACAAAAGTTTGTTTCCAGAAGAGTAAGCCTTACCTTTCTTTTTCAAAATTTGATTTCACATCCTTTACAATCTCAAATAAAGCTACCTCCTCAATCAAGTTAAAATGTGGAATATTCTATTGAACATTTCAAGCCAAAGGTGTTAATTGTCAGTTATAATGACAGCCTTCTTGTCTGTAGTATCCATATGTTTACTTTACAATTTGTTTGTCTATCTATTACTTTGCAGGTTTCTAATGCATTGAGTGACCTTAATAATGAATATAGAGTTTGGTGGTTGGAAGCCCTTGATCATGCTGAGAAAGACAAGGATCTCTCTAATGAGTTAATCAGAAAGATTGAAGAGGCTATCTCAGGATCTCTTAAGAGTCGACGCACATCACGAATGTCTTCCTGGTCAGAGATGATTTAGTTTTTAGACTTTCCTCTACTGAGTAGTGCTGACAATCCTTATGCATCATTACTTATGCTTTCTACTCTTTTTTTTTTTTTCTATTTCTGATGAATAAATAATTTTTCAACTTATCCAAATAATAGCAGGCTAGCCTGCTGTAAAGAATACAACAACCTGCAGTAAAAGCAGTTCCAAGATTACAACACCAAAACAAAATTTTAAAGCAATAAAAATCTTAAGTATGTATGTTCTCTTTTAAACCCCTGATATGATGCCATAATTGATTGATGCTGTCCCTGCAACATTCTTTGTACAAATTCAGTTGTTATTTGAACCTGCCTTCATAATTTTCACTTTAAGAATGCACCAATTTATATTTTTGCTAGCAACACATTTCTTACATATTTGTTTGAGAATTGCTGTCACCTTTTTTTATGTTGTGTCAGTGGCAAAGTATGTGGTTCTCAGTGTTTAAGGGGGAATAAACCAGATGCATCAAATGCAATTCTAGTTAAACCAAATGTGGATATTTTCATAGTTTTATAAATCCTGATGAAAATTTTTGACTGATTATTTTTGTATCTTGAAAGCTATAAACAATAAAGTTGAGCTTGAAGAGAGTTTCATCCATAACTTACAGTAGGTTTGCATAATCTTCTTTTTGAATAGAATCAGATTTTACTTGCAAACTGGGCTGGAGGAATAAACCAGATACGTCAAATGTAATTATAGTAAAACCGAATGCAGATATTGCTTTAGAAATCCTGATGAGAAATTTCTGACCAATTATTTTTTGTATTTTGAAAGCTATAAAAGATAAAGTTGAGCTTAAGGAGAGTTGCATCCATAACTTACGGTTGATTTGTATAATCTTCTTTTTGAATGGAAACAGATTTGCTATTGCAAGTTGAGATTTTTATTCATGAGCAGGCTATTTAAACCATTGTTTCCTTTTTGCATGGAAATTAGTATATTATTCCTCATTGAATATACTGTAGTAGTTATATTTTTAATTATGCTATCTTCCAGATAGTGGCTAACTTTTTTAGTGGTTTTCTTACAGGTTTCAGAGTATTACTGCTGTAAAGTATCACATCCAGACCGGTTTAGATCTATTGGAATCCTTTAGGGGAAAATTGCTTGATAGACTTTTAGAAATTGATCAAACAATGGAAAAGCCAAAAGAGGAGGATATTGAGCGTGTGAGATACTGCCGTAATTGCCAGGTTATTGGTGATGGCCCAATTTGTGTTCATTGCGAACTAGAGGATTTATTCCAGGTTTGCCTCCAAACTTGTCTGTTCTTGTTGAGGTTTGACCACACAACTATAAACTGTTTTACATTCTTTACATTTTTTAACATTGTCAACCAGGATTATGAGGCAAGGCTTTTTCGGGTTAACAAAAATGATGGAGAGATGGTTACATCTGCTGAAGAGGCAATAGTTTTGCAGAAGAAGAAGTCTGCACTTAATCGCTTTTATTGGAATTTATCACAGCCAACCAAAAATTCAACTTCATCTGATGTTGATAATAAAGAATTGAAGAGAGGTGTTCAAGAAACAATAGTGGTTGGTTACTTTATCTCATATGAATTTTGTTTTTGAAGTGTTCCAGGGTTTTACTGATTCTGGTTCACAGGTTGATGAACTTGAGTCTCCATGTAGTTGATACAGCTATATATTATGGTGTTGGGCCCTAGCTCTGGTGGATCTTTATACCTTAATGCTTACTTTGGGCTTAAGATTGTGACAACTGTCTCATTATGATTTAATATGACTTCTTTTTCCCCCTATTTTCATGGTCTCCTTTCGAATTTCTTTCTTATTTGTCTCAATTTGGCCTACTTGTTGGTATTCAATCTTAATATGTTTCTCATGGCCTAAATTGATTTTTCTAGTATTTATGAAAATACTCTTTTTTTCTCCTGGAGTTAGATAATCTGAATAGCACCTGGCTGTATACTTGTCAATCCTCGGGCATCCATCTCTAAAATCATTATTGTATTCTGATCTAGGTGTATCTACAAGTTTTAATATTGTTTTCTAACATCTTCACATCTGGATGAAACTCGTTTATATGCTGTTGTGAACTTCAAAGTTACTTCCATCATATAATTTGTACTCTGTGGCTCATAATTGATAGGTTTCAAAATCTCCGTCTCAATTGGAAGTAGCTCTTGGAGTTATAAAGAGCTATTGCAAGGCTTATTTAAGAAAAGAGGGTATGTTGGCAGCTACAAAACAGCTACAAATTCTGGAGAGCATGAGGAAGGAGTATCGACATGCAAGGCTCTTAGCAATTGCTCAAGCACAAGTTTTGAATGCACATGACGAAATCAAGATGGCAACGACTCGATTGCACATAAGAGAGTTTGAAAATGACAAATCTATTGATGCTTTAAGTCCGAATGAATTGGCTTCAGCTAGTGTGCAAAACACTAGTGATAAGTTCATGTCCTTGGCTTCATTATCAAGCATCAAAGGGAAACTTCGTTATCTAAAGGTACTGCAAGCTGGAAATTCTTTTGCAATCAAGTTTAATTTTCCTCACTCCCCCTATACACCAGAGTGAGTTTTTTTGCAATATTATGGTTGACATGTTTTAGCTCTGGTAGGATGATCCGTTGCTTCATTAGTTTCTTTTTGTTATGGTTCTTCATTTGCTTTTGGCCTGAAGAAAATTGCATTCCTCATATTTGTTTTCAGCCAAATTTTTCCTTAGCTTGCCTTCATATATAAATAATAGAACTCCTTTTGCTGCTATAATAATTCATATGAATTGTTTTCAGGGATTAGTACTATCAAAAAATACGGTGCAAATGGAGAGTTCTAATAATTCCACTTTAACTCAAGATACGACTACCATCTCAACCTCTATAGAGCAGAAAAGTACATGTCTATTTAAAGCTGAGGAGGAAGCTTGCCCTATTTGTCAAGAAAAGCTAAGCACTCAGAAGATGGTATTTCAATGTGGACATGTTACTTGCTGTAAATGTAAGTTCTACATCAGCCAATTCCCCCTCCTGATTTCTTAACTGCTATAAAAACCATTTATACTCGAGATTTTAAGAATATGTTGGTGTTAAAGATATTACCCTTGCAATGAAAATTTAACAACGTTTTCTTCATCACTAGCATTTAACTGAACATTGGTCAAAGAAATTCTGTGTGTTCAGTCACTGCGAGTAACTTCCCCCTTCAGCATATGTGAACTGTTGGACTAGAAACCTATCTCTCAGCATGTGGCGGCTTGCAATTTTAGGTGACTGAATAACTTAGTGTCACCCTCCCAAAAACATCACACCCTTAAAGTTAATATCATGTTTCTTTTATGATATAGTATCTAGTGTTTGTAGATGTTATCGAAAACAGAGAAAAGATAATATACAAAAATAGAATGGAGAAAAAATTCCTTGTATTTCATCTCTTGAGTTAGTGCGTTTATATACAAGTCTATATAAGTCTAAATAAGGAAAGAAGAATAAATTAGAACTCTGAAATCAATCCTAAGAATCTGTAACAGTAGACTTGGCACACTTGTCAATATCCATTCCTTCCTGTGAAATCAATTAACGTGACAAACGGCGACCCGTAATTGTCAACACCCATTCCTTTTTTGCTTTATTTTGCTGTTTGTCACCATTTAGAGTGACCTGTCATGTTTCCATTATTTTACCTGTTGATTTATCATATGGATTATTTTGTTTGCTTTGAACTTTTCATTTGACTCATCCTTACTTCATGCCTCACTTTTTTGTAGGCTTATTTTCTATGACTGAACAAGGATTACGCCATGGGAATAAATCTCAAAATAAATGGGTAATGTGCCCAACATGTAGGCAGCACACAGATGTTGGAAATATTGCTTTAGCTGATGATAGGCAAACTTCACCAAACTCTGCTATGCTTCACGCATTTCAAAGTGGTGATAGTTGTGAAGAATTTTTTACTGTTCAAGGTTCCTATGGAACAAAGGTGCTCTTTTGCATGTTCTTGTCCTTTTTTTAATTCTAAATTGCAGTACCTTTTTCGTAGTTGAATAAATTGTGAGGAATAATTATATTTGATTTGCCCTGCTAGTGTTTTTTTTTTTTTTTAATCTACACCTTGCTCAAGCAAGTGCTTTTTAGTGCATGGCACTACAATTGATGCAATGTCTCCATAGCTGACAAATATAATTCCATAGAACACATTTTATGCTGTATGTAAGCTATTTATCTATTTATCTTTTTTATCTGTTAAGCATTCACATGCAAGTGTGTAGTTTCCAATTCTTTGAATATGTTACATTTTCAGTTATCTGACCATCTTGGTTGTTGTATCTTCTGTAATATCATAATTGTGTACATTCAATGCCATCCCTCTCACTTGTTTTTCTTCAATTCAATTTTATCTGTGCAACTTGTATGGGATCACTGTCATGGGACACATCAGACAGCACTTCCAGAATCCTCATTCATTAGTCATACCGGTCAATTAACCTTGGCCGGTGGATAGTCCTTTTTGGCTGCCATCTTGTTTCTATGTCTTTATGTGTGTCTTTGTTAGACAGCTGTTTGAATGAATCCTGCTTATGCAAAACTTGGACTTTTAGTTCTCTTATATGATTCATCTAGGAAGTCATTACCTAATTGTTCCACTTTTACCATCCGATCACCTCTTTAAATTGATAATACTGAAAATTATCAGGGTAAAAGAGAAATCTACAAGCTATTTACATCAAGACATCTAGATGACTACTATGCTAAACATCTTGTTGACGATTGTGCAGATCGAAGCTCTTACAAGAAGGATCTTGGGGATTAAGTCTGCTGACCCAAAAGCTAAAGTTCTGGTTTTCTCAAGCTGGAATGATGTTCTTGATGTGTTAGAACATGCATTCGCTGCTAATGACATTACCTACATCCGAATGAAAGGCGGAAGGTAAAGAATCTGTTTATCAGCTCAATATATTTTGTTTATTGTATACCTGGAGAGTTCTGCAATTGCCACGAAAGAAGTGGCACCCTGGTATAAGAGGTTACTATTGCTATACATTTCATACATAACTCTTTTAAGTTTCATAAAACATAAGATAAACAAGACTGATAGATCTGGACACCTCATACCAGAGATAAAAGAATAGGGGAGGAGATCAAGCAACCAGAGCAGAAGTTTTAGTATCTTCCTATCTAATTCATATTTTAGTAACACCTGGCTTGTTTTGATGGAAGTAAAAAGCTTGGCTAATTGGACATGCCTGTTTATATCCGTTAATTTCTACTTCCTCTGTGCTTCAATTTTCGTTTTACCATAATAGAATTTTTTAAAACACTAAAGGGTAGAGCTAACCAAAAGTCAGTAGAAACACTGCAAACAAACATGCCTAACAAACCATAGAACACCTCTTTACTGCAACAAGCACACCAGAAAAACAATAAAACACCTCAGTCCAAAGGGCATACTCCTAAACAAGAAAAAATATGCTGTAATTTCTTGATTAGTTGTGTATGTTAATGCATTTGTCATTATCTGAAATTATATATTATCAGATTGATTGAGTTATTAAGATTTGCAATCACAGGAAATCACATGTTGCCATCAGTGAATTTAGGGGCCAACAAGTTGGTGGAAGAGGACACAAGATGCAGAAGTCAGAACCCAAATTTATTCAGGTGTTATTGCTCTTGGTCCAACATGGAGCAAATGGTCTAAACCTGTTAGAGGCACAGCATGTTATTCTTGTCGAACCACTACTAAATCCTGCAGTAGAAGCACAAGCAATCAGCAGGGTACATCGAATCGGGCAGGATAAGAGGACACTTTTTCATCGTTTCATAGTATGTGCATTTTCCTATCTACTCGATATTATATGATTGGAATCTGTGCATTTTGCTATGTTTGTGGGTATTATGTGGTTTTTAAGTATATGATCATGACTCCATGATGCAACTACCTTTGAAGGCCACATATAGAAACACTCAACTTCCCATTTAGATTTCTGGCTGCATCTCTCCACCCAACAATTGACTTGTGAAATTTATATGGTAATATCATGTGGCATCACGTGAATTTCCTTCTCATAGTTACCAGATTAGTGCCAAATAGGTTTATTCAGAAGAAATATGAGGTGTACATGAAAGGTTGTTATTTAGTGTTCAAGCCGGCATACCGCATACTTCAAATTTATATCTTGCGATCCTATCATTTTTACTGTTAATGTCTCTTATGTTGTTGTCATTTGTTGCACGGTGTCAACTTTTAGAAACTACAATGTAAGAACAAGGGTTTTATTCTTTTTTGGTTCCTTTACTTCTCAGTTATTATAAATGTTGAGTGTGACTATAATCTAGAGTATGAATCTGAGGATGCTTTTGTTCAGGAAGCCCATCGGACATTATTTTCAGTTTATCTGCATTCATTCTCTAAAATTTAAGGAGACTGTGTCAACAATCTCTGCGTTTTGTCATTTACATCAAACATTGGCATTCAATGAACTAAAGTTCCAAGTTCTACGTATCTGAACTGAATTTTCAACCATAGCACACATTTGCTTCATTTCATCTTCGTTTTGGTTTCTGATATTAACTTCAGGGAATATGTTTTTCTGGCCTGATATTAGGTTAAAAACACCGTCGAAGAGAGCATATATAAACTCAACAGAAGCAGGAACTCAAGTGGCTTTGTTGGGAACACCAAGAATCAAGACCAGCCTGTTTTGACACTTAAAGATGTTGAATCCCTCTTCGCCACAGCACCATCCAGAGCACCAAAAACCGATGAAGATAAGACCAAAAGTGAAAGTCTGAGATACCTGCCTCCTTCCGTGGCTGCTGCTATAGCTGCTGAGAGGAGACTCAAGGAAAATCTAACTGCATGACATTCATGCTGGTTGACGATACGAATAAAAAAATCCATAGCGAAATTTGTAGTTAGAACCAGTTTCAGCAGGTAGGTGAACTGGTAGGAAAAAATTCATTTGTAGCCTGTCTAACCAAAGGTTTAGTTTTTTCAGATTGTTATGTCATGCTTGGACATATTAACATTTGTTTTTAGGGTTCCAATGGTAGAGAATGAACTTAAACTCAGCATAATTATGTATATAAACTTAAAAATAATAAGCTTTGCAAATGCATGCATTTCAACATGTATAGAGTTAACGTGTTGATTCAGTGCGCTGAACTTGAACATGTATATGTAATCTTTACTTTCTGTTTGTATTATTAGTCAATTTCGGGTAAGCTCAAATGTTTTCATCTTTTTGCACAAGTCAAAAACTTAGAAAGGGAAACTAAACCAAACCAAGGTTAAAGAGAAGAATTGAATTGGTACAATCAACACAATCCTTCGCCAATGGGTCAATAGTAGGAGTTCAAAAGAATTGATTTAGTTGGACTTAAAAGATTTTGGTTTACACATGTGATTTTATGTGGAAATGTCTATTATAGAAGCAAATTAGTTTAACTATAAACTTTGAGATTAAGTATCTCATTGTTATTGATAGACTCTTAACGCCTTAAAAATGTTTTATTTTTTATTCAAGGATTATAAAAGAAATATGAATAATTTTAAATATTGTATTAAAAAATAATTAATATTGTTTTTATAATAAAATTGATTTTTGATGAGAATTTTCTTTAGGGATGAAGTGATCAGATTCTTGAACCAACTATTATGATATTGCATGAAAGACAAATGAATCCTACCTTTCAAGTTCTAACCGACTATTTTATATTACGTGAATGACAAAAGTGAATCTGATTCATTCACAATCATCCTACCACCCTCTTTTTCTTTTTAACAAAAAATAAAATAATAGGACCTAACCCCATTGTGTTTGAGGTTTGTGGGAGAGAGAAAAATCTTGGGACAAATTGCACGCACATACGCAATCCATGACCATGAGAGTGACAAAGACGTGGAGTTTGAGGTTTGGACTTTGGACTTTGAACAGCCTGCCTTGCTTCCACGATTTTGTTTTTCATTTCTAGAACCAACACTTTCCATCTCTTGACACGTGGTTCCTATGCATTGAACCAATGCCTGACACGTGGAGCGGTGGGATCAGCCATATTTTCATCCCCAACTCTATATAAATCCACCGCTTCGATGCTCCAACCCTGAAACCAAACCACACAAAACAAGTTCACACTACTCTTCTCAACATGGAAACAGCATCTTTTTGCAACGCAACAACACACAATTTTATTACTTCATCTCTACCCATTAAGAGGATAGTCAAACAGCTTCCAAAACCATGTCAAACTCAAACTCATCATTGCTGTCACTCGGGGATGCCATTAGGTTTTAGAGGTTTGCAGGGTTTAAATACTAAGCCAAAGCATCGTTATGGTGATGCAGTAGCAGCAAGGTGTGCGGCTTGGGATTCAGGGCTTTTGGCTGAGTTAGAAAGAGAACTGGAGGCTAAAGAAGAAGAAGAATGGGTGAAAGTGGGAAGGCTGAGAGAGAAATGCAAGGAAAGGAAAGGAATGGTGGAGTTGTTGGAGTGTTTGGAAAGGGAAGCAATACAAGGGGAAGACCATGGAAGAGAAGCTAGTGATTACAATAGAAGAGCCCAGATCTTTGATAAGAGTTCCAAGGTTTTCCAGGCTCTCAAAGCACGCACCCAACCTGCTCACTCTCAAAACTCTTGATTCCCTTGTTCTTTTTTAATGTAATTGTAGTGATTCTAATCTACAAAGTGAAAATAATGTCACCCCACATGTCTTTTCCCCTTCTGTTCAATGTATTAACTTGTAGCAACCTGAAAAGCATATAAAGTAGCTTATGTAACTTTTATAGAATATGATTCTCTTGTATATATAAGTAACTTCTGTTCAATATTCCCCTTCTGCATTGCATGACACAACTTAGATTAAGACTAGATTATGTTGTAAACCGACTAATATTAATATGATGCTGAGGCATAAGGCAGGGACAAAGGTGAAATCTAAACTGAAGATGAATAAATCTATGTGCATTCATTTCATACAAAAATGGCGGACATAATCTTCCAATCAACCACAAACTAACGAATAAATCAAGGAAGTAGTTCATCCTCTTATAGTTAATTCTTTCCGACCAGCTAAGTCTAAGCTGAAGCTGAATCATTGGTTTGGATTTGGTCACTCTTTATACTATCTGCCTTGGCTGCTGGTCTCCGACCCTTATCGGGACCGCCGATAATTCCCCAGGCCTCGAACTGTCTCTGTCGTGCCCTTGCCCTTTCTTTCTCTTCTTCAGACTTCGTTGAGTAACAGTAGGGACATGAAACCCCATACTCCCACTCTGGTGCTTCCATGTCTGCATCACTAACAGGCTGCTTACACCCATAGCAAAGCTTGAAATTTCCTTGTATAAGACCATGCTCGACAGCAACTCGCTTGTCGAACACGAAGCACTCGCCCTCCCACAGGCTCTCCGTTTTCGGGATTTCCTCTAGGTACTTCAAAATCCCACCTTTCAGATGATAGACCTGATCAAAGAATGGCACGTTATCTTTGGTTGAATGTACATTTAAGAAGAGGTCTTTACTTCTAAAGATGGTCATTCAAAAACAATTCCCCAAAATAATCAATATTATGAAGGATCGGAAGGAAAAGCACCTCCTCGAAACCTTTGCTGAGCATAAAACTTGTCGCTTTCTCACATCGAATACCTCCTGTGCAGTACATTGCAACCCTCTTTGGCATTTTTGGTTTTGAAATCTCCGCATCTTCATTGATGCTTTCATTTGATCCTTCCTTCTCCATTTCTGCATGCTCTACGTTTGCAGCATCAGGTTGGAACTGTTCCTCCACCCAAGATGGGAAATCACGGAATGCTGTCGTGCATGGATCAACTGCTCCTTTGAACATCCCAATTCTAGTTTCATAGTTATTGCGAACGTCAATTACCACCTAATATACAAGTAAATAAGAAACAAGATAATCAAATTAGGTTAAATTCCTCCACAGCTCCACTAACCTCTAAAAGGTCATAAAAATGGGGGTAATGAGACTATTCAAAAAAAAAAAAAAGAATTCTGTCTCAAACTAAGATGTCTCAACTTATCTAAACCAATCAAAGCTGAGCTGAAAGTTTTGATAGCACAGCAAGTCATTATTATTATTTTGCCAATTTTCAAATAGAAGAATGCCAGTTATTGAAGCCTTTACCGGCTAATTCGCTTAATATTGAATTCAAATGAGTTTGCAGTAAACCAAAAGGAAATGTAACAGCAGAAAACTCATGACAGGCACACTCGTACTGAACAAAAAATCAAAATTTGAGTTTATCATTCTTAAGAATTTGGAACAACAAACATCCAAAATCAAAGTACTAGAGGAATACAAAGTGCATTTCTTAGTTTAACATGCTTGCTTTTTTAATAAAGGTGAATATCAATATAAGATTGTGATCTTTCCTGGAAGGACTAATAAACCAATTCCATTGTAAGAAAAAAAAAAAACTCTTAAATGCTACGAATATTATTCCACTATGCCACAACAGAATAAACACATCATCATGCTAAGCATGAACTTGCTGACTCGAAAGTAAATAAAATAAGAAAGCTAGTGAGGTCTCTGAACAATTGGATAAACCTTCCAATTAGAATGTTAATGTGAAAGAGCAATGCTTGAAGACAAAAAGAAGCATCATGAAAGCCTGATTGAACTTTGAACGCTAAATAATGATATGTGAAATCCTGAAAAATGAATCAGGAAATCACAATGTAGTGACCAAAAGCAGCAACGTAGTTCGCTTACTCACAGTATCTGGATCACTGATTAAAGCATTCCAATCCCCTGGGCTAACGTACTTTCCAACCTTTTCAATCGGCGATACATCTGGCATTCCAAGAGTAACAATCTGTTTAAACATGAACAGAAGAAAAAAAAGTGTTACAAAATATTCACTTACCACAAATCGTAACAAAAAGGTGTGACGCTTCAAAACAAAATACCTCTTTCTTCAACTTTACTCGCACATGGTCCCATCGAAAGGGTGTGTCCTCACCTGCTGCAAGAGGAGAGCTACTAGAATGTCCATGATGGATAGCTTCCTGCTCGGGACTAACCGGGGACTCTATCTGCCTCAACCCCTTTAGACGGTCATCCGTTTGGATGAACATAAGGACTCTTTCCACTGATTCTCGTGTACCACAAATGCTGCCATTAATCCCTTCAGGAGCTAGAATGATACCACCTGAAACATACTGATGGGATCAACTTGGTAAGGCAGGAATGGGATGAAGGCATTAAGTCGCATGAACTACATGGAATATGAACAAATAAAATGTCAGGATGGCAAAATATGCGAAAACACCATGCCAAGCATATACAAGGTGCATAAGATTAACAGCTAAATACGTTTCATACACCTCAATCCAAGAACAGGTATTAGCATTTACGTTCCACAAAAAGCGCGAAAATATTTTTAAAAAAACTGTATGCTCCAAGTGGCAGTGAGCTTCGATATATTAAAAAAAAACAATTTTTATTTAAAAGAAGAAAATTCCCATGCTTTAAAAGCAGAATTCAAGGTAAAAACATGAAATAGAACTCTAAATATCAACCAACATTCCTCAAGCTATCTAAAACAACTTATACTTACAAAAGATAAACCGTAAAGCACAAGAACAAGAATAGAGAGTGAAGAAATGAGGAGTACCAGGTCCTGGCAGAGTTGCTTCAAGGGCTTGCGCAAATCAGCATGGTCTGGGAAATCAGCAAACTTGTAGAAGGAAACGACCACGAGTGATTGAGAGTCGGGTGAATGGGGTGGGTGCGGATCTGAAGTGGGAATGGGATCAGCAGCCGTGGTGGCAGAGAAGCACATGGACAGTGTCATCCTCTGAGGGTGAGAGGAAGCGCAAAAACCAGAGAGAGGAGAGCTGAAGGGTAGAACAAACAAGGGTTGAGGAGAGGAAGGAAGGTGGTAAAGTTTAGGGTTTGAGAAAAATAGAGAAGATGATGATGGTGAGGATGAAGATAGCATCCTCAGGGCCAGCAATAGAGGTGATCCACACCTTAGCATCATGTGATATGATATACTGAGCATGGGCATTGGCCTATATATTATTGGGGTGAAAAAACATCAAAATGGGTTCACTCTAAGCCCATTATATTTACAATTATTTAATTTTTCTTGCCAATTTCAATAATATATTTAGATTAAGCTATTCTAATTATTATTTTCAATTTTGAATTTAAATAATGGATATTTGAATTTACTTTATCATTATAGATAATAAATTCGGATTTCAACGCATCTCAATTTCAATTTAAACATGCGTTTGATTCTCAAATAAATATTTACCATCCAAAAAACGAAAAAAAACAGAATCTTTGCCTAAAGAAATATGTTGAGAAAGGGAGGATGTATAGAGCCTTTCAATGAGATAGTGTTTTTTCAACTCTCTCAACTGTTCCAAACATATATGTCATGGTTCCTTACTTCGACAGGGTACAAACATCTAAATTTGATATTTTTAGATACTTTTTCAAACCTGTTGTCGATACTAAGTAGCAGTCAAAATTTTGTATCCATTTTTCATGGTATTATGCATGAATCAGATATATCATGGCGAATTCTTTAGAAAAAAATTGTGTCTTCCACAATGGAATCTGATAAGTGAAATTTCGAGTAAGTGTTACATAATTTTCTTTTGTCCGAAGAAATGATTCATCGAAATAATGAGTCACCATTGATATCAACACATCTAAGATTGCCAAATGTTCAAGAGTTCCTCTATTCAATCATTTTCCTTATTCTTGTTGTTGGAGATCTCCTTTGTATACATTTTCTCTTTGTTTCCCAAGCCTATAGTGAGTTACAGATACAGTTCAAAAAGTCAAATATTTGATGATTCCATCATACATGATTGAGTTACTAAAACTTCTAGATAGGTATTCTACATCTGAACTGAATTCTTTCTAGTTAAAGAATCTATTTCTAGTTGCTCTGGAACAATTAGGAGATTCTCTAAAAAAAATACAAGGTTATACTTTTGGCGGCAACATACTTTTCGAAAAAATTATTTAAAAATATTTTTATATGCATGGATTTGAATATCTAACGAATAATTTAATTATTTTGAATTCAAATAGTACTACTCGTACGGGTCATATCGCTTTAGTTCGGTCGGGTTTTTAAAATTTTTTGAATCATCCATCATAATTTGGTTTGGTTTAGTTTGGTTCTCGATTTTTTTATATTAATTATTTATTTTGATTTTTTAGACTTATTTTGATAAAATGAGCTTTGTTTTATGGTTTTTTAATATTATTTGACAAAAATTCAAGGTATTTTTCATAAATATTTTTTAAAAAATATTTTTTAAGAACTTTAAATTATTTTCACTATTTTAAATATAAATATTTTATTATATTATGAAAAATTAAAATTAATTATATATTAAATAAAAAACAGAATTCGATTAAATTTATGTTGAAATTATAGATAAAATTATGAAGTTTGAGGGATTAAAATAAAAATTTTGTGTTAAGAACATCTAAATTAAATTATTATTAATTTTCTAATATCAAAATTTAATTTCAGCATATGAATAAAATAGGACATGGAGCACCGGCACAAACATTTTAAAATTATGGAAACAAATATAATACAACACGAAAATAAAATAAAATAATCTACCTCAAACAAAAAGATAATAAAAAAATTTATATCAAGTTATAAAATTAACAAGAATAAATAATTTTTAAATTACGGATTGAGTCTTAACTCGATTGGCATCGGCATTATTATTAGTATGGAAAGATGTGGGTTCGAATGCGTTGAAACATATTATTCTCCTATTTAAGGGTTAGGAGGGGCTATGCCTAATTCTAAACATTATATCAAAAAAAAAAGAGAGCAGATATGATAAGAATTTATAATAAGATTAATGATAAAAAATAAATTTTAAATTAAAAAACATTAACTTTAAAAAATAACTCATTAAAATTAAGACTAATCATAGTTGAATTTGTATTCAAAAAAAGAGAAGAAGATAAATTTAACTTTTAACATTATTTCTTTTATCATTTTAGTTTTTATTCTCTTTTTTTATTTTGTTATTTTAGCTCTCAACTTTTAAAATTTAGTCTGTTTACTTTTTAATGGAAAATTTGGCTAAACTATTAAAATTTTAACAACATTTATGTGGCTATTAACATGATAATCTACATATAATTCATAAAAATTAAAAAAATTAAAAAATTGTCAAATTTTTTTTTAAAAAATATTCATATTAGCAGTAAAATATACATAAAATGTCATGTGAGCTGTCACGTCAATACCATTAAAACTTTAACAGTTCAGTCAATTTTTTTATAAAAAAACAACCAATTTAACTAAATTTTAAAAATTCAGAATCAAAACAACCCAAAAAATCAAAATCAAAATGACAAAATAAAAAATATATTAGAAGCTAAATTTATCTTTATTAAAAAAATTTAATCATTAATTTGTCTGTCTAGTCGTATCTTTTATGTGTTCAATTTTTTTTCATAAACATTATCTCAGTAATTCTTTTTTACGTTTAGTATTTACATTATACCTACTTTTCGATATAATATTTTATATATTTTTAATTTGGTATCTAAATGCACAATGTTAATTAATTCCCCAAGTGTTATAAAATGTTGATGTGTCAATATTTGGGCAATCAACGGTTGACATACGACACACTATTTTTTAAAAAAATTAACAACCTTTTAATATTTTTTTTATAAAATCATTAATATTTGAAAAAAATGAAACAATTTTAAAATCCGAAAATATTTTAAAAAATAAAACAAAAATCTCCGATGTTCTCTCAGCGAGCCCCTTTTTCAACACCATCATCTTTGACATCCCTGCAAATCTCTTAGCAGGTTTCACAAGCCTTTTCCTTAAAATTTTAAGCCAATCAGCACAAAGGGAAAGAAAAAAAAAACCCAAATATTAGTTGTACAGCCCAAATTTTCCAGGCCCAATGCCCAGAACCTAAAATGAGCCCAACTACCTGAAGCCCAAATTAAAATGGCCCAGGACCCAATCACCAGTCAAACTAGGGTTTCAGAAAACTGAAACCCTAGCTTACCTATCCTCTGCCACCGCCACTGTTACGCTGCACCTACCACCACCTGCTCCAATCACCCCACTTGCACCTGCAAACAGCAAAGAAAGCAACAACAGAAGCAGTAATAAATCGGCTATAAAAGCCGAACATGCAGCATTTTTTAGGGGCTTTTTTTGGAGATTTTTCTTTCAATCCTTTGTAACAAAAAAGCATATATATCAACATAAATAAAAAGTGAAAAGAACCAAGCGTTTTGGGCTTCGATTTATTTACTGTTTTTTATGTTTAGCGCGTGTTGCAATTTAATCCTTTTAGTTTTTTTTTATTTCGAAATCGCCCAGCATTTATGTTTTTATTTCAATTTAATCCATTTTTCTAGAAATTTTATTGTTTAATTAATTATTTTAATATTATTATTATTATTATTATTATTATTATCCTTAGTATTATTATTAATACTATTATGATTATCATTATATTTACACTTATATTTATTTTTATAAATCTTAGATATATCTGACATATTATTTTCATATAATTGCTTACATATGTACATATGTACATATATAATATATATATATATATATATATATATATATATATATTTATATACATACATAAATACTCATTTTATATATATATTTATATATATGTATATTTATATTTTTTCTCACGAATATGTATATACTTACTTACATATATATTTTTTTATATAATAATTTTAAAACAAGTACATATGTTTTATTTTATAATTTCAAAGTGTATATATATATATATATATATATATATATTCACGTGAATACATTTACATAATATATTTATACGTACATATTTTGAGTTTTTATAAATATATATATATACACATACTTACATATTTTTATATAGGTACATTCATATATCTTTTTACATTTTTATAATTCTATTCATTTTCTTTATTTATTTATTTATTCATTTACACTTTTATTATTATTTTGAATGAATGTTTTAGTTTATTCGTTTTTATGCTTTGTTATTTTATGTATTGTAGATTTGACTTTTTATCTCGTTGCTATTGCTCGTCTTTTTTATACTTTTTATACTTTCATATTCATTATGGTTTTGCTATGCATAATAAAAATGTAATTCGCTTTCGCATTTTTTACTACGATTTTCGTGTTTTATTTTACTTGATATAACATAATTTGTTTTGAATAAATAATATTTCGTATTTAGATTCGAGAGGATCGTACCCTAACTTACAGGGTTTCGATTTTCACGATAAATCTAAATGCACGAATCTTTTTAAACTCAAATTTTAAATGATCTCGGGATAAAAAAATCGCGTCCTAACTTACTGGTCGTGATCTCATTTTTAAATCCAAGATGGCTAAAATATCTTTTAAATAAGCATTTTCATTCGCGTATAGGGAATTTGAGACATTATATTCTAACTTACTGGATATGATTCTCTTTCTCGAATAACGTAAAATATGCCCCTTTTCCCAAAAATGTGCATTTTAATACAAGGATCGTGTTTTTAAAATTCTTCAAAGTTTTCAATTTTCGACATTAAGGCATTAACTAATCAACTAGGTACCAATTTTGGGCGTTACGAGGGTGCTAATCCTTCCTCGTACGTAACCGACTCCCGAACCCGTTTTTCTGAATTTCATGGACCAAACTCGTTGTTTTAATAAAACTAAATCGTTTATTAAAAACAACCACTTTTCAAGGTGACCCGATCACACCTCATCAAAAAGGATTGGTGGCGACTCCCGTTTTCGTTTTCATTTTTCAAAACCCAAGTCGACCCCGTTTTTCATCAAAAAATGGTGTCAACAGCTTGGCGACTCCACTGGGGACTTTTTTTTCAAAATAAGTGAGTCAAGCCACGAGTTGATTATTTCTTGTCTTTTTGTCGAAAGTTGAAAATAAATTTGATTTAAATATACGATCCTCTCATTGCATTTCATTTGTTTTGAGTTATAGTTTTTATAATGTTTTGTATTTTAAATTTCTATACATCTCTGCACATTGCATTGCATGACCGTTGGTCACACCTTTTAAGTGGGAGTGAGAAGCCACTCCCTCATGAGGTTTTCACCTCCGTGCTGGATAGTGGATCGCTTTCGGGATACATCCGTACCTATGTCTTCGTGAGAGTTTTATCTCTGTGTAGCCATAGGGAAATGTATTCCCTTAAATCGAACTCGGTCTATATGAGCCTATAATGGGTGAAGATCGAGGAATCTGCTGGTTCGGGTACCTTTGCTTTAGAGCCAAACCTCATGTAGTGAAACTTAAGAACTCACCCTAGGTAGAACTACACCAAACCCTAGTAGATACCCTGATGTGCTTTTATTCTTTTTGAATTGTCTTGAATTGTATATTTATATATGATACTGATCTTTGTTGTTTTACTTTGGATGCATGACATTTCAACTGCATGGCATTTCATTATTTCAAGGTGTTGGTTCATATTCAGTTTCTAGAAAGAAAGCTTATCATGGAAATGGGGTTTCTTGATAAGGTGGAAGATAATACGGCGGTCCGAAATTGGTCGGAAATGATGCAACAGGAGAAAAGGGATAGTTTGGCTGAAGGATATATATCAGAGTTATGGGACTTCACCCGCATCAGCATAACCCAGAACAATTTGCAAGAGTTGAAAGAAATTTGGGACCAGTGGAACGAGGAGGCCAGACAGTTGTTCTATTCCCATTATGGGGATTTGCCGTACCTGCTAGATATGAAGGTAGACAAGCACCTGTTCCGGGCTCTCGCGTAATTTTAGAACTCCGCCTATAGTTGTTTTTCGTTCGAAAAAGTTGACTTAGTGCCTACGATAGAAGAATATATGGCTTTACTTCAGTGTTCGAAGAGTCAAGTCGACAGAATCTACTCAAGAGCTGCAAATGCACCCTTTTTGAGAAGGTTGATGAACATAACAGGTATGAGCGAGCAGTGGGTTACAGCCCGAATCAAACAAAAAGGAGATAACAAGTGCATTTCTTGGAGGAATTTGAAAGATGTGGTCTTAGTGCATCCGAATAAGAAAAAGAGGGTAGATGTCTTCGCTCTGAGCATATACGGCCTAGTTATCTTCCCCAGAGCTTTGGGGCATATTGATGAGGCAGTCACTGATTTGTTCGACCGCCTTGATAAGGGAGTTACCCCGGTTCCAGCAATTTTAGCGGAAACATTCAGATCATTGAGTACCTGTCAGTGAATGGGCGAAGGCAGATTTATTGGATGTGCATAGCTGTTACTTGCGTGGTTCCACAGTTATTTTTTAGAAAATGGATAAAGTGTCATATCGGGTCTTTTCTGAAAACTATTCGCCTCTGAAGGAGGTAGTAGCTACACCGAGGAGAGATGATATTACGATGGAAAAATGGATGGCAATTCTTCAGAACCTGCAAGAAGAGGACATTGAGTGGAGAGCTCCGTGGTTACTTCCGAACGAAATTTTATACCGATGTGGTAATTTTGATTGGGTCTTTCTACTTGGAATCTGGGGAGCTATTGGTTACGCCCTGTTATTAGTACTCAGACAGTACAGGTCAAAACAGTTTATACCCGCAACCCAGGGGCTAGCCGAGTGTGAATTCTCATACGGGGGTGATGGTTACAGAAAAAATAAACTTAAGGTTGGATGCAGATGTTCAGAAGCTCGAGATGGAGCGATTAAGAGAAGGAAAAGCTAGGGCTAAAGAAGATCTAGATAGTCTAAAAACAGACTACAAGAAGTTGTGATCATCAATGAGGACTGCCGGGTTGGGAAAGACTTCTGAGCAGTGGCGCAAGGAGATTCAAGAAGAAAAGAACAAAGCTGATAGATGGGAAAGAAGGTTCCAAGAAGTTCAAACACAGAACGAGACTTTAATGAGGAGTCTGTTAGAAAATCAAAAGGAAAAAGGGGAACTAGAGAATAGAGTGTCTGAATTAGAAGAATCTCTCCATCGGCATCGAAATCAGAATTCTGTGATGGAATTGAGGGCAAGCCTAAATAGAATTGAAGAAATGAAAGAAATAATTGAAGAGTTAGAAGCAGCATTGCGAAATTGCGAGATCCGGATTGAGTACTTGGAAGCTAATGAAGATCGTCAAACCAAGCAGTTGTACTACTTTCAAAACCAAGTAAGAGATAGAGATCACATTATGGGATAAGCCGTGCTTCAAATCCGGGAGGTGGCTAATCATCTGCAGATGTTAGCAGTACAAGCTGATGTGTTGAGCGTGAAGTACGAATTAGAGTCAAGTCGAGGACAGGAGTTAGCCTCGTTACTTAAGAAGATTAGAATTTTGAGTATTAGGGCTAAGTCGTATCTGTAATCCACCATATGTAAAGAAGTTTGTTTTCTAGTAAAGTTTTTAATGAAATTGAATTAGAATTAACGCCTTTTTGCATTCATTTCATGCATTGCATCACATTATATGCATTAACAACCATTAAAAGACCCTAATTAAATAAAATTATTTCAGTTAACCTGGAAAATCAACACCCCTACAGAACTCGAGCGAAATCAAATAGCATGGATCAAAGATTAGAAAAACTTGAGCAGCTCCAAAGAGATATGCAAGATCAGATGCAAGAGCGGCTGGAAAAGATTCAGCGAGATATGACAGAAAAGATGCGGGAATCCCAAAATGACATGATGGCAAAGTTAACACAGCTGTTGAAAGGAGGAAATGACAAGGGAAAAGAACCTGTAGTTAATGATGAAGAGGGAAACAATGATGAACCCCTTTACCCTCCAGGTTTTACTCCTCCGCACGTGCATACTCAAGCTGAGCTGTACCCACAAAAATCTTCTATTACAATTAAACCCCAGCAGTTTCAGACGGGTCCTTTAATGCCAATGAATTTTTAAATCAGAGTAGGTAATAATCCCGAAGAGAATCATACCAATCTCATAGTTTCTGATCTCGATGACGTGGCAGAAGTGGAGAAAGCGAAAGTGGATCTGTCAAAGCAATTAGAGGACCGGTGTAAGTGGTTAGAAGAGAAGTTTAAAGCCATGGAAAATGCTGATTACCACCGAGGAATGGAAGCTAAAGATCTGAGCTTGGTACCTGATTTGGTCCTCCCTCCTAAGTTTAAGATGCCAGAGTTTAAGAAATATGACGGTACAAGTTGTCCCGAAGCTCATATTACTATGTTTTGCTGAAGGATGACCAGGTACATCAACAATGACCAACTATTGATTCACTACTTTCAGGACAGTTTGATCGAGTCAGCGGCTAGATGGTACAATCAATTGAGTCGAACTGAAATCAACTCCTGGAAAGATTTGGCACAGGCCTTTATAAAGCAGTACAGACATGTGATGGATATAGCACCCGATCAAATTGTATTGCAAAACATGGAAAAGAAGACTAATGAGAGCTTCCGACAGTATGCTCGGAGATGGAGGGAGGTGGCAGCGCAAGTTCAACCACCACTTTTAGAGAAAGAGATAACCATGCTTTTTATCAATACCTTGAAAGCTCCATTTCTCAATCACATGTTGGGCAATGCCACTAAAAGTTTTTCAGACATAGTGATGTCTGGAGAAATGATAGAGAACGCCATAAGATGTGGCAAGATAGAAGCAGGAGAAAGTACTAAAAGGTCGGCACTAAGGAAGAAGGAGCACGAGATAAACAATACGAGCACGTTTAACAAGGAACATTCTAAATCAATTACGGTAGAGCAAGCCAGAGCAGTAACCGCTAATCAGTAAGGTTCTTCAAAACAGGAATCCAATACAAGGCTAAACGTAGAGAGACCTCAATTTACACCCATCCCAGTGACATATAGAGAATTGTACCAGAACTTATTCGATGCACATGTGGTATCTCCATTTTACCTGAAACCAATGCAACCTCCATACCCTAAGTGGTATGACGCAAACGCCCAATGTGAGTATCATGCGGGGACCAAGGGGCACTCGATTGAAAACTGCACTGCATTTAAGAAGTTAGTTGAAAAACTTATCAATTTGAGGGTTATAAAGATAGGTGACTCGTCAGGACCAAACGTAGCAGAGAATCCGTTGCCCAATCATGATAATAAAGGGGTAAACACGATAATTGAGAATGGAGGAAGGAGAGTCAAAGCCAACGTAGCAGAGATAAAGACTCTCCTTGAATGGGTTTGGAAACAAATGGTGAAAAGAGGTCTCATCAAGCAAAATTCAATAGAAAGGCCTGAAGAAGCTAGGAAGTTTTGTGAGTTCCATGCAGAAGAAGGCCACGACATCTAAAAATGTATCGAGTTCAGAACCATGGTACAAGACTTAATGGATAATAAAGAGTTGGAGTTTTATGAAGAGATCAATGGACTAGAAAAGGGAGAAGTTTATGCTGCAGAGGAAGGATCTGCGGGGAAAGCTCAAAAGGTCAATCACCCAGTGGTGATTATTTCAAAGCCAATGAACAAAGAATCTGGAATACAAATAGCGCCAAAGGTCATAATCCAAAAACCTATATCATTTCCCTACAGTAATAGCAAAAAGGTTCCTTGAAATTACGACTGCAATGTGACAATCGCAGGAGAAGAGAGCTTGGTAAATGCATCAGAAGAGGATGAAAGATTCTATACACGAAGTGGAAAATGCTATGATCTGGCAAAGGCAAGATTGGAATCTGGAAAAGGAAAAGCCTTAGCAGTTGAGGAAGGAAAAGCAAAAACGGACAGAATTGAATCGCGTGTCAATCAGCCGGTGACTGAAAATGAGGCTAGAAAATTTTAAAATTCTTAAAACATAGCGAGTACAGCGTGGTAGAACAATTACATAAGCAACCGGCTCGTATGTCAGTACTGGAGTTGCTTCTATGTTCAGAGATACATCGCAATGCGTTGATTAAGGTGTTAAATAAAACTTATATCTCTAACGATATCTCGGTGAACAAGTTGGACCGTTTGGTTAACAATATAAGTGCTGACAATTTTATCTTTTTTAATGATGATGAAATACCGCCGGGGGGAAGAGGAGCCACCAAAGCCTTACATATATCTACTCACTGTGGGGAATATATGTTATCGGGTGTGCTAATTGATAATGGATCAGCCCTGAATGTTTTACCCCTATCCACCTTAAATAGGTTACCGGTGGATAACTCTCACATGAAATCATGCCAGAACATAGTGAGAGCATTTGATGGTACCGAAAGAAAGGTGATGAGAAGAATAGAAATACCTCTCTTGATTGGCCCAAATACATACGAAGTGGATTTCTTAGTGATCGATATTAAGCCTTCGTATAATTGCTTGCTGGGGAGACCATGGATTCATTCAGCAGGGGCGGTGCCTTCATCATTGCACCAGAAGTTGAAATAGGTAACAGAAGGCCGGTTAATTACGATTAACGCTGAGGAAGACATCATTGCATTAGAAACCAGTGACGCACCATATTTGGGAACGGATGATGAGGCGATTGAATGTTCTTTTCGATCCTTAGAGTTCGTAAATGCAACCTTTGTCACTGAGGGAAAGAAAATTCCGATGCCCAACATATCTAGAGCCACAAGGATGGGACTACAAATGACAGTTGGAAAAGGAGCTGTGCCTAGAAGAGGACTGGGAAGATGGCTTCAAGGAAGGATAGAGGCACCAGTAGTGAAGGACAAACAAGACCGCTTTGGTTTAGAATTTGAACTAATTGCCAAGCAGAGAAGGAAATAGTTGGAGAAAAGACAAGGGAGGAGGAAGGCGCGTTTGAACGGAAAAGAAGTTGATTGGGAACCTATGGCTTTCCCCCACATATCCAGAACATTCGTATCGGGAGGAACCATGTATTCTGGACTGAGGACTCCAAGAAAGAAGACCACAGAGGAAATGTTAGGAAACTTGAACATCAATGCTATATTTGAAGCAGAATCTGAAGAAGGAAATACATCAGGCATCTATTCCATTGAACCTGGGAGTGTTTTAAACAATTGGACTGCAGAAGAAATGCCTGAAGTTTTTAGAGCTTTTCAGAGTAATATTCAAAACATACTAATTGTTCTAAGCCTAGAGAAAATGAAAACTTTTTGTGAAATGAAATGGGCTTATATTTGAACATTGTGATTTCAATTAAATATATCTTCGCATTTTGAGTATATATTCTTTTAAAATTCTTTTCATTCTTTCGTACGAATAGTCATCTTGGATGCTTTTATTCCAAATCATTCTTTCATTCATGACCATACTAAATAAAAATCCTTTAATTCATACATTCCCTGTACATTCTTTGGTACTTATAACAGGTCTTAAGATATCAATGACATGAGTGACTCTACTATGGGCTTAGAAAATCCTTTTAAACGAGATATGTGTTTGGAAGAATCTTAAGATTTTGAAGATAACATAGATTGCAACCTATCTCCTGACTTGTTGAGGATGGTAGACCAGGAAGAGAAACAAATCCTACCTCACGAGGAGACGATAGAGACGGTGATCCTGGAAGAGGGACAGATGGTAAAGATTGGCACGTGCATAGCTGAAGAAGTAAAACAAGACCTCATTGAATTGCTTCGAGAGTTCAAGGATGTCTTCGCATGGTCATACCAAGATATGCCGGGGTTAAGTACTGACATCGTAGTTCACCTACTTCCTATAAAGGAAGATTGCAAACCAGTTCAGTAAAAACTCTGAAGAATGAGGCCTGATGTGGTATTAAAAATAAAAAAGGATGTGCAAAAGTAATTCGACGCTGGATTCCTACAAGTGGTCAAATACTCCGAGTGGGTAGCCAATATCGTTCCTGTCCCTAAAAAAGATGGGAAGGTACGAATGTGTGTAGATTATAGAGATTTAAATAAGGCTAGCCCAAAAGATAACTTTCCCTTGCCGCACATCGACGCTTTGATGGACAATACAGCAGGGCATTCACTGTTTTCTTTCATGGATGGATTCTCTGGATATAACCAAATTAAGATGCATCCTAAGGATATGAAGAAAACTACATTCATAACCCTATGGGGAACCTTTTGTTATAAGGTGATGCCATGTGGGTTGAAAAATACAGGGGCAACGTATCAGAGGGCTATGGTAACACTGTTCCATGATATGATGCATAAGGAGTTAGAAGTCTATGTCGATGACATGATTGCAAAATCTAAAACAGAAAAGGAACATGTGCAAGTCCTTAAGAAATTATTTATGAGGTTGAGAAAATTTCAGCTAAAGCTAAATTCAGCGAAATGTACATTTGGGGTCAGATCAGGAAAATTGCTTGGGTTCGTGGTCAGTGAGAGAGGAATTGAGATTGATCCTAACAAAGTAAGAGCAATACAATAATTACCTCCACTGCGTACTCAAAAAGAGGTTCGAGGTTTTCTAGAAAGACTGAACTACATCGCTCGGTTTATCTCACAGCTAACCGAGAAATACGACCCCATATTTTGTCTCCTTAAGAAACATAATCCAGGTGTATGGGATGATGAATGTCAAAAAACTTTTAAAAAAGTCAAACATTACTTATCCAACGCCCCAGTGCTGATGCCACCATGCCCAGACAAACCGCTCATACTGTATTTGGCAGTATTTGAAAATTCCATGGGATGCATGCTTGGTCAACATGATGAGTCAGGACAAAAGGAAAGAGTAATCTACTATCTCAGTAAGAAGTTCATCGGATGCGAAACAAGATATTCGACAATTGAGAAGCTATGTTGTACCCTAGTCTGGACAACTCGGAGACTGAGACAGTACATGTTGTACCATACAACTTGGTTAATCTTTAAATTGGACCTTCTGAAATACTTAATGGAGTCAACCGCTCTGAATGGAAGAATGGCCCGATGGCAAATTCTTCTGTCTGAATTTGACATAGTCTATGTGAACCAGAAGGCGGTCAAAGGGAGTGCAATAGTGGAATTCCTAGCAAGTAGAGCTCTGGAAGATTATGAGCCATTGAACTTCGATTTCCCAAATGAGGATTTGATGCATGTTGCAACTGCAGAAAAAGATTTCCAAGAAGGTGGTCCTTGGAAGCTGAGTTTTGATGGAGCTTCAAATGCTATAGGCAACAGAATCGGGGCAGTACTCGTGTCCCCTAGTGGAGATCATTATCCTTTCACTAGCAAATTGGACTTTGATTGCACAAATAACATGGCTGAGTATGAAGCTTGTATTATGGGCATCCGGGCAGCCATAGAGCGGAAAATAAAGGTGCCAGAGGTATACGGGGACTCTGCATTAGTAATTTACCAGCTCAAAGGAGAATGGGAAACAAGAGACCCGAAGTTAGTCCGTTATCGAAAATTGGTTATCGAATTGATTGAGGAATTTGATAGTGTCACCTTTAGCTATCTCCCACGAGATGAAAACCAGATGGCAGATGCTTTGGCCACCCTAGCTTCTATGTTCAAAGTGAACAAACTGGAGGATATGAAGCCTATTCAGATCAGCATTTATGAAGCTTCAGCTCATTGTTGCAACATTGACAATGAAGAGGGAAAGGATGATCACCCCTGGTATCATGACATATTGCAATATGTGAAGAGTCGTGAGTACCCTGACCATGCGACGGAAAATGATAAGAAGATATTAAGGAGATTAGCCATTGGCTATGTCCTAGATGGGGAAATTTTGTATAAAAAGGGAAAAGATCAAGTATTGTTGAGGTGTGTGGATGCTGTCGAGGCAAAGAAAATTTTGGAAGAAGTGCATGAAGGTATCTGCGGAACACATGCCAATGGCTTCACGATGGCCAGACAAATTTTGAGATTTGGGTACTATTGGTCCACCATGGAAGGGGATTACATTAATTATGCCAAAAAGTGCCATAAATGTCAAATTTATGGTGACAAAATGCACGCACCACCTTCACCCCTTCATGTTATGGTTTCTCCATGGCCTTTCTCCATGTGGGGAATGGACGTTATCGGGTCAATATCTCCAAAGGCTTCTAATGGGCATCGTTTTATCTTTGTGGTTATTGATTACTTCACTAAATGGGTTGAGGTTGCTTCATATGCAAATGTCACGAAGTCAGCAGTTAGCAAGTTTCTGAAAAAAGAGATCATATATCGATACGGGATGCCTGAAAGGATCATATCCGATAATGCGCTGAATTTGAACAATAACTTAATAGCGGAAGTTTGTAGTCAGTTCAAGATTAGACACTACAATTCGTCACCATACCGCCCAAAAATGAATGGTGCCGTGGAAGCAGCTAACAAAAACATCAAGAAAATTGTAGGAAAAATGACTGAAACCTACAAAGACTGGCACGAGAAATTACCTTTTGCCCTTCTGGCATATCGTACCTCTGTTAGGACCTCTACTGGGGCAACGCCGTGTTCTTTAGTCTATGGGATGAAAGCAGTTTTACCCATAAAAGTTGAAATCCCTTCTCTTCGAGTATTAGCTGAACTAAAGTTGGATGAGGCTGAATGGATTCAATCTCGATATGACCAGCTAAACTTAGTAGAAGAAAAGAGGTTAAAAGCTATTCGTCACGGTCAGATGTATCAGAAACGAATGATGCGAGCCTATAACAAAAAAGTTCGTCCCAGAAAATTTTACGAGGGTGACTTGGTTTTGAAAAAGATTCTTCCTCTGTAAAAAGATTTTAGAGGAAAATGGATGCCAAATTAGGAAGGTCCTTATGTGGTAAAAAAGGCCTTTTCAGGAGGAGCTTTAATCTTGAGCGAGATGGATGGTAAAAGCCTGCCAAATCCTGTAAACTCAGACTTAGTCAAGAAATATTTCACTTGAAAAAAGAGGGCACTTCAAAAAAAAAAAGAGGGAGAGGCCAAGGTGAAAACCCATAAAGGGCGCCTTGAGACCAAAGGGGATTTGAGTTAAAAACCTGAAAAAGGCGGCTCAAATTTTAAAGAAACGTGAGGTGAAAGGAACAGCTCAAATTTTGATCAAGACCTGGAGCATGTGGTGGTCTTACTATACCTGAATTACAAGAAAGGGTAGGCGACATTTTGGGGTATCGACAATAAACTGTAGATTCCCTAAACACATATTAAATAGTCTTTTTACAAAAAGTCTTATGCAGGGAAGCTCGTGCTGCGATATCTGGGGCGCCTGTTGTCATCTTATATTTTGAATCTTGGCAAAATTTGTTGTCTTGATTAATATATTCATTTCAAGCTTTGTTCCTCAATAAAATTTCATTTTGTCTATTGTCTTTTTTTTAACAAAATTTGTTATCTTGATTAACTCATTCATTTCGAGATTTATTCTCAATAACATTTTGTTTGTTTGTTGCGATAATCTTTCAATGGACTGAATGTTCAAGCAAATGGAGTTTTACATATTACTCTAGAAATTTCTAAATAATGAAGGAACCTGAAACAGCACTGTTGTTTAGAACACACCAAATTTAAAGTGTCTAAAAGGAAAAAGTCTAAGTCAGGACTATCATTTCAAACTTTGTTGTCCAAATATTGATTGAACAAAATCATAAGATGCCAATGCTCTAATGAACCAACAAGCGATGTTTACCAAGCAATAAGGAAAAGTCTTCTGGGAGAAGAAAATTCTTCATTGTGTATAAACATTTGGTATGACACCTTGGGAATGGTGTAGGAGACTAAAGAGTTTCACATTCTGTATCCTTGAATTATGATAGCAGAGGATTGAGAAAAGGCCAGATCTTTCTACCCTTGGGTTACAGCGGGAGAAAGATGGTTCAAATTTTGCATCCAGTAGATTGAACTTGAAGGTTTACAGTGGGAGGCAATCTGATTAAGTGTTTCTTTGGATATGCCAACCGAGCAAGAAGGCATTGTAACATGTCAGTGATAAAACAATGAGTAATAACAACTCAAACATTAAAAATGGATCATTCTCATGACGTTCTGCATTCATGCAAATATCATTCATACACATCTAGTTAAGAAATTTTGATTCATTTTAATCATGACATCTTAAATACTAGGCATAAATAGGTCCATCAAATAGATTATCAGGTCATGTTCCCCGGAGAACAGATCAATGAAGATAGCAGATCTTGCCTTCCTGTACTGACAGCGAAGCAGATCGAAGAAACCATAGTTTGCAATTTAAAATATTAAAGCCACAACAGCGAATCTTACTTCCCAGGTGATGCAGCGGAACAGATTGAAGCTACGACGGTGAATCTCACTTCCCCGACATTGCAATTTAAAAGATTGAAGCCACAACGGCAAATCTTACTTCCCAGGCGATGCAGCGGAACAGATTGAAGCTACAACGGTGAATCTCACTTCCCCGACATTGCAATTTAAAAGATTGAAGCCACAACAGCGAATCTTACTTCCCAGGCGATGCAGCGGAACAGATTGAAGCTACGACAACGAATCTCACTTCCTCGACATTGTAATTTAAAATATTGAAGCCACAACAGCGAATCTTACTTCCCAGGCGATGCAGCGGAACAGATTGAAGCTACGACGGCGAATCTCACTTCCCCGACATTGCAATTTAAAATATTGAAGCCACAACGGCGAATCTTACTTCCTAGGTGATGCAGCGGAACAGATTGAAGCTACGACGGTGAATCTCACTTCCCCGACATTGCAATTTAAAAGATTGAAGTCACAACGGCAGATCTTACTTCCCAGGCGATGCAGCGGAACAGATTGAAGCTACAACGGTGAATCTCACTTCCCCGACATTACAATTTAAAATATTGAAGCCACAACGGCGAATCTTATTTCCCAGGCGATGCAGCGGAACAGATTGAAGCTACGACGGTGAATCTCACTTCCCCGACATTGCAATTTAAAAGATTGAAGCCACAACGGCGAATCTTACTTCCCAGGCAATGCAGCGAAATAGATTGAAACTATGACGGTGAATCTCACTTCCCCGACATTGCAATTTAAAAGATTGAAGCCACAACGGTGAATCTTACTTCCCAGGCGATGCAGCGGAACAGATTGAAGCTACGACGGCGAATCTCACTTCCCCGACATTACAATTTAAAAGATTTAAGCTACAAGTCGAATCTCTCAGAAGATTCAGTAGAGTGGATCGAAGCAACAAGACACAGTGGATTGAAATAAGCTACCTGAAGAGAAGCGTCAAGAGAAGTCAAGACCCGGCGAGATCGGAAAATTTAGTCTTTCTTAGTCTTTGCTTCATTCCCGTTACACGACAATGAAGCAAAGAGGGGCAGCTGTACAGCCCAAATTTTCCGGGCCCAATGCCCAGAACCTAAAATGAGCCCAACTACCCAAAGCCCAAATTAAAATGGCCTAGGACCCAATCACCAGTCAAACTAGGGTTTCAGAAAACTGAAACCCTAGCTTACCTATCCTCTGCCACCGCCACTGCTACGCTGCACCTACCACCACCTTCTCCAATCACCTCACTTGCACCTGCAAACAGCAAAGAAAGCAACAACAGAAGCAGTAATAAATCGGCTATAAAAGCCGAACATGCAGCATTTTTTAGGGGCTTTTTTTGGAGATTTTCTTTCAATCCTTTGTAACAAAAAAGCATATATATCAACATAAATAAAAAGTGAAAAGAACTAAGCGTTTTGGGCTTCGGTTTATTTACTGTTTTGGTCCCTCTATGTTTAGCGCGTGTTGCAATTTAATCCTTTTAGTTTTTTTATTTCGAAATCGCCCAGCATTTATGTTTTTATTTCAATTTAATCCATTTTTCTAGCAATTTTATTGTTTAATTAATTATTTTATTATTATTATTATTATTATTATTATTATTATTATTATTAATACTATTATGACTATCATTATATTTACACTTATATTTATTTTTATAAATCTTAGATATATCTGACATATTATTTTCATATAATTACTTTCATATGTACATATATACTTATATATTTTTTTTTATATACATACATAAATACTCATTTTATATATATATTTATATATATGTATATTTATATTTATATTTTTTCTCACGAATATTATATACTTACTTACATATATATTTTTTTATATAATAATTTTAAAACAAGTACATATGTTTTATTTTATAATTTCAAAGTGTATATATATATATATATATATATATATATATATATATATATATATATATTCACGTGAATACATTTACATAATATATTTATACGTACATATTTTTAGTTTTTATAAATATATATATACACATACTTACATATTTTTATATAGGTACATACATATATCTTTTTACATTTTTATAATTCTATTCATTTTATTTATTTATTTATTTATTCATTTACACTCTTATTATTATTTTGAAGGAATGTTTTAGTTTATTCGTTTTTATGCTTTGTTATTTTATGTATTGTAGATTTGACCTTTTATCTCGTTGCTATTGCTCGTCTTTTTTATACTTTTTATACTTTCATATTCATTATGGTTTTGCTATGCATAATAAAAATGTAATTCGCTTTCGCATTTTTTACTACGATTTTCGTGTTTTATTTTACTCGATATAACATAATTTGTTTTGAATAAATAATATTTCGTATTTAGATTCGAGAGGATCGTACCCTAACTTACTGGGTTTCGATTTTCACGATAAATCTAAATACACGAATCTTTTTAAACTCAAATTTTAAATGATCTCGGGATAAAAAAATCGCGTCCTAACTTACTGGTCGTGATCTCATTTTTAAATCCGAGATGGCTAAAATATCTTTTAAATAAGCATTTTCATTCGCGTATCGGGAATTTGAGACATTATATTCTAGCTTACTGGATATGATTCTCTTTCTCGAATAACGTGAAATATGCTCCTTTTCTCAAAAATGTGCATTTTAATACAAGGATCGTGTTTTTAAAATTCTTCAAAGTTTTCAATTTTCGACATTAAGGCATTAACATCAACTAGGAACCAATTTTGGGCGTTACGAGGGTGCTAATCCTTCCTCGTACGTAACCGACTCCCGAACTCGTTTTTCTGAATTTCGTGGACCAAACTCGTTGTTTTAATAAAACTAAATCGTTTATTAAAAACAACCACTTTTCAAGGTGACTCGATCACACCTCATCAAAAAGGATCGGTGGCGACTCCCGTTTTCGTTTTCATTTTTCAAAACCCAAGTCGACCCCGTTTTTCATCAAAAAATGGTGTCAACATTAGTATTAAAAGATTTTTCTAAAATCTTGGGAAAAAAAGAAGAAGCAAAATCAAGGTTAGAAAGAAAAAAGAAAAAAGTCTTCGCTTCCATGTTCTTCTCTTCTTCAGTCGCTGGCAGGTTTGAAAGTGAAAAGTAGTTGGGGTTGGTAGACCAATAGCAATGGCGTTGAATAAGGTGATGTGTGGTGCGATAAAATTTTTTATTTTATGGTTGTAGTAATTAATTTTATTGTTATTGTTGTTTATAATTTTATTAGAGATAAACATATCTTTGATCTAAATGCATACTAAAATATGTTGTTTGGGTTATGAGTTTTGAATCAGAAGGTGAAAGAGATCAAAATAAAGGTTTAAAACTGAAAATAACTGGAAAATTATAGATTTTCCAGCCACAACATGAGTTTTCTAATCGTCGGAGTTCATGTCTTGAAGAACAATGAAAGGAGAAGAAAAAATTAATAGTTTTAATTTTGTTTTCAAAGTTCCATTTTCCATATAAAATGAAAGAAAAACTAAAAAAAAAAAGCGGTCCAATATTATTTTTTCTAAACATGGAAAAAGTAAAAACTTAACTGTAAAATGTTGATTGAATGTCATCAATGTTGTTGCTAGTGTAAGAGAACATCGGGCGCATTATCCTCTTATATAAAAGTTGGAGAAAAACTGTGTATTTTTAATTATTATATCAAAAATAGCAGATATGATAATAGCCTCTAATGAAAGTATTGCTAAGAAAACCTTACCTTTAAAATGGAAACAAAAGAAAATTTAAAGAAAAAATATTTTTTTTAATTACACCACATGTTAGTTGATGATTGATCCGAAATTGACATATTACTTATCGGAACAACTTGGGACAAAGTGGTTAACCAAATAAAATTACAAGTACTAAAGTAAAAAAAAAAAAACCATGAATATCATTTTGTAGAATGAAGTATAATCCAAATATCAAAGTGCATATTAATTATTTTTCCCATACTTCTTTTTAGCAAAAAAGAATATTTTCTAAAGTTGGAGGGTGAAGAAATGGGAAAGATGATGATATCTCAATTGTTATAATTTAATTAAATCTATTTTTATTCTTTAACTTTAATTAGCTTAATTTAATTGGCCAACATCATCATTCTCCACTAACATTAAACGAATAATAGTTTAATAATTATTTTGGTCTTTTGGATAATTGTATTTAGATTCTCAAACCTTTTCTTAATTAAAATTCTATAGCAATTTTAGTCCTAAGCTTTAATTAACTATTTTTTCGGCTAAATTACTTAATCAAACTTCAATATATTTTCATAATAACTCTATAAATATTTTTATTTAATGTTTACGGACTTGGTTTACGGAATTTCTGGTACCATTACTTTGGGTCGTTACAACTTGTTTTTTCTGTGTTACGATCCGACCACGTAATACTGTTAGTATTAGTTTAACATTAGATAACTAGTGAATCAATATTTGCTTTCATTTTACTTTGCGTGCAAAAACTTTTGAGGACAATATATAAAGGGTGTTAATGTAATTAATGAATGTTATTATTAAACCAGTTTATTCGAAGAATAGAAATATACTACATTTCGAGCACCAGATCCAACATGTATTACCATTATTAAGTTGTGAGAATAAATCTAGACCATTGAATAAATAAGTGGGATTTTATGAGAAACCATAATGGAAGACATTAGAACATTCCGCAAAGCTTCATCTTCTTCCCACACAAATTCCTTATGATTTCACCAAAGGCCTTAGTAGAATCCCATCATCTAGCTTATAAGTGTCCATTGCCCACCAATGAAGAGTTGAGTTGAAGCAAATAGTAAATGAGAGGCTAGGTTACCAAAGATCGAAGTAATAAGGGAGGAAGGTGAGAATATAATGGGTAACTTTGCATTTCATGTTTATTTTAAGTAGAATTACGTGTTATGTATGTTGTATAGTGATGTTTGATTGTGTTTAAGAAAGAGGAAATGGTTAAAGAAAAGTGACTGATAACAAGGGTAAAGAGAATGTCCTTGATTGAATAGAAGAGGAAAGTTTAGCCTCGTTTTGAGAGCTTTGGAGGACCCTTTTACCTTGTATACATGTTTAGATTAAACTATGCATGATAGATACTTGGTTGAAGTATGTAAAGTCACGAAGTTGGTTAAATTTGGTAAATTTGACATATGACTTTAGTATGTGTCTTGAATGTGTTAAATGTCACTAATTGTACAATATCATGTTTATGAGATTAAGTGTCAAAAAGAGGTAAGTTAAAAGGTAAAGCTAAAGTGACTTGAAATGAGTTAGTGTGATGATGATATGAATTGGGAAATATACACTTATTATAATGAATGAATAAATGAACGAGTCACAAATTAACTCGAAAGATCAATTTATTCATTCGAGTTAATTTAAAAAATTAAATAATTCGAATAACTCGACCAATATACTTAAAATTTGAAAAAGAAAATTGAGTCAAATCGAATTTTACTCATCCTTAATTTTAACGTAATTAAATAAAAAACTAATGGTTTAACCGATTTGACCAACAATTCGATTCTCATAATATTGATGACCATAATAATAATTGTGTGTTCATTTGATTAAGCTTGTAATTAGATTATTCTATATAAATATCAATATTCATGAGTTGTTAGCAACAAGTTTAAGGGATGTTTGGGTCAAAGAATGTAAGATTACCTTTCATAATAAGATAATGAGAATGTAAGATTACCCTGTGAAATGTTAGGCATGTTCAATTACTCGTAGTTTCAATTCTCATAAAATAATGATAAATTATGATAATTCCTATTTTTATTTCAATTTATATATTAATAAGTAAATATACGATGTTAAAATAAATTTATAGATCATAATTATAATAATTTATGAAAAGTGATTGGAACACCAACCATAATTTATAGATCATAATTACAATCATAACTAATATGCTAATAAATAAACCTTTAGAGTAAATATAATAATTATAATTTTAAAGTATTACGTCAACTATTTTTCTGTTAAGAAAAAGAGAAAATTTTGTTTTCAATTAAAACTAAATTTCGTTTGGAAAAAAACGATTAAAATAATAAAACAGGGATAAATTGGTCTAAATTTAAGATTATACTCATAATCTAATATAACCTAAAAAATAAGTGGTGTTGAGGTTATACCCTATATTCCAACATCTTGACATTATTTGAGAATGTGAGATTAGGGGTGACAAAATGTTAAGAATCCAAACAACATAATCTTATTCCAAAAGGTAAGATTACAGCGTATAATGTTACATTCAACAAATCAAATGTACTTTTAAATCATTACTTTTATACTTACTCTGATTTAGTTCAATCATCATATGATTAGTTGTATAATTAATTTATTTAAATTTATAATTTCATTAACTCTTATTATTATAAGATGAATAGTATGATTTAACTTTATTTTATGTAAAAATTTCATCTAGAAATTTCATTTGGGTTAGTTCGGTTAGCTCTGGGTCGAATTAATTTAAATAAGGTTAATTCGAACTTTAAAAATTATGGTATATGGGTGAAAATAATCGTGTAATATATTTATTTAGAATTGTTATAAAAATTAAATGTCATTTTGGTTGAAATGGTAAAGCGAGGAGAGTGTATATTTAGTGCATTATGCTCAAATCTTATCATAATCCTGCATTTTTGTTATCTGAATTTTATATAAAAAGACAAAAAAAAAAAAAAAAAAACCTTAAATGAATATTTATTGCCTTATTGACCTTTTATTAATTTAAAAACTAAGTTGGGATCTAGTCATGGATGGCATCAACGTCAAAATCTTTATATGTAATATAGATTCTAGTGTTAATAATATTTTTAATATATAATTTTGATTTTTTAAAAGGAAATTTGATATTTTATTATTAATAATTTATTTAATATATAATTTTGATTTTTTAAAAGGAAATTTGATATTTTATTATTAATAATTTATTTAATTTAAAATTTTGATCTTTTTAATATTAATAGTATGTAATCTAAATTTTGTTTAAAAAAATTCAATTAGATTTTTAAGATTTAAAATATATGTAAAAACTAAATGAAAAATTAGTCAAAATTTTTTTAGGATTTTCAAAGAAATCATAATCAAATGAAAATAAAATTTCAAAATCTTTTTAGTGATTTTGAAATCAAACAAAATCAATGATTTTGAAGTCAAACAAAATCAAAATAAAAAGATTTTGAGATTTTGAAATATATCAAAATTTTTTGTTTAAGGGTAAAAAAATCACTTAGTAGAAAAAAATGAAAATAAAAATGCAACTAAGCACTTGAAAAAAAAGTTTATCCTATTTGAGTCCTTAGTAATCCCCAAAGAAATCAATTAGGCACTTTTGTTAACGAAAATAGTTAGTTGATCAATTTGACCGTTAACTTTGCTAATGTGGTAAACAACGTTAATGTGATAAACTGACATGTAAAATAGTGCTGATCTAGCATGCTACATCAGCAAAAAATTAAAAAAATTATGTGTGCGGACGCAACATGTCACGTCAGCAAAAAAATTATAAAATATTTTAAAATTAATAAAAATATATCTACATTTAGAAAGAACTTGGACAATTATTTGTTTAGATTCATTCAAGATGAGTACAAAACTATAATTTTTTTTAAAAAAATTATAAAACTTGTTAAAAGTTACTAAAAATTATAAAAATTTAAATATGAAAAAAATATAAAAAAATATTAAAATTCTAATAAAAATGCGAAAGAGAATGCCATGAAAGCATTCAAAATTACGAAAGTCATGATTCAAAATGAATAGGGTGCCGTGCAATCTTCCTTGTAGAGACAGGTGAGATAAAGATATGAGAAAACAAAAACAAAAACAAAAATATAAAATGAAAATATAAAATATATATAAGGAAAATAACTATTAATGTTTTTATAAATTATAATTTTTTGTAATTTTTATATATTTTTTACATATTTAAATTTTTATAATACTTTTTATACTTTTTAGTAATATTTAATAAATTTTATAATTTTGCACTCATCTTGAATGAATCTGGACACTGGTTGTCTAGATTCAAATGAATTTTGACAAATAATTGTTTAAGTTCATTCTATATGTATATATATATTTTATTACTTTTAAAATTTTTTTTATAATATTTTTGCTAACGTGACATGCTACGTCAACATACCATGTGAGCATCATTTGCCACATCAACAAAATTAACGATCAAACTGGTCAATTGATAGTTTTCATTAACGAAAGGCCTAGTTGATTTTTTGAGGGGTAACTAAAGACTCAATTGGATGAACTTTATTCCTAAGGGATTAACTGCATTTTTATTTTTTTACTAAAGGTTTGTTGACATTTAAGTTTTTTTTTTTTTTTTAAATATTGCATTGTATTTTGATAATTTATCTTCACTTATTAATTTTAGTGTATTATATTTGCAATTTACTATCAAGATTATATGATATAAGTTGAAATTTTATATTTTACGACCATAAAAAATGATAATTACAATTTGCAAGTTATGAATTAAAACAAAATATTGATTTAGGTCTACAAAGTAATACTTAAGTTCAAGTCATTTTGGGTTATTTATTTTGATTGCATTGTTGATTTTTTTTACGGGATAATTTGTTTTGGCAATGAGCGGGGCAAATTATTTTTTGGGTCGATGATGTAACGCCCCAAATTTTGAACATTTGTTTGATAAATTTTATTAATAATTAAGCTTCTGTATTTGTGATTAAATGTTCTATTTATGTGGTTGAGATTGGGGGTTCGAGTCTCCCTTCTTGAATTTTTACTGTTTATTTTAGTTTAACCCCTATCCTTGAACTCTTAACTTAAGTTTAATTTACGTTAACTTGTTTTAAGAATAAGCTTGCTGGTTTAATGGTTAAGTTTTTTGTATACTCTGTGATTTTGTGTTCGAGTCTCTGTGTGAGTGAGAAAGGAACGTGTTGTTTTAACTAATTTATAAGAAAAAAATAGTTATTTTAAACTATCATATTGTTTCCTCTTCCTTCTATTTCTTTCTGCATTTTTCTTTTTTTCTTTTTCTTTTTTTCCCTTCTTTCTTCTTTTTTCAATACCGTTTCTTCTTTTTCTCTATGCTTTTTCTTTTTGCTTGACTTTGTGGCTTGCGATTAGTATAATCGAGGAGTTTGCGTTTGTCGTTGTTCAATTGAAAGATTATTAGTGTAAATGCTACCGTTGATTCCTTTGTTTTCGTTAGATTGTTTTTTCTCGTTATGGTTCAATTTAATAATACTATTGTTGTTCGTCGGTAAGCGAATAATCCTTGTTTTAGAATTTGCGCGTCGAAGTTTTCAACGTAATTTGAATTGTTGGTTAATTTAGCATTTTGACTCGGTCATTTTCTTTGGATGGGACAATTAGTTGTCATTTTTAAGTTTCGAGGTCTCCTCCGTTGCATCTACGTCAAAACCGTACCAGGTGTGTAATGAACATCTGAAATCTTATGAACGAAAGATGCTGGAAAACATGGTTGTCGACACTACAAAGTCATGTGGCAAGCCATGTGAGCCATACGACCATGTGTCAAGCCTTGTAGTAGGCCGTGTAACTCACTATTATGGTATTAGAGGCACACGAGCTAGGGACACAGGTGTGTGTCGAGGCCGTGTAACTCACTATTTTAGAATTACAGGCACATGGGCTAGGGACACAGGTATTTGTCCAGACCGTGTAACTCAGTATTTTGGAATTAGGGACACACAGACATGTGTCCAAACCGCATAACTCATTGTTTTGAGCCACACGGTCGTATGTTAGGCCGTGTGAATTATACGGGCTAACCACCCAGGCTGTGTGAATCCACACAGGCGTGTGGACCAAAAATTAAAATTTTTTCCTAGGGTCATAATCATCATTTGAATCAAATGTAGGCCTATCGTAGGGTCCATATAATCTGAATTAGATAATGTAACCGTCATCTGACGATCTGTTACTGAATAATCTGTTATTTTCATGTAAACATTTTTTATGAAATCTGATATATAAGTGTGATAGCATAACCTAAGTATGATATGAATTTGTACTACTGTATATGTATATCTGATATCTGTTAAATATGCATCTGCATTGGGTTGGGATTGTGAAAATGAGGAAGTGTAGGCAGTTTAATAATCTGCTGAATTTGGTGGCTAAGCCACAGACATATATATGATTTTGGCGATTTATCGTGTTATGATCTGGCAGCTAGATTGTAATTATTTTGAAACGTGACACACAGTCACTATGTAGTGTGTAGGGATAGATGGTTACTTGATACCCTAAATGGTGTGTAGTGGTTAGGGTTTAGAATCTACATCTAAATCTGAATGTTCTGCAACTGTATCTGATGTTTTATATTTCTGTTTGTATCTGATTCCTAAAATTGATTGGTTAATGAAAACTCCTCTATTTTGTTATTCATTAATTACAAGTGTAAGTTACACATTGAGTTGTAGACTCATTTATTATGTTTGTTAGATTACAGGTAACCCACAAGCTTAGGCGGGTCGGCATGACAGGAACTTGATCATCTCCCTCTTAATCAATTATTATTTTATCTAGACTTATATTATCGTGTGTTTTATTTCGGATGATTGGTTATAAGTTTGGATTTTTTACGTTTGGTTTAACTATTTAAATGATTTTTGACTGTTAAACTTTAAATGGTTGAAAGTTGGATTTTTCTGAAATTATTTGATGTAGCTCTCTATACTTGGCCTTATGTCTAAGTCGAGTATGGGGTGTTACATTTTTATTGGTATCAGAGCCAGGTTACAAAAATTAGACTTGTTTTTTGGGCTCTTGTTTTTATGAAAAGTATGATTTTGAATAAAATGTTCATCTGATTAACTCTGAAAATTAATTTTATAAAAGACCGAGCCTCTGACATCGAACCTATAAGTATTTCTGCTTTAGTTATACTAATTAGGTAGAAATACTGTAGTAACTAAACTTGTTGGCTTTAGTTAAGGACCGTGATATGAACCATGAAATAAGATACCTAATGAGAGCTCTGAACTGATCTGTTAACTTCTGACATTGTAGATAAGTAGACAATGAGTTCTCGCAGTAGTCGTAGACGTGGTTCTTATGGGCACTGAGAAGGAGCTTGAGCAAAGTCATTCTCTATAGCCAGTATGCCTAATCTGGATAGCAGTGAGACTGTTAGTATTCCTACTACTGATACTGGGTCTCATACTCTAACTGTTGGGGACAATGTACTGTCCCAAGCCATGCTATGAGCATTAGAGAGATTTTTAAAGGCGTCATTAGAGTCGCTTCGATAGTGGCCGAGTACTGGTTAGAGGCCACTGAACGTATTATGGGTTTAGGGTTTTAGTTCGAAAGGTTAGTTCGAAAAGGGTGTGAGGCGTATTTGGCCTTCATGTCTGACTTTAGGTCTGTAAAACCTTCTGTTATTGATACTTAGACTGTAAAGGATTTTCTAGATGTTTTTCCAACTGAGTTACTAGGAATACCTCTGGAAAGGGAAGTTGAGTTTGGTATTGAACTTCTGTCAGGTACTACCTATGTGTCAATTGCTCCTTATTACATGGCACCAAAAGGTCTTATAGAATTAAAGGCTCAGCTTCAGGAACTTCTCGATAGAGGGTTCATTCGACCGAGTATGTCTCCATAGAGAGCACTGGTGTTGTTGGTTAAGAAAAAAGATGGTACGATGAGGATGTATGTGGATTATCAATAGTTGAATAAGTTGATAGTGAAGAATAGGTATCCACTTTTGAGGATCGATAATCTGTTTGATCAGTTTCGTGAGGCATCTGTATTCTCCAATATCGATCTCTATTTTTGGTACCATCAGATCAACGTTAAGGAGACTGATGTGTACAAGACTGTGTTTAGGACTCGTTTTGGGCATTACGAGTTCCTGGTTATGCCCTTTGGTTTGACGAATGCTCCGGCTGTGTTTATGGATCTGATGAACTAGGTATTTTAGCCATATTTGGATCAGTTCATCGTAGTCTTCATCGATGATATCTTGATTTATTCTAAGACTAAGAGTGAGCATGATAAGCACATTCGAATAGTACCTCGATACTCCGTGAGAAATAGCTTTATGCCAAGTTTGGCAAATGTGAATTATGGTTGCAAGAGGTTACTTCTTGGGCATGTTGTGTCTGCTGAGGATATCCGAGTTGATCCTAAAAAGGTTAAGACTGTGATTGACTGGAAACAACTGAGGTATATGTTTAAAATCAGAAGGTTTCACTTATTACAGCTCCTCTAACTAAGTTGTTATGTAAAAATGCACTATTTATGTGGTTTGGTAAGCAATAAGTAAGTTTTGAGAAGCTCAAGTCAGTTTTGACTCATGCACCTATTTTGGTATAGCCCGAATCTGGTATAGAATTCGTGGTCTACAGTGATGTTTTGTATTTTGATTTGGGTTGTGTTTTGATGCAAGATGGTAAGGTTGTGACTTATGCATTCTGACAGCTTAAGTCACACGAAATCAACTATCCCATGCACAACTTTGAGTTGGTTGTGACTGTCTTCACTTTGAAAATCTAAAAGCATTATCTGTATGATGAGAGGTGTATCATTTACACTGATCACAAGAGCCTTGAGTATGTGCTAACTCAGAAAGAGTTAAATCTTAGACAATATAGATGGGTTGAGTTGCTTAAGGACTGTGACTGCACTATAGAGTACCACCCTAGTAAGGACAATGTTATGGCTGGTGCTTTCAGTTATAGAATGATAACCGATCTAAGAGAGATGTTTGCTCGCCTGATTTTGTTTGACGATGATAGGCTGTTGGCCGAGTTACAGGTTAAACTGGCCTGGGTTTATCATATTCGACTTAAACAGTTGAGTGGCGAGTCTCTAGTTTCGTATTTTCGACAGGTCGAAAATAGTGAGACTTTTGATTTTGAACTGAACAGTGATAAGGTTTTGTGTTTTAGGGGTCAGATCTATTTGCCCAATTATGCTGAGTTGATACAATTATTTTTGCAGAAAGTACATAGTAGTCCTTATGCTATGCATCCCGGTGGAAATAAGATGTACATGGATTTCTAAAAGTTATATTGATGGTTTGGTTTAAAAAAAGAGGTAATTGTCTTTGTTTCTTATTGTCTAATATGTTAGCAAGTTGAGGCTGAGTATCAACTGCCTTCAGGTTTGCTACAACCAGTTAAGATTCCCCTTTGAAAGTGGAAGCATGTGACTATGGACTTTGTTAGTGGGTTACCTCTGACACCCACTAAGAAAGATTTTATTTGTGTCACCGTGGATCAATTGACCAAATCTGCTCATTTCCTATCGATTATGACAGATTATACACTTCAAAAGTTGGCTAAGTTGTATGTCTCTGAGATTGTGAGGTTGCACGACGTGCTGGTTTCAATCATCTCATAACAGAGACCCATATTTTACCTCACGATTCTAGAAAAAATCCACGAGACACTAGGTGCTCAATTGGAATTCAGCAGTGCGTACCATCATCAGATCGATGGACAATTTGAGCGAGTTATTTAAATTTTGGAGGACATGTTATGGAGCTGTGTGATTGATTTTCGAGGTAGTTGGAAAGAATTTCTATCATTGGCTGAGTTCGCGTATAACAACAGCTTCCAGTCCAGTATTTAAATGGCACATTATGAGGCTCTGTATGGTTACAAGTGTCGTACCCCTCTGTGTTGAACCATACTAGGTGAGCATTGAGTGTTGGGTCCTAAATTGGTTTCTCAGACTGAGGATAAGATTTAATTGATTCGAGACCGTCTTAAGGCAAATTCTGATTGACAAAAATCGTATGTGAATCTAAAAAGGAGGGTTATTGCGTATTCGGTGGGTGATCAGGTTTTTCTAAAAGTATTTCCTTAAAAAAAGGTCATCCAGTTTGGACGTAAGGGTAAGTTGAGCCCAAGGTTCATTGGACCTTACCGTATTCTGAAACGTATTAGACTTGTCGCTTATCATCTAGAGCTACCTTCTGAATTAGATCGTATTGACGATGTGTTCCACGTCTCTATGTTGAGGCAATATCAGTCTGATCCATCTCATTTTATTCTCGTCGAGGAGATTGAGCTACGACCAGGTCTGACTTTTGAGGAGGAACCTTTTCAGATTTTGGATCGAGATGTTAAGGTCTTGAGGAGCAAAATCGTTCATCTAGTTAAGGTCCTGTGGTGGAATCATGGTACGAAAAAAGCCACGTGGGAACTTGAGGATTCGATTCATCAATAATACCTTTATCTGTTCGAGTCAGGTAAATTTCACGACTAAAATTACTTTTAGGGTAAAGAGTTGTAACACCCCAAATTTTGAACATTTTTTGATTAATTATTTCAATAATTAAGTCTCTATATCTGTAGTTAAGTGTTCTATTTATATGGTTGAGATTAGGGATTTGAGTCTCCCTTCTTAAATTTTTATTGTTTATTTTGGTTTAACCTTTATCCTTGAACTCTTGAATTAAGTTTAACTCTGCGTTAACTTGTATCAAGAATGAGCATGCTGGTTCAATGGTTAAGTTTCTATATACTTTGTGGTCTTGTGTTTGAGTCTCTGCATAAGTAAGAAAGGAACATATTGTTTTTACTAATTTATAAGAAAAAAATAGTTATTTTAGACTATCACATTGTTTCCTCTTCATTCTATTTTTTTTTACTTTTTTTTCCTTCTTTCTTCAATATCTTTTCTTCTATTTCTCTATGTTTTTCTTTCTTTTTGCCTGACTCTATCGCTTGCGATTAGTATAATCGAGGAGTTTGCATTTGTCGTTGTTCAATTGAAAGATTATTAGTGTAAGTGTTGTCGTTGTTTCCTTTATTTTTATTAAATTTCATTTAATCTCGTTATAGTTGAATAATATTGTCGATTGTTTCGAGTTCTTCGTTAATCGTTCAATTGGTTTATTAATTTAGGCGAGAATCTCGAGGGGAGCATTCCTCCAACATTTTAGTTTCGATTAGTTGATGTTGTTCATTGGTAAGCGAATAATCCTCGTTTCTAAATTTTTGTTTTTCATGTAATTTGAATTGATGGTTAATTTAGCATTTTGACTCGGTTATTTTCTCTAGATGGGACAATTAGTTGTCATTTTTAGGTTTTGGGGTATTCTCCATTGCTTCTACGTCAAAACCGTAGCAAGTGTGTAACAAAAACTCAAAATCTTGGTAACAAAAGATATCAAAAAACATGTTTGCCGACGCCACATGATCATGTATCTGGCTGTGTGGTAGGCTGTGTGAGCCACACGGCCATGTGTCAGGCCGTGTGGCTGTGTGACTCACTGTTATAAAATTAGAGGCACACGGGCTAGGGACATGGATTATGTCTAGGCCGTGTAACTCACTGTTTTGGAATTAGAGGCACATAGGCTAGGGACACGAGCGTGTGTCCAGGCTGTGTAACTCAATGTTTTGGAATTGTGGACACATAGGCCAGAGACACAGGCATGTGTCTAGACCGTGTAACTTGTTGTTTTGAGCCACACGGCCAGCCACCCAGGTCGTGTGAATCCACATAGGCGTGTGGGCCAAAAATCAAGATTTTTTTCCTTAAGACTATAATCGTCGTTTGAATCAAACGTAGGCCTACCATAGGGTTCACATGATCTGTAAAAATAGAATGTCAGTTATGATAATATATCGTAAAAAAGGAGAAATAAAAATAAAGAATAAACAGATTTTTACGTGGAAACCCTTTCGGGAAAAAAACCACGAGCAGAGGAGAAGAAAATTCACTATGTCGAATTCGAATGATTATAAGAGGAGTTTGGACTACATCTATTTATAGGTTGAAAAAACCTAATTTTAATAAAAGTCAAATATATTATGTTAATAAATGCTAAATATATTATACTCATAAATACTAAATCTTCTAGAAAGAAGATATATTTTGTTTAACTTGACTTGCAAGTGATCTCTTAGAATTTGGGTCACACAACTCTAACAATTTTCACCTTGACACGAATTCTCAACGAACAAGTTTTTCACCTATTCCATAAAACCCCTTAAGGGTTTAACTTCAACAATGAACACCAACCAAGTCTAAACAATGCTCAAACTTGGTTATAGGAAGTGACTTAGTCATCATATCTGCATAATTTTCATGAGTACTAATTTTGCTCACAACAATATCACTACGAGCAATAATATCATGAACAAAATGATACCGGACATCAATGTGTTTTATTCTCTCATCAAACATTTGATCTTTTGTAAGGAAGATGGCACTCTGACTGTCACAAAATACTATACTGATTTGAAGATCTTCATTGAGTTTGCTAAAGAGTCCATTCAACCAAATAGCTTCATTACAAACCTCAATAATCACCATGTACTCAGCCTTAGTGGTAGACAAAGCGACTGTAGTTTGCAAAGTAGCTTTCCAACTAATTACACAACCTTCGATTGTAAAGACATAACCTGTGAGAGATCTTCTTTTATCAAGATCTCCAGCAAAACCAACATCAACATACCCAATGACTTCATCTCTAGTTCTTCCAAACTGTAAGCAAACATCAGTAGTACCTCGTAAGTATCTTAAAATCCACTGAACTACTTTTCAATGTTCTTTACCGAGATTCACCATGTATCTGCTAGCTGCACTGACTGCATATGATAAATCTGGACGTGAACAAACCATAACATACATGAGAGATCCCACTACACTAGAGTATAGAACATGTGACATGTACTCAATCTCGTCATTTGATTATAGAGACAAAGCCGATGAAAGTCTGAAATGGGCTACTAAAGGAGTACTAACAGGCTTAGCACTCTGCATATTGAACCTGCAAAGAACTTTCTCAATGTACCCCTTTTAACTTAGGTACAATTTACTTACTTTTCTATCTCTGAGAATCTCTATACCAAGTATCTTCTTTGTTGGTTCCAAATCTTTCATCTCAAATTCTTTACTTAGTTAGGCTTTGACCTTTCTTATCTCTCATTTATCTTTCGTTGCTATCAACATCTTATCAACATAAATGAATAGATACAGAAAAGAACCATCACTGTTTTTTCTTAAAGTAAACACAATTGTCAAAGCTATTTCTTTTGAAATCATGAGAAGTCATAAAGGAATCAAACCTCTTGTACCACTGTCTTAGTGATTGTTTCAAACCGTAAAGGGACTTTTTCAGCAAGCAAACATAGTTCTCTTTTTCTGAGACTGTAAAGCCCTCTGGTTGTTGCATATAAGTATCATCCTCAAGTTCTCCATACAAAAATATAATTTTTACATCTAATTGCTCAAGCTTTAAATCATGCATGGCTATAATACCAAGCAAAGCTCAAATCGAACTATACTTCACAACTGGGGAGAACACATCTGTGAAGTCCGTACCTGGAATTTGACTGTAACCTTTTGCAACAAGCCTTGCTTCATATCTGAGTTCTTCAACTCCTGGAGTCCCTTCTTTCTTTTTAAATACCTATTTACAACGAACAACCTTTTTACCTTTAGGAAGCTTCATAAGATTACATGTTTTGTTTTTGTGGAGTGATTTCATCTCCTCTTACATAGAAAACATCCACTTTTATGAGTCTTCACAGCTAATCGCCTCAGAATAATTAGATGGCTCTTGGTTTGTATCTATATCTTCAACCACATTTAAAGCATAAGCAACTAGATCAACATCAGCATACTTCTTTAGAGGTTTAATCTCTCTTTTAGTTCTATTTTTAGCGATAAAGTATTGTGGTGAATAAACAACTCTATTTTGAATTTATGTACTGGCTTGAGGAGTTGACTCTATCGTAGATTCTAGACTAATTTAATGCTCCACCTGCTTTTGATTTTCTTTATTGGAATAGTCTTTAAGAGATAAGTTAGGTAGAATAGCAGTTTCATCAAAAACAACATCTTTGCTAATCACAACATTTCTATTTTCAAGACACCATAACTTATACCCTTTTACACTAGCTTTATAACTAAGAAAAACACATTTAATGGATCACAGTTCCAATTTTCCATTATCAACATGAGCATATGCAGAACACCTAAAGATCTTTAAATCAGAATAATCAGCAGGATTACCAGACTATACCTCTAATGGAGTCTTTTTCTCAATGGTAACGGATGGAGATTGGTTGATCAAAAAACATGCAGTAAAGACTGCTTCGGCCCAAAATGACTTTGGTAAGTTGGCATTTGACAACATACATCGAACCTTCTCCATGATCGTTCTGTTCATTCATTCTACAACGCCGTTTTGCTGTAGAGTATGACGAACTGTCAAGTGTCTCACGATCCCTTCTGACTTGTACAGTTTATTAAACTTATCAGAATAGAACTCTAAGCCATTGTCTATGTGGAGGTATTTTATTTATTTTCCCACCTATTTTTCAATAATAGTTTTCCAAGACTTAAATACAGAAAACACGTCGCTTTTCTACTTCAGAAAGAACCCCCAAACTTTTCTGAAAAAATCATTAATAAATGTTAGCATATAATTAGCTCCACCTCAAAAACACTCTAGATGGCCCCCACAGATCAGAATGAATATACTCCAATGTTCCATTCATGTTATGGATTCCTCTAGTGAATCAAACTTTCTTTTGCTTCCCAGAAATACAGTGCTAACAGAATTTTAGTTTGCAAATTCCTTGCCCATCAAGAAGTCCTCTTTTGCTCAATTCTGTCATGCCATTCTCACTCATATGCCCTAGGCACATATGCCAAATTTTAGTAATATTATCATCTAATAAGGAATAGAAAGTAACAGCTGCATCACCAGTAACAGTAGAACCCTGCAAAACATATAACTTGGCAGTCTTTCTCTGTCCTTTCACCACAAAGAGGGAATCTTTGAAAATATTTAAAACTCTAGTTTTAGCTGTGTATCTACACCCTTTTGAATCAAGAGTGCTCAACGAAATTAAATTTCTCTTCAATTTTGGAATATGTCGCACGTCACTAAGTGTTCTAACAACTTCGTCAAACATCTTAACTTTAATCGTTCCAACACCTACAATTTTACATAAAGTATTATTTCCTATCAAAACAACACATTCAGACACTGTTTCGTAAGTTGTAAACCAATCCCAATTGGGACTTATGTGGAAGGTGCAACCCGAATCAAGGATTTACTTATCGCACACTTTAGAATTGTTGACAGAAGCGACTAGAAGTTCACCATCGCTGTAGTCTTCTACAACATCAGCTTCACCAGAATTTTCTAGTTGTTTTCTCTTTTAATTTGCAACCTCCCTTTTAATCTTGTTTTGTAGCTTATAACGCTCAGATTTTATGTGCCATTTCTTCTTATAGAAGTTACAAGTTTTACCTCTGTTTGAAGATTTCGATCTACCCTTAGATTTACCGCGAGGATTCTGTTATTGTGTCCTTCCACAATCATCATCAGCATTCCGATCTTGTCTCTTACGAACAATGAGACCCTCTCCCTTAGAGTTGGGTTTAACCACAAGATGCTTTTATCTTATCATACGAGGTCAAAAAATTATAAACATCATCAGTTGTGAGAGACTCGTGGCTATATAAAATCGTGTCTCTAAGTGTTGAATAAGACAGGGGCAACAAACAAAGTATAATCAAACCTAGATCTTCCTTATCATACTGAACCTCCATGGCCTCCAAGTTTGAGAGAATTTCTTTAAACACTATTAAATTTTCGTGCACAGACGCACCTTCCTCCAAACGATGAGCATAAAGACGCTGCTTCTTATGCAACTTGCTGGTTAGAGTTTTCGACATAGATATTTGTTCCAGCCTCTTCTATAATGCAACAGCTGCCTTCTTCTTCATCACATCCTGTAAAATTTCGTTAGGCAAATACAGATGTAATTGTGTTAACGCCTTTCGATCCTTACGCTTCTTCTCTTCATCCGTTATTGTCGAAGGCATCTTATCTATCCCTAACAGGGCATCCTCTAAATCCATCTACACAAGAATTGCTTGCATCTTAATCTGCCACAAAGTAAATCTGGTGTTGTGATCTAATAGTGGAATTTCATACTTCAAAGAAGCCATTACCGTGATCGAGATGAACAACCTGGAAGCTCGGATACCAATTTGTAAAAATAGAACATCGGTAATGACAATATATCACAAAAAAATATAAATAAAAATAAAGAACACACGGATTTTTATGTGGAAACCCTTTTGGGAAATAACCACGGGCAGAGGAGAAGAAAATTTACTATCTCGAATTTGAATGATTACAAGAGGAGTTTCGACTACATCTATTTATAGGTTGAAAAAACCTAATTCTAATCAAAGTCAAATATATTATGTTAATAAATGTTAAATATATTATACTCATGAATACTAAATCTTCTAGAAAGAAGATATATTTTGTTTAACTTAACTTACAAATAATCTCTTAGAATTTGGGTCACACAACTCTAACATGATCTGAATTAGACAATGTACTTGTCAGCTAAGGATCTATTACTGAATAATCTGTCCATATGATCTGAATTAGACTGCAATTATTTTGAAAAGTGACACATAGTCACTATGTGGTATGTAGGGATGGATAGGTACAGAAATGGTGTGTAGCGGTTGGGGTTAGCAATCTACATCTGAATCTGAATGTTTTGGAATTGTATTTGATGTTTTCTGTTTCTGTATTTGATTCTGAGAATTGACTGGTTAATGAAAACCGAAATCACATCTATTATGTTATTGATTAATTACAAGTGTAACTTACACACTGAGTTGTAAACTCATTTATTTTGTTTTCTGGATTACATGTAAAACACAGGCTTAGGCGGGTCGGCATGGCAGGAGTTCGGTTATCTCCCTTTTAATCAACTATTGTTTTATCTAGACTTATATTATCGTGTGTTTTATTTCGGATGATTGGTTATAAGTTTGGATTTTTTTATGTTTGGCTTAACTATTTAAATGATTTTCGATTGTTAAACTGTGAATGGTTAAAGGTTGAATTTTTCTGAAATTATTTGATGTAGCTCTCTAGACGTGGTCTTAACGTATAGGCTGGGTACGGGATGTTATAGATGACATGGCAAATTTTAATCAATGATAGTTTTTTTTCCTAGTTTTGCAACAAACTAGTATTGATTCGGATAACTAATCGGTGCAATAATTAAAAAAAAAGTTATTTTAACTATTCATTTAATTTTTTCATCTCTTTTAGTTCTTGATTTTACATTGGTTGTCAAATTACCCCAAAATAAACGGAAAAGTTAACGTTTGTTAACTTTGCTAACGTGGCATATACATAGATTGTCATGTGTATACCACATTAGCATTTAATTAATTTTTTTAAATTAAAAATTAATAAAAATGTATTTTTTATATTTTTGAAATATTTTAATTTTTTTAAAAATTTAAAAAATTAATTAATTGTTGACGTGATAATCCACATATATGCCACATCAACAAAGTTAATAAATGTTGACTTTTCTATCTATTTTGGACTGATTTGCCAAATAACACAAGTTTAAGAGATAAAAAAGGTAAAAAAATAAATAAAGGGATAAAATAACTTTTTTTTAAAGTTAGAGGACTAAAAATTCATTATACCTTAATACTAAAATGGCAATAAATCTCCTTTCAAAAATCCAACAGGACATTAATTCTCCTTTCACAAATTGACAATAATTAAAAAAATATTAACTTTTTTTTATCAAGCACAACATTTAATGAAGCATTAAAATTAAAATGGTAAATATGAAGGTTGACTGCACAGTTTCCAAAAATCCAACTTGGTGTGATATAAAAATTACATGTTAAAACATACAGTGACCGAAATAAATTAATTTTTCTATTACTAAATAAATTAATTTAATTTTTATAGTAATAAAATAATTAAATAAATTTAAATTGCAACATAATTAATATTTATTATATAAAAATATATTGAAAATTATTCTTTTTAATTGTAATTCAATTTCAAATAAAAGATTTTATTTACGGAACAATACAAATTTTAAAGTTATAAACACTATTAAATAGTAAATGATAATTTTAAACCATAAAGGTTAAATTTATTTTAATTTAATTTTTAAAAATTTTTAATAATATAAAACTAAATTTATCTATTTAAAAATAATATATTTATAAAAAAATATAATATATTTTTTTAAAATTTGATTCCTATTTTTGGATTTGATGGAATCTCACTTTAAAAAGCCCATGAGTAGTTAATTGAGAAGGTCTCAAGTGTCTTAGCATTTTGCTATTTTTCTTTCTTTTCATATATTTATTTTTTATTCTTTTTAAAAATAATATTAAAAATAATTAATTGTAATAATGGGTTGGAAGAAAAATTATTTACAAAAAATAGGTTGTTTGTTACTGTGTAAATCAGTATTGTCTGATACACCGGCAGCACCGTTTTACTTTTTAACCAATCATTAATCAATTATTACATTAAAAAAAAGTTATTGATGCCACCACTATATCATGTGATATTAGTGTGTATTTTTTAAAAAAATATCCTAATTTTCAGAGGTATACACAATGAGAGAAAAAAAAAGAAATTTGAATCAGGTGCCGCCAATACGGGTATTTAAAAAAAATATTTTTCTATCAATGTGTATATCGTGAAAATACGAATATTTTAAAAAAATACATATTGATGTCGTCTGACATAGTGATGGCATCAATAAAAAATTCTATTAAAAAAAGTAATAATTAGCTAAAAATTGGATGATACCACCGATGTGTCAAGCGACACTTATTTATATTATAACAAATAACTCATTTTTATTAAATAATTTCGATTTTTTTTGTAATTAATTAATATTTTATATTGTTTTTCCATTAGAGAAGGTTTTCCTTAATTGGAAATCACAGAAAAATTACTACCAGTTTAGGAATTACAAACCAAAACTTGTTTGGACAAAATAAATTTGTCGGTCTGATTGAGGAGGTCTTTTATGGGTATTATAGGAACATCATTATGCATGGGTAAATTTAATTTAATCATTTTTCGTTTTCATATTTTTAATATCTGTAATATATGTAAATTGTGGATTTAATCTATATTATCGCTATCTCAGCTAATTATTTTCACATATTACTTACAAAAATCAGTTAATAAATTTAATGTCTGTCATTTACCTTAAGATTAAAATTTTGAAATTCAAAAAAAATATAGTATTTGATAATGATCTAGTTAGAGAACATGGATAAAAACTATAAATTTACTCGTAATAAATGACTATAGCATAATCTAATTACTATAATTTGATCAAGGATAAAATCTCGAAATTCAGAAAGTAAGGAGACTAAATCGATCGATTCAAAAAAGTGCAAAAATTAAAAATTAAATCAAAGTACAAATACTAAATTCACAAATTAAACAAATTTCAGGGTCTAATAGCAAAATTTGAAGGAAAAAAAACAAATAAGGTTGTAAAGGCAAAGCCAAAAAATTTTTTAGGGAAGACCGAAATTAAATTATATTTTTTACGATAGTAAAAATATAATTTCACTATTTTAATAGATTATATTTTTATAATTTTTAAAATCTTAAATCAAATTTTTATTATTTTTAGGAAGATCAAAATATTATTTTATTTTTATTTATTTAAAATTTTAAGAAATCAAAATAAAAAAAATTGTATTTTTTATAAAAAAAATAAAATTGAATCTCCTTTTTGGCATTAAGGCTATAGGGAGCAGAAAACCGGTAAACATCGTTTTCTTCTATTGTAAAACTGTGTACTTGGTGGGTGTGGCAGTCTTAGATCTTGTGAAATGTTTATATATTTTACATTAAAGTTAGGTTTAACCCATTCAAGGCATCACGATCCACAACTACCACACACACCAAAAAAGCAAAGTGAAAAGTGAAGTTGGATGATATCTTATTCTCATTAACATCCCATATTGAATGGGAAGAAAGTCAAAATCGGCAATTTAAGATCCATGAGCATGCCAACTTTCCAAGCTTCTACCAACTACACCTTACCCTTTCATTTTATTTCGCACCAAAATAAAATTGGAGCACATTTAAGTTATTTAGTTTTAGAGGCCACCAATTTATCAAAATTCAATTTCAACCCAAAATTTTCAATTAAATTAAATTTTAGATTAATTGTTTCAACGTCATATATATATATACTTATTGTATGAACAATTTTAAATTTTAATGATGCAATTTATTTCTGAACATATTAAATTTAAATTATTAAAATTTTTTTTTAGATTCGAAATAACATTTAGAATACTTAGAATAAAATTCTTTCGTCACAATAATAAATAATAAAACTCCAACTTGAATGTTTTAAGATACTGTGCCATTTGTCAAACTTTTTATTTTTTTTTCATGTAAATTGTTTCCATAATATATTGCGGCCTCTCTTTTCACCTACCTACCTCCCTCACCTACCCCGTCTCACTTCCACCACCTTCTTCACCAAACCCTCCCACCTCATTTGCCTCAAACCCAAATCCAACCCACATTCTCTATAAAACTCCACCACTCCATTCCACTTTTCCCTCAGACCCCTACCCCAACAATTCATCATCATGGACCTCCTCTTCCTAGAGAAAGTTCTCATCTCTCTTTTCTTCACCATCATCTTTGCCATCTTAGTCTCTAAACTTCGTGGCAAGCGCTTTAAACTCCCCCCTGGCCCCCTTCCCATCCCGGTTTTCGGCAACTGGCTCCAAGTCGGCGATGACTTGAACCACCGCAACCTCACAGACTTAGCCAAGAAGTTCGGTGACATCTTCTTGCTCCGGATGGGACAACGTAACCTCGTGGTTATCTCTTCCCCAGAGCTAGCCAAAGAAGTTTTGCACACCCAAGGAGTTGAGTTCGGTTCCAGGACAAGGAATGTCGTGTTTGATATCTTCACGGGGAAAGGACAGGACATGGTTTTCACCGTGTACGGTGAGCACTGGCGCAAGATGAGAAGGATCATGACCGTCCCTTTCTTCACCAACAAGGTCGTGCAACAGTACAGACATGGATGGGAAGACGAGGCTGCCAGTGTGGTTGAAGACGTGAAGAAGAACCCAGAAGCGGCCACCAATGGGATTGTTTTAAGGAGGAGATTGCAGCTCATGATGTACAATAACATGTATAGGATCATGTTTGATAGGAGGTTTGAAAGTGAGGATGATCCTTTGTTTGTTAAGCTCAAGGCTTTAAATGGAGAAAGGAGTAGATTAGCACAAAGCTTTGAGTACAACTATGGTGATTTTATCCCCATTTTGAGGCCATTCTTGAGAGGGTATTTGAAGTTATGCAAGGAAGTGAAGGAAATCAGATTGCAGCTTTTCAGGGACCATTTCCTTGAGGAGAGGAAGTAAGTTTTTGATTCCCTTGTTAATTGAATTTTCTGCTAGTTTTTGCTGATCATCAAAATCTAGTACTTAATTGGGGTAATGGGAATTTAACCCTCGCAGGAAGCTTGCAAGCACAAAAAGAACTGACAACAATGCTTTGAAATGTGCCATTGATCACATTCTTGATGCTCAACGGAAGGGAGAGATCAATGAAGACAATGTTCTTTACATTGTTGAGAATATCAATGTTGCTGGTAAGATTGTTGGGTTCTTCTCTTCTTTGTTGCCTTTAGATTTGAAAATTTCAGCTGAACCAAAAGTCAATTTAGTAAAAGGTCAAAATCATGTATGCTTGTTACCAATTACCAACACTTTTTGGTACACCTAGAAAACTTTTAACCCAAAAACAAAGCAAGAAATATATATATATATATATATATATATATATATATATATATAAAATAAAGCAAGCAATTACATTTCTCAAGATGTCAACTTGTCAACAGAAAATTTAAGGTAAGAGTAAGATTATATATAAATAAATGGCACTTTTACCATTGATAATAACATCTACCTGCAAGTCTTATTGTACAATTTTGGATTTTTAAGGCAAATGGCTTAATTCTGAAGTACTGAATGTGGTCAAATTGTTGCCAAGTGGATGCTTGCTGGAAGGTGGGATCAGTCCCACCAACCAGCCAAATTGGGTTACAACTTACCATATCTTATTAGTTCCTACCATATATGTCTGAGAAAATAAAAAGCATGCCAACTCATTGGTTATTGGTTGAATTTTTTTTTTGTACGAGAAAAGTAGTTAGATATGTATATACATATATGTGCTAGTACTTGGTCAAATACCAAATCTGGTTGACTCAAGAAGTTTCATATTGATGATACATACAGCTATTGAAACAACCTTATGGTCAATTGAATGGGGCATTGCTGAGCTTGTGAACCATCCCGAGATCCAGCAGAAACTCCGCAACGAAATCGACACCGTACTAGGACCCGGCGTGCAGGTTACCGAACCTGACACCCATAAGCTTCCATATCTGCAGGCAGTGATCAAGGAGACTCTCAGGCTCCGAATGGCCATCCCTCTACTAGTCCCACACATGAACCTCCATGATGCAAAGCTTGGTGGGTATGACATCCCTGCAGAGAGTAAGATCCTTGTGAATGCATGGTGGTTAGCCAACAACCCGGCTCACTGGAAGAACCCAGAAGAGTTCCGGCCCGAAAGGTTTTTGGAGGAGGAATCGAAGGTAGAAGCAAATGGGAATGACTTCAGGTATCTTCCATTTGGTGTTGGAAGGAGGAGCTGTCCAGGGATTATTTTGGCACTGCCAATCCTAGGGATCACATTGGGACGTTTGGTGCAGAATTTTGAGCTATTGCCTCCAAAGGGGCAGTCTAAGCTTGATACATCGGAGAAAGGTGGACAGTTCAGTCTGCATATTCTGAAGCATTCAACCATTGTTGCAAAGCCAAGGGTGTTTTGATTTAACAAGTCTTTCGAAAATATGAACTTGCATTTAGCTTTGTTGGGTATTAATTTGTAAGATCCATGCCTTGTTTGATAAAATCAATCTCTTCATAAAGCTTTTATGTATTGATATTTTAGTTTTCATGGTGTGGAAACACAGACCCGATCATGGTCAAATATGTTTTGGAGATGAGCATCAATTGGTTCAGTTCTATAATTTGATTACTAAGTGCAAGTAGGCTAAATTTAATAGACAACATTTCCTATATATCTATCATATAGTAACTATACTATATATCAAATTACTTTTAATTGTGATGGTGTAACTTATCAGCTCGACACTAACTTAATTAGAAAACATAAAATATTATTTTTTTTAGCGAACAACAATTATTACTATTATGATGCTATATATATCTTTTAATAATTTATATAAAACCTTTAAAATAATCTATTTACAGAACATAATATTAAGATTTGAACTTACTCATTAAGATAAAAAATTCTCAACCATTAATCTCAACCACTATGACATCATAATCTTATGTATCACTTATCTCTTGTATTATTCTAAATTTAAAATATTTAAATAAGAATTTAGATCAATGTCTATTAAAAAAAACTTGGATTGAGGTTTTCCATTGATGTTAAAGTATATATTGGTAGAATTGGTTGTTTGTTGGCCATGACTTTTTTTTTTTTTTTTTAAACTCAAGTTTTATAAAACCAACTAAGAAAACAATTATAGAGACAAAAAAAAAGGAAAAAGAAAAAAGATATGAATCTAACCCTGAGCGAGTAGGCTCCTTCATACATTCAACCTAGCATTCAATAGACTCAATGTAGAATAACAATCAACAACTAGAACATTATATAAAAAGAAAGGGAATATAGTCGGTCATGGTAGTGAACATGAGACAAGGCCACCCTGGTAAGAGCATGAACATCTTTGTTAGTATATCTACAAGTCCAACTGAAGGGCAAATTCTAAAAGGAATTCTGAAAGGATCATAACAATCAACAACCAAAACATCAAACTCAAAGGAGGCAACTTTAGAAGAAATAAAAGCACTAAAAATCTCAAGTGCATCCATCTCCATATCACCAAAACAATAGTAAGATTTTTCAACCATGACAGGGCCTCACGAAGAGAAAAAAAAAAAAAAACCTAAGCTATGATTATGAACACCTAAAAGACGACAAAAAAAAAATTTTATGATCTTTCAAAATAGCCGCAAACACAATCAACTTTCTGGAAGAGAGCACAATAGCATCTACATTACACTTAAGCCGCCTAACTGCCTCCAACATCCTTATCCTCTCATGCATCCCAGTGAATTGTTGCAAATCAAAATGAAGATTTTGAAAGGTTTGTTATTGCCCTAATATAATGAGGGTTGTGCTTGTTAATACTGGGTATAATATCTAGGTGGGGTATTGTGTTGGACTTGGTGCCCTAGTGTAGTATTTTCATTTATGTACATTTGTAATTTTTTCGAATAGATTGATTTAATAAAATTATTCATGAATAACATTAATACCCTTTGTATATTGTCCACACATGATTTTTGCATGTAAAGAAAAATATAAGCAAATATTAGTTCACTGGTTGTCTAATGTTTAACTAATACTATGTGGTATTATGATAAACTGTAAAAGTAACATAGTTTAATCCCATTCTTAATGCGTTTTTTGATGATTAATTATGCAAATTAGTGAATTTGATGCTCCTAATCCTTTAAATTCATGTTTCTATACTTAGGAGAGCATTTGAGAGTGAAAGAAGCGAAAAACGAGCCAAAATCGGACAAATAAAGCTATTTTCAGGATCCACACGGCCTGGGCATTTCCACACGGGCTGGCCACATGCCCGTGTGAGCCACATAGGCTGGCCATGCGCCTATGTGCCAGCCCGTGTTGATTTCGCGCCCTACTTCCCAAATACACGGAAAAACCTAATTTTTAGGCATTCTGAGCATTCTAAAGTCTATAAATACCAATTAGAAGAATGCCTAAGGGGGCACTCAGAGAATATTGAAGAAAACACTCGAAGAATGCCATTGGAATCAACTCAGAAGTGAATCTCCATCAATATCAAAGATCTCCTTTTAATTTCTTTTGAAGTTTTATTGAGTTTCTTTATGTCTTGTGGTTATCCTAACTTTGAGATGTTTCTATTCAAGATCATGAACTAAATTCCCTAAATACCTAGGGAAGATGAAACCTATGATGAATCTTATTATTTGATTTCTGATTTACATGATAAATACTTGATTCTTGTTCTCAATTATGCATACTTATTTCTTATTTTAATATTTCTGAAATATTAATTCATCCTTAATGTGCTTATTCAGTGGAGAAAAAGTCCTTGTTTAAGAGTAGATCTAGCATAATTGAGTGAGTTGCATGCAACCCTAGAAATCGGACGACATAAATCTACTGGATTAGAGTCAAATCTAATAGGGGAATCCATAGATGGAGTTAATGTGGCAATAGGGGTTAATTAGAAAGATATTTCAATTATTCAACCTAGAGTCAATTATTCTTACTCTCGAAAGAGATATTAACATAATTTAGGGATTTCTATGGATTAAGATACAAGCGAATAAATCGTTTAATTCAGATTCAAAATAATAGGTGAAGTCTAGGTGGATTCTTTCCTGGGTATTGTCTTTCTCTTTGGTTATCTTCGATTATTTTCCTATTTTATTCTCTGTCGTATTCTTAGTTAAATTAGATTAGTAAATTTAGATTAAAAATAATCACTCCAATTTATCAGCTAAATAATAGAAAAACAGTAATTACTAGTACTTTTAGTCCTCATGGATATAATATTCCCTACTCACCATAGCTATACTATTGTTCGATAGGTTCACTTGCCTTTGTCATAATTATAATTAGTTTAGTGATCATCATATTATGTGGTCGAATTGTAATACGGAAAGACAATTTATATTAGTAGATGAACCTAAATATCTTCTTAGTTCAATCGAAAATGAGAAAACCGATTGAAATATTGTCTATCAAGTCCAATTAGGTAGATGCTTTGTGTTGGGCATCGAAGCAGATGACTCCCAGAAGATAGAGATATAAATGTGACTGACTGGACTGACAGTACATTGAACAGGACCCAAGAAGAATAGATTCTAAATTCGCTTGTGGATTTATTAACTTGTGATGTTCATAGTGTGGCATACATTAATCCTTAGTGGATGATGGACTATGCATGCATGACTCATATACTTTGATGTAAGTAAAAGCTTGAGTTCCAAAAGATAAGGAATCGAAAGTTGTTGCGTTGGGTATACAACTTCTACAATATGTAGCATCATTCATAATAGTGGAATTCATAACCCAATACACGGGTAAGTGATATCATCTCATTGGCATTACATGATAGATGAAAATTAAACGTGGTCATGAGTCGTTCGTCTTTGTGGTGAATGACTTAATTACTATTTGATAGTAATTGACTTTTTATGAAAGAAGATGTAATGGTTACCATAAGATAAAATAGGATCATATTAAGAGAGCGGATTTATCCCAAAGAGACTAAGGATATCCTATGAGGGTAACACACTTATGACAAGATCATTGGACGAGCACTGACCGAGTAGCTTTTGTAATGGTATGTCATTAGAGAAAGCATAGTCACGATACTATAGTGGAAGGACTTCGTGACTAAATGAGTTAATAATTAATATGTGAAAAGTTGGAACTTAATTATAAATCATTTGAGTCCTAATCACATATGTCCAATCAGTCCCTCCGCTAGCTCATTGAAATTAGAAATAAATTGTATGTTAATGAACAAAAATGAATAGAAATGATAAAGTTAGAGGAATGAGAAACATTCGGAAATGAATGTGATTTTCTAACTAAGTGTGGAAATGACTTGAAAATTAATTTATAATTTTTTAAATTATTAATTAACAAATTAATTAATTGAAGTTAAAAAATATAATTAAATTAACTAGTCATCATGAATCCGTTGAAAGTAGAAAATTAAATATATTTTCTCATAGATTCTTTTACAGTAAAGTTGTCATGATTTTAACAGATTAAGAATCAGGTTGAGAAATTTATTTAATTGTGAAATTTATTTATTTAAATTAATTTATGATGTTTATTTTAGAAAAAAAAACATGTACTGAGTTTGATTGAATTATAAAGTACTGGTTAAAAGTTTAAGAAACACTTATAATTGGACTTGATACAGTAGATGTCTCAAAGCCCCTCATATTGAATATAAGGGACGACAAACACTAGTATGTTAAACTAGGGTTGCTGCCCCTCTCTTTCCTAGTTTAACTAGGAGATTGTTTTTCTATTAAATAGGCATTAAATGTTTCTACTAATTCAACAAGAGTTTCACTTCTTCTCCTTATAAATAGATGACACCGATAGGGATAAAAATAAAATAAATTACACAACTTTGAGATATTGTTATTTTGCTAAAAAATAATGAGAATTTATTTCTAAGTATAAATTTTATTTTTCAGGGATAATAGTTCTACTAGCTTCTATTAGAGAGAGTTTCACTTTCTCACTGAAAGTAAAGTAAATAATTTTTTGTTCTGTATTTGATTCGAATTTGTTTGAGCCCATACTCGAAGCAGTTCGTGGTATGAGAATAGCGGAGAAGGTCGTTTTATTGAAAGCTGATAATGACTATCTAGCCACACATGTGCGATTTCGAGAAAAGATTATTACTATAAATATCACAACTAGACTTGATTTTCAATATTTTATTTTTCTGTTATGTAAGAAAACGGTTTTCGAACTGAATTTTTTTCAACATATTGGTAGTACTAAAGGTTACCTCCATAGTAAGGATGATGAGGATCATAAGCACCATATAGGTCTTGAGGAGAACTTGGTTGAGGAAGTGGTTTGGTATGTTGTCATTTAGTATTGGTCTAGGGTTGATTTTAGGTTATTTGTAGTTGGGTTTGAGTTTGCTGTTGATCCTGGTCTTTTTTTTCTGGGTTTGTAGGAGCATCGATGGTGGAATGAGTCATGTTCGATCCACACTCATAACACCAATTATTGATACTAAGAGGTGACGTGGAAAAGATCATGATAAAAGTTGAGGTAAATTTACCTTATAGGGGTAGAGAGTCGTACTTTTTTTGTGGTGGAGATGGTTGAGATTTGAGGGTGGAGAGGAACAAGAGAGGAAATGAAGGAGAGAGATGAGAATACTAGGTGAGAGAATGAGTAAATGTATCCCTTCTCAGTGTGAGAGAAGGTTCATATGGGTTGGCCTCACGGGGTACGTGGTAACCTCTGGTTGGTCCATTGGTCTTTTCTAATATTTTTGTTAGGTGGGAAATGTAACATCACCTAAGTTGTAGGGTATGTAGGTAACAAGTGATGATTGTATTAGAGGCCAAGTTGGAAGAGAGGGGAATCTACGATTGTGTTGTAACAAGGTGCACCCCTCGTCAAAGGTGTTGGTGATGGGCAAAATGGTTGAGGTTGAGGCAGAGATTGAGCTTGAGGTTGAGGCAAAAGTACAGGTGTTCTTGTTGAAGATGCCCAAGCTATTATACTAGTGTCACGAGTCGTAGTTCAAAGCCCGTGACCATCGTACTAAATGTATTCAATGGAGGTTTACTGCTCAGATGGGGATCATTTGGCCTACGAGAATTGGCCCGGTTCAAAGAGCTATTGGAGAAGCCTGTCAGATTGAAGCCTGGTTGGCCCGATAACGAAAAAATAGCAACTTAGGCTAATATAGTAACTAATCTTAGAAGATAGAGGGAATCATATCTTGTAAAGATTAGATTAGATTTGACATAGAATATCTTGTAAATCCCTAAAATAAAAGGATATGGTTAATCTCGTCCGTCGATGTAAATATATCTTGATCGCCAGTTTTGGGGGAGCTCAACTATAAATAGAAAGCCTTCCCCTCAGTTGTACTCACTCTATTCATTGTTTAATTATTCTTTGTGAATAAGAGAATTGAGAGCATTTACTCAAACACTTTGCGTGGGCTCTTTCTATTGTTCTTTATTGGTCTCCTTTTGGCATAAATTGCTTTCGCTCTTCAATTTGGTGCATTAGAAGTGTTTTTAAGGAATCTTCACTTGAGTTAAGGCTAACTTAGGCGAGTTTGGACGAACGGATCGCCTAAGGCCGCACGGATTGTGAGACGAAAGGTCTAGCCCCGTAACAAATGGTATCCAAGCTGTTGGTTTGAACCAAGTGATATCTGAGTTGTTGGTTCGAAGGCACCGTTGGGATGTTGAAAGAAGACTTCGAACAAAGATGGGCGAGAAAGTTTTTGAGGGAGATGTTGTCGGCTGTTGAGGAATGCATGGGTAAACTTGAAGAGTCCATGGAGAACGCAAAAGAGTCAGACAATGCACTTGGGGAAAGCATTGAAGACTTGAGGGAGCAGTCTAGGGACTTTGTGACCATGTGTCTCACTTCCCACAAGGATAGTATGCAAGAGTTGCTAGATTCCCAAAGGAAGAAGCTGACATAGAGGAACGATGCTCTCGAGGCCATGATAATGACTTTGAAGGGGAAAATAATGGCCACGACGAGGGCTTTGAGCACAAGAATAGAGGAGCTCAAGGGAGAGCTGGCCTTGTGCTGAGTAGCCGTGGGAAAGGGAGTGTCAAGTACAGCACTCAGTAACGAGGATGTCCTAAAGCCAAAAGATTTTGTGGGGACAAGGTCTGCATGTATGTGGATAATTTCTTGTGGATGATAGAAAACTACTTCCGTGCCAAAGGCATAGTGGATGATGCGGTTAAGGTAAACACTGCTTCAATGTTTCTTACTAACATTGCGCTTTTATGGTGGAGAGGCAGGACCACAGATAAAAGGCAAGGTGAGATTAGGACGTAGCAAGAGTTCCAATACGAGTTGAAGGGATAGTTTTACCCAGAATTTACCGAGGAAGAAGCTCAAGCAAAGTTGCAAGGGATAACGTAACAGGGCACAATGGGGGAGTATGCACGAGAGTTTAAGGAACTCATGCTCCAAGTTTCAGATGTGACCAAGAAGGAAGCATTACTTGCTTTCAGAATGGATTGAAGCCGTGGGTCAGGCAGGAGGTGGAACAAAGAGGTGTCCAAAAGCTATCGGAAGCCATGACGATAATTGAGTCCGTGGTCAAGCTTGGTCTAGGGAAAGACAAGCTTGAGTCTTCCAAGTCCGAGAAAAAGGGCGTATATGAAATGGATCACAAGGAAGATATGGTTGATGGCAATAAGAACGGCGACAATGGTGGTAATGGGAAACCACAAGTTAGGAAGAAGAAACCCAAGAAGAAAAGGGACAAGCTGAAATGCTTTCTCTGTGACGGTCCACACATGTTAAAGAAATGTCCAAAGAAATCTGTGCTTAAGGAAAAGTCGGTGGGTAAGACCTTGGTACTTGGTTCGAGCACAAGGGGTGTCGAAGTCAAGGAGGTGGAAAGCGAGAAGAAGCCAGTGGAGTGCTTCTTGTGTCATGGTCCGCATAGGTTGCAGAAGTATGCGAGAAAGTCTGTCATCGAAGGGAATGATGGAGCAGACAAGGAGCCCAAAAAGCTTGGTTGAGGCAAGGAAAAAGTCGTAGCCAAGAGGGAAAAGAGGAGTAAAAAGAAGCGAGTAAAGTGCTTCTTGTGCCATGGTCCGCGTGAGTTGCGAAACTGTCTAAAGCAAGTCAGAGTCAAAAGAAAGGCAACGTCTGAGCTTGGTGAGTCATCGGAGGGGCTTCCACCCAAAGAAGAGGTGAGTTTGTCATCAGACTTAGAGGAAAAAGTTACGATGAAAACAGTGAAGCTGGGACCAATGAGACTCAAATTGAGTGAAGTGTCAGAGTTGGCCGAGTCATCGACAAGGCTTCTACCTATGGGAGAGGTGGGTGGTGTATCGAACTTCAAGAAAAAAGAAGTGATGCATGAGAGACAGTTGACCAGAGTAAATGCACAGTTACATTCTGAACATTTTGATAGTGTGTTGCATTCTAACTTGTTGACTTGGCAAGGACGTAGGGGCCCTTTCGAAGTGCTTAAGAAAAGAGGTTGAGAGACTGTGGGCAAAGTGAAGCCAAGTGTTGTGAATCATAAGGATTTTGTTCGAGTCAAGTTAGAATGTGGACAAGAGAGTGACATAACTTCTTGTTATCGAGATGTACAAATGAGTAGGACGGTTCGAGTTAAGAAGCGATGTAAGCCGACGCAAAAGTCCCGAAAGAAGGGAAAGGCTAAGGCGTCGAGACGAGACCGAGGTGAATCAAGTCAGTGCCATTCGGAAGTCGCAACAAGGATGTTACGAGAAAGGATGGGGGAGAATGTCATGGGCCGCAGTTCAAAACCCATGACCATCACACCAAATGCATCCACTGGAGGTCTATTGCCAAATGGGGATTATTTGGCCCACGAGAACTGGCCCAATTCAAAGAGCTATTGGAGAAGCCTGTCAGATTGAAGCCTGGTTGGCCTTATAACGAAAAAATGGCAACTTAGGCTAATATGGTAACTAATCTTAGAAGATAGAATGAATCATATCTTGTAAAAATTAGATTAGATTTGATATAACATATCTTGTAAATCCCTAAAATAAAGGGATATAGTTAATCTCGTCCGTCGATGTAAATGTATCTTGACCGTCGATTTTAGGGGAGCTCAACTATAAATAGAGAGCCTCTCCCTCAGTTGTACTCACTCTATTCATTGTTTAATTATTCTTTGTGAATAAGAGAATGGAGAGCATTTATTAAAACACTTTGCGTGCGCTCTTTCTATTATTCTTTGTTGGTCTTCTTTTGGCATAAATCGCTTCTGCTCTTCAATTTGGTGCCTTGGAGAAGTTCTTAAGGAATCCTCACTTAAGTTAAGGCTGACTTAGACGAGTTTGGACGAACGGATTGCCTAAGGCCGTACGGATTGCGAGACGAAAGGTTTAGCCCCGTGACACTAGTTGGTCCGAACGGTGGACCCAACTTTGTAGATGGAAAGGTTAATTTTAGATTTGTCTAGATGATGGATGGAGATTCAATGCATCAAGTAGACCAAGGAAAATAATTTTTTGGTATCCTTTTTCTTGAGTATTAAATGTATATGCGACTTTTGATTAAATAAATTTAAAAACTTCCTAATGTTTATTTTCATTCATTTCGTTTAGAGTTTAGTGTTTCGACCATTTATTTGAAATGTATACTAGACATCAACTTGATGAAAATTTTACTAGAATAGTAAAATTTCACATCACCTAAACTCTAAATTGTTGTAATTACATAATAGTAATATAATTATAAATTTATGGGAAAAAATACATAAATCAATTCTCTAATTCTACAAAAAGGATCCCTAACTCTTGATTGATCTAAGCTTCTAATACAACAATTTACATATGGTAGATATATTGTTTATGCCACCATGATTAAAAAGGTTGCAACATTGTGTATATAAACAATGTCCTTTTTTTCTTAGACTCTTAATGTTTGACTATTTAATGGTAGTTGTCGACTACTTTAGCAACCATATGAACCCATTAAATGCAAAATGTTTGATGCCATTTATGAGTGGCATTAAGCATATATACCCACCAAATGCAATGACCTTACAACTTAATAGTGCCATTTGTTTATGGTAGCAACCATATGGTCCTACCAATACTAATGGCTTGTGGCCTATTTGGCTAAGCCAATAGGAACCATATTTCTCAAAAGTGGGTGATCACTGTAAAAGTGCTCTCGTATTGAAACAAACCCACCAAAATGGCTTTGTTCGATAAAAAAATATTATCCCTTTTTTCCTACCTCTTAGACAACGTGAGTCGATGTTGTCAACACATTTCTAAAAATGTAATTTCTCTAACCTCTTTGCCATTTTAAAGCAGTGAAAATTGTTTGCAAACATACTAACCCATAAATCGTAACCCTACAAGAATGAGTCGTGATAGGTATTTTTAGGGCCAAAATGTAAGAAGTCACTAATCGTAGTCAGCAATCTCACAATACTAAACTTGACACTCAAGGGCAGGGGCGAAGCGAGAACAAATTTTTAGGGGGCGAATGAAATTTTAATTTTTTATAGTTTATATCTTTATAATTTTTAAAAGATTAAATCAAATTTTTATAATTTTAAGGGGGCCAGGGCCCCTACCAGCCCCTCTGTATCCGCCTCTGCCCAAGGGTGGCAAGATCAGCGTAATCGTTTGTCTTCTCCAATAATTAAGGAATCAATACTCTTTATGAAAGTAAAATATGACATTCAATAAAACTGAACTCAACGCCTATAAAAACCTTTTAAAATTTGATTTTCTTTGGAATACGATAGAACATTTGAAAATTAAGAATAAAATGTAGAATAAAATTTTCATAATTTATAATTTATAGTTATCAAACAATCAAATTATATTTCGTATATAGATATATCAAACAAAATTTATAACTTAAATCCAATACTTAATATTTCAATTCTTGTTTTTTCAACACTTAATTTTTATTTTATCAAACATCATCTTAATTAAAAGTTTTGATAGGTTTAAAATTTTAGTTAAACAACAATAACACTATGTTTGGTTGGGGGGAATAGGAATGGATTCCCCCTATTCTGCGGGCCCACAACCAAACGGGTGTTTGGTTAGACGTAATGCCATTACGTCCCGAATCAGTTCCGTTTCTAATACACCCAGGTCCCGTAATAGGTATTCCCCCAATTCAGCGCCGATTAGGGAATCCTTACCCGTTTCTTATTTTCGTTTCCTTTTTCTGCCCTCATCGATTTCTGCTTCTTCTTCCATAGGTATTGCAGAGTTAATTTATGTCCTCATTTCTTCTGCTTTCATAACAAATCCTCAAATATATCTCTTCAATCCAAATCTCCTCCAATTTCTTTACTGATTCTCTCTTTCGGTCTCTTTTAAATTTTTTTCCTGTTATTTTTTTAGCTTTGGGTAACCAAAGGCCAAAACACACACACACTAGAATCTGTTTTTTGTGGTTTTTAAAATCCATTGCTTCATTGGAGACTGATTTTGAGGTATGAATCTTGAACTTTTTCTTTGTCTGTCTTTGCCTTTTCATTTCTATTTTGGTTTCAGATCAATGTTTTTTTTCTTATATTTCAGTGGATTTATTTCTTTGCCGTTTCTTTATTGCAATTTTTGTAACCCCTGCTTCATCGGAGGCTGATTTCAGGTATGAATCTTTGCTTCAACATTGTCTTCGGCTTCCTCTGATTTATGGTTGTGGCTTGAGTCCTTTATTCCATTGGGGAGTTCTATTTAATTGCAGGGTGGCTTTGATTTCAAAGTTTTGTGGGAATATTATGGTTTTGATTTCAATGTTTTCTTCTTTGTGTTAGATTTTTATTGTTGTATGAAAATTGAAGAATATTAGTTTCTAGCTTTTTGTAGCCAGAACCATTGCTGTTACTGGAAGGCATTAATCACCATTGTTTGACCATAACCAAGATGATAGGTGACAATTTCATGTATTATGGTCTATGTTATGTTGATTAGGATTAGGTGGTGAGTGCCGGATATGGGTATACTCAGTTGTTTTGAAAATTTTTCATATATTTAGAGGATCCTATTCCTAAATATGTTTCATATATATAGAGGATTCAATACCCAGATTGATATCATACTTGAGGCTCACATTAGAAAATTTTTCATACATTTTTTTTGGGGGGGATGCAGAGTTGTGTGCTAATGTGAGTCTCAAGTATGATATCAATTTGGGTATTGAATGTGGTGGCAGCTAGTTAATATTAATTAGCCATGAATGTTATATATTGATTCTTCTACCTCTAGAAAGCTTCTCCAGCTTTAGAATGACATTCAGGCGACTCATCTGTTGCATAGGAAAAGAGTTGCAATTTAACTATGGTTTCTTGAGAGATATTAAGAAGTGTTGGCAGTTTGCATGCTCAAATTTGTTCCTTTGTTTCTGCACAGTTGATGAACCTTGACATGATAAAAGGGCAAGTCAATGTACATTTTAATGGAAAAAATGCTGGCATTTTTTCTTTGAAATTAGGCAAGTATTTCTCAATTTTATGGCTGAGATATGGAAGAATCCAAGAGTTTAATTATCTAGACTAGAGCTTTTTACTTTTGGTGCAGTGCAGTTGTACTGCCTAGGGTCTTTTTTCTCTGGCGGGTTTCTTTAGTTTCTAAAAAGAAAAATTATCGAGGTAATATGCTTTGTACCCTTTTACTTCTACTTCTTATTTTAAACACTTTCTTGCATGTGATCTTTGCTGAGACAGTTTATGCATGTCTATGGTCTTGCATTTTCTTTCTCCATCTAGCCGAAGTAGAGAGTTCCTTGTGTTGTTGCATGTAAATCTGGCTTTAGTGGTAATATATATTTCCATATTTCCTTTTATCTGGCTTTGCAATTGCATGTAAATTTGTTGTTGAAGTTTTCAATTGAAAATGGTTTCTATATTTTTCTTGAATGATCTATTTATATTGTGCTCTGGATTTTAAAAAAAGAAGAAGAAGAAAATTTACGTGTATTGAAGTTAGCTTTGAAAAGTATCCATGAAGCATGAAGTTTAGATTGTGATCTGTTTATATTGTGCACTAGGTTATTCCCCTTATCATTATACTTATTGGATGTTATTACAACTTAGTGCACTGTCCCTTGCATCTTGTGACAAAATTTGCAAATTTTATGCTCTTGGGTTGTTTTTACATTTAAATCATATGGCATATTATATTTATGGTTTAGGGATACTGCCTTTGAGTCTTCTTTTTTTGGTTTGATATGGCTAGTTCTAGTTGCCGGAGTGCAGACCTGCGCCAGGCTCCATGCCTGATAGTTCTTGCTTATTCTTCATTGTAATGAAATTATAACTGAAACTTTGATTGAGGTACAAAGCCATTGGACTAGTTTGAATTGTATCTAGTTTGTAAATGAAAAACTCGGATGTAAATCTGGCTTTAGTGGTAATATATATATTTCAATATTTCCTTTTATCTGGCTTTGCAATTGCATGTAAATCTGTTGTTGAAGTTTTCAATTGAAAATGGTTTCTGTATTTTTCTTGAAAATGGTTTCTATAGTTTTCAATTTGTGAGTGCTCACTCTTTAGCCAAGAAAGATGACATTCTAAACCATTTTCTTAAAAACAAATCTTTCTTACTTTAATATTCATAATAATTAAACAGCACCAAATGATGATTTTTACAATTTGGGTTTTTGCAGAATCCCGTGCAATCATAAGGTACTATGCAGAAAAATACAAATCACAAGGGACTGATCTACTGGGAAAGACAGTAGAGGAAATGGGTCAAGTGGAAAATTGGCTAAAGGTTGAGGCACACAATTTCAACCCACAATTTATGCCTTGACCATACATCTGATGTTTGCTTCCAAGATGGGGTTCCCTCCTAATGAAAATTTGATCAAGGAAAGCGAGGAAAAGCTAGGCAAAGTTCTGGATATTTATGAGGAGAGGCTGTCAAAGAACAAGTACTTGGCCGGTGATTTCTTCAGCCTTGCTGACCTGAGCCACCTGCCATTTACTCAGTACTTGGTGGGTCAAATGGGAAAGGAATACATGACAACCAGCAGGAATCATGTGAGTGCTTAGTGGGATGATATTAGCAGCAGACCGTCTTGGCAGAAGGTTCTCCAGCTCTATGCTCGTCCTTTCTAATAATTAAAAATGATGCAATCTGGGGATGGGATCTTTTCAGTGATGTCTGCTTTGTTGTTTAGCAGTTTGGTTTAGTTTGGGGTCTGGTCTTTGTCTGTTTTAAGAGGCCAACTAGTTATCCTATGTTAGTTATAGTTACAATAAAATGTTGGTAGGGGTAGGGGGTTACAGTTATCGTTGTGTTTGCCTATGTTTGATATTATGAATAAAGATGAAGAAATCATGGAGATATCAAAGAGAATCAAGTGCTCAATTGAATGTGCTTCAAAGGCAATTTTTTCTTTTATTTTCTATGGTTTTATTACTTATTGATTTTCTTTTTGTTGGTTTAAATCTTCGAAATAATTGTCCAAAAGGTTTTGGTAGTGTTGGCATTGGCATTAATAAAAGTTTGAGCTTACTATGAGTATAATTTGAACCCAAATGTTGTAGTGTTGGCATTGGCATTAATAAAAGTTTGAGCTTACTATGAGTATAATTTGAACCCAAATCACATTTGAGGTGATAACTCAAATCACATTTGAGGTGATAAATACTTTATCCATCAAGTTAATACAGGGTTCAAGTTAATTATGGTGTTTATTTATTGTTAATAATTTATACAAACTTATGATTATAAGTAGTGTAAAAAAGGTAAATTATTTACTATGATATCAAACAAGTGAAGTGGCTTAAAAAAATTGGAAATCTAATTTTCGTAAGTCAGGATCCTACCATTTATTTCCTCTTTAGAGAATTTGCTGCTCATTGAGCTTAGCTTTATCTAGTTTTATATTAAGAATTTATTAAATTATATATTTTTATTAAATTATATTTAATAATAATTATTTTAAATTATATTTTATATATTATATATTATGATTTTAGTAAATTCATATAAGAAGATTTAATATTAAGAATTTTTTAAATTATATATTTTTATTAAATTATATTTAATAATAATTATTTTAAATTATATTTATATTATTATATATTATAATTTTAGTTATTCATATAAGAATATTTAATATTAAGAATTTTATAAATTATATATTTTTATTAAATTATATTTAATAATAATTATGTTAAATTATATTTTATAGTATTATATATTATGATTTCAGTAAATTCATATAAGAATATTTAATATTAAGAATTTATTAAATTATATATTTTTATTAAATTATATTTAATAATAATTATGTTAAAATATGATTAAATTATTATTATTTATATTAATAATCTTATTAAAATTTAATAACAATAACAATAATCATCTACCTAAAAAATTCTACTAAGGGGTATTCTAGTCATTTTAATTTTTTTCCTTATGCTATTACAACATCATTCCATTCAACCAAACACAAGAACACTATTACGCCTCTATTCCATTACATTCAACCAAACAATTGAATTACTATTACGCCTCTATTCCATTACAGTTCTATTCCATTACACCTCTATTCCATTACAGCGAACCAAACGTGCACTAAGTTTAACATTCCATAATTAAGTGAAAGAAATTAAATATTTCTATTCTTCTCTCAAATCTTGGTTTTTTTACCAAAAGGTTATAAAATAATTATTTATTTAAATAATATAAGTTTAGAATTATTTTTCAAAATATTATGAAATGTATAATATTTTAGTAAATTCAACACTAAATTGTAATCATTTATGTCTATTTGAAAATATGTAGATAATTTTTTATCTTAAATAATCATCAGTGGTGGTTATTTAAAATTCTGAAACGACATGTTAGACATAAGTATGACAAGATAGAGAATCACTTCTGGACATTAGATATAGAAAAAATATAAAGATCCAAATTACTCCTTAAAGATAATATTTTGATAAATAATTTAGAACCATGTTATTTTTATAATATTTTAGTAAAAGAGCCTTCAAATCTTATACCCTTTTCTTTTGAACCTGATCAAATTAATTTTTCGACTATTAGATGGATCAATTTCGTCATTATACTATTAAAAAGAATCAGATGAGGTTAAAGTGGAAAGTAAACCTTTACTGTATAAAAAATATATCATTTATTATTTCACAAAATATTTTTAAAGTTTTATGGTTTGTTTGGAATTGAAATGCAATTGAAAAAATAAATTTCAAGATATTTTTTATATAGTGAATGTTAACTCTTTTACGATTTGGGCTTATTTGATTCCTTTTAATAGTATAAGGACTATATTGATTCATTTAATAATAGAGGGACTAAATTGATCCGGTCATATAATACAGGGACGTGCCAAGTACTTTAACCCTTTTATTTTCTTTTCTCTGTCCGTCCTTTTTCTTCCTTAGTTCTGTCCTTCAAAACCCTAAACCCTCTTCATTTCTTTTCTCTTCTCTTTTCGGTTCTTTCTTATTTCTTGTTTTTTTTTTTCATTTTTTAAAACAATGTCTATTAACAACAGTAAAACAGAAGTAAAGAGATTGTTTATAGGGGCTGGTTGCAACAGAATAGTGAACAACGTTTCATGGGGTGCTTCTGATTTGGTCTCCTTTGGTGCCCAAAACGCCGTTGTTATTTTCTGTCCCAAGGTTTCTCCTTTTACCTTTCTCTGTTTCTTTTCTTTGTTCATTGATCGACTCTTCCATATTTCTTTTCTTATTTATTGATCAGCGCTTTATCTTTGTTTTCTTATTTGTGATGTAGTCTGCTCAGATCTTGACTACACTTCCGGGTCATAAGGCAGTTGTTAATTGCACTCATTGGCTTCCAAGTAATAAGTTTGCATTCAAAGGTACAGTAAATGGTGCAAAGGTTTGATACTAAATTGTTCTTAAAAGGTTCAACCTTTTTGAGTGTTTTTAGGGCATTTGAACAATTCATTGGTGTGGTAGTGAATTTTTGCTTTCTGTTATTTGCAGCTAAACAATTAGAGCGGCATTATCTACTATCTGGAGATGCTGATGGTGTTATTATCCTATGGGAACTTTCTCTTGCTGACAATAAGGTATTCACTCTGCAATTCCTCTAGTTTTTATTTTTTATTTTCTTAGTTAGGAAGCAAAATATAGTGAGTTGGTGTTGTTTTCAGATTTAAGCTTTGTTTTTTGAAAGAGTTTGGCATGTTTAGTTTCCTTTGGATCTTTCTGTTACTATTGTTTTATTTTAATTCTTTTCTTTTTCCCGATTTTTACAGTGGAGGCATGCTTTACAATTGCCAAAATCACATAAGAAGGGCGTAACATGCATTACTGGATTTATGGTTTCTCAAACTGATGCAATATTTGCCACATCTTCTTCTGATGGCACTGTTTGCGTATGGGATGTTGTGTTTCCAACTTCTTCTGGCTGTGAGTTAATGTTTGATGCAACTTAATTTAACCCTTTTTTGCATTTGCTGTCATTGTTAATCCAAAATCTTTTGTTTTCACCTGTTCTGTAATTTGCCGCAATTATAAAAATAGCTACTGCAAATTCCCAATGCATACACCATATTGCATTCCATTTTTCTTCAGAATTTAGTTGCTTTCTGTTTGTTTTCAAACTACTAAGAGTTTGATATTTGCGTCTATTGAGCTTTTAACTTGGCTAGCTAATAAAATCTACATGCTATTTCTTGTGGATGTAAGTTTATTTTTTATTATTGAGTTTGGGTTTGTGCCAGGTAGGTCTTTATTTTTCAAGAGGTAACCCTTTAAAGTTTTTTTTTTTTTTTTCTGGAAAAGAGAAAATATTTTGTTAGCTCCTTTATCTTTTAAAAAAATTTCTTATGCGAAGTGTTCTTACAATGCTGCATAGATCGGCTATATAATTGTACGGGAGGCAAAAAAGATTTAAGGATTGAAACACATTCTATGTCTAGACTGCTTGTGTCACTTGTAATCCTCTTTAGATATTGTTGTTTTAGACAGATTGTTAGCTAACTGTAAGTAATATGTTCTTCTTACACCATGGATGTGTCATTTTGATTTAATGTCCTTATACGACTTTGAGAGGAATTCGGCTATTCAGGTCCGGTTCATGTATCAATTAGATGAACTGGCTTCATAAAGCCCATTTCTTAAAAACTGGGATCAATTTGTTCGCTTGGTCATTTTTAAATTGATTGAGATGAGAGGAATAGAGAATGGATTGTTTGAACTTTCCATTACACTGTTTGATGTCTTGGTTCTGTTAAACAAGCATTAATTGGACAAAAGTGTCGATGTTGCAATGCAGGATGCAACAAAGCTAGAGGCAGTTTTTGTAGAACTCCTTCAGTTGTTATCTCATTTTAGCATGTTTTGATGACTATCTGTGTTTAATGTGTCATTTAGGTTTATAACTTTTTTGTTAATCAACCATTTGCTATCCTCTTCCAAGAATTATTATTGAACAATAGTTGATAACCACTGAAACCTTGATTGTTTTTTCTTTTAGGTGAATGTAAATTATCATGTCTGGAAACTCTAGTTGTTGGCTCAAGACCAATGGTAACACTTTCAATTGCTCAACTGCCTGGAAATACAGGGCTTATAGCCCTGGCAATGGGAGGATTGGATAACAAGATTTATCTTTATTGTGGGGAGAGGACCGGAAAGGTACCAACTTCTGCTTTATCTGCCTTTATTCATGCATCGATTATCTTTCTATTGATTTTAACTCAAAATGTTTTAATTCCAAACTGGTAGTCGTTCAACAGAAAAGTCCTTTTCCATTCTCCTTTATCTAAGGCCATTCATTTTGAAAGGTGTCAAGATACCCAATAGCACCCTTTATTTTTTAACCATGTCATTTTTGGCCCTCGAATATTTCTCTGTGGCCTATAAGTAAATTTTCTTTTCACTTTTAAATTTGCATGTCCAGTTTGTACGTGCTTGTGAACTAAAAGGGCATACAGATTGGATCAGGAGTTTAGACTTCTCGTTACCTATATTCAGTGGTGAAGCCGATAGTGTTCTACTTGTAAGTTCATCTCAGGACAAAGTTATACGCATATGGAAGTTGACTCTCCGAGGTTCTCTAGCCAATACAGAGGGTACATATAAAAGAGGTGAAATAGGTCTGGCATCTTACATTGAAGGTCCTGTTTTTGTCGCTGGCTCATTCTCTTACCAAATATCTTTGGAATCTCTTCTGATTGGACATGAGGATTGGGTATATTCGGTACAGTGGCAACCACCTTCACTGGTGGCTGAGGAAGAGATTGGCTTCTATCAACCCCAAAGCATTTTGTCTGCATCAATGGATAAGACTATGATGATCTGGCAACCTGAGAGGAAAACTGGTATTTGGATGAATGTGGTCACTGTTGGGGAATTAAGTCATTGTGCTTTAGGCTTTTATGGTGGCCATTGGAGCCCAGATGCACGCTCTATCTTGGCACATGGGTATGGTGGCTCATTCCATATGTGGAAAAATATTGGTGTTAGCTCAGATAATTGGCAACCACAGAAAGTACCTTCTGGGCATTTTGCAGCAGTGACAGATATTGCTTGGGCAAGGTGTGGTGAGTACCTGCTGTCAGTAAGTCATGATCAGGTGAGATGTCACCCATTTTTAAGAAATAGTTTATGAACTTTTTAATCATTTAATTTTATGAACTTTATTGACATTTTATGGACATAAACAATCAATTGAAATATTGGGTCCCTTTTGTAATTAATTTATTTTAAAGATGAGATGTTGATATCAATAGAATTAATTTATATTCCTTTGAATTTTTCATGAAATTAAATGGCAGTATTGATGTTGTAATTTCTTGTTGCAGACAACTCGTATTTTTGCTCCATGGCACAATAGAGATCCTCAGAGTGATGGGGACTCCTGGAATGAAATTGCCCGACCTCAAGTACATGGGCATGATATTAATTGTGCAGTTATCATTCAAGGAAAAGGAAACCATCGTTTTGTCAGTGGAGCAGAGGAGAAAGTTGCCAGAGTGTTTGAAGCCCCTTTGTCCTTCTTAAAGACACTGCATTATGCTACTTCAGAACAGTCAAGTTTTCCTGAAGATGTCCAAGCAGATGTTCAGGTCCTGGGTGCCAATATGTCTGCTCTTGGTCTATCACAGAAACCTATATATGTAAATGGTTAGTCTCATAAATCATATGTGCATTCCAACGGAGATATCATGTACCCTTTTTGTCTGATTTAACATAATTTTACTTTTTTGATAAATAAACGATTTAGATTTTATAGAGGTTTCTTTTATAAAGACAAAAATCTTGCGAGTATACAGCTAGTTATCTAGTTTGGATATCCTATGTGCCATTTTAGATGCATGTGCCTTGAGAAACTTGTAGATGCAGACTAACCTGTCCTAGCCAAGCTGTCTGTGGACAGAGCAGTTGAATCTGATTTTCACATTGAACAACTGCCTGTGAGCACAATTATTTTGCAACATTAGTACTCTTCTTATCGCTCTTGTTGTGTATCCTTTTGATGGTGAAATTTCTTGCTAATTGTAATGACCTAAGTTTATCTCCATCAGTTTATGTGCATGAACTTGTATAAGCAAATTATTTGACAGTAACATTTTCCCTTTCAGCAACTCATGAGATCCAAGAGAATCTCAGAAATGATGGTCTTGACACTCTTGAATCTGTTCCTGATGCTGTTCCAGTCGCTTTAACTGAACCTCCTATTGAGGATCAACTTGCATGGCATACACTATGGCCAGAATCACACAAACTCTATGGACATGGAAATGAACTGTTTTCCTTATGCTGTGATCATGAGGGAAAGCTTGTTGCTTCATCATGTAAGGTACATGTCTTTCTTTCCGTTTGGGTCACTAGAAATTTAATTCTGATGAATTTGGTATGGTGGATTGTGTTTTGATGTAATCTTGCTCTCATTTATGTTTTGAATTAACCTCTCTTTCACGTTGATTGTTTTGATGTAATCTTGCTCTCATTTATGTTTTGAATTAACCTCTCTTTTCACGTTGATTGTTAAACCACAATGTGGGTGCTTTCTATCATGTCTTGTTTTGGGACATTGTTATGAAAAGTTCACTTTGGGGAAAACTCTGAGAAGCAGGCAGTTATTTCTTGATGATAAGGTTGTATAGGGTGGATCTTGTTAGTCATTGGGGAAAGAAAGTTTTGGAGGAATAATAAAATAGGGTGGTCTTACAAAAATAAATAGTAATTGCCTCCATGGAGAGAAATAGTTATTGATATGGATATATCAATATGTAAAATTGGTAAAAAGAAAATAGTTTCTTATCCCCATATTTAGTCTAAAATATATGCATGTTTGTAGAAGTCCAATGCCCCTAAGTTCATGGATAAATAGGATAAAAGAGGGGAGTGAAAAAGTATAAAAAATATCAACTATGTCTATCTGTAAAAAAATTCACTGATTTTGGACAAAGGACCAGATAATGGAAAATATTGTGTGCAGTTCAAAATCGAGAAGATAAGTTTTACTAATGTGCATCTAGTTTTTTAAGTTCATTCTATACATTTTTCGTATTGCTCTATTGAAGTTTCTTGTTATTAACCTTTAGTTTGAGTGCTCAAGTAATTTGGTTGAGGATTTAGAGTTCTTTTGCTTGAGTAAGTAGGTTGAGGCTTTAGGGTTCCTTCGAAATATACTGTCGTCTTTAGGATGAACTAAGTACAATATTTTATACACAATTAATGTTGTTTTTTATGGTCACTGATGTATATATACTATAAAGTAATTGTTTATATTTTTATCATTAAATTTATATATAGTCTTGTTTGTACAAATAAAAATCGCATGTCATAGACTCATAGTTATCTTTTTCCCATTGAACATTGGGGTCATAAAAGTAATTGTTGCTTCCTTTTTCTATTAAATTATCTGTGGTTAATGGTACAAGTAATATATACCGCATCTTGCAATTTCCCCAATTTTTTTTTTTTAAATGAGAAACTAAATGGAAACATCTTCGTAGTAAGTTCTGGAATCTCTAAATATACCCTAAAACAACATGCATGGTTGAAATTTAGTAGGTTAGTTTGGTATGTTGGAGGTGTAAATGTTCTTGAAACAAGAACGCCATATGACATGGCTTTAGCAGTGCCGAAGTGATAAACCGTTAAATTTAAGTCCTTTTTTCAATTGTTTCTTATACTACGCCTGCAGGCCCAATCAGCAACAGTAGCAGAAATATGGTTATGGCAAGTGGGTTCATGGAAAGCTGTTGGTCGCTTTCAGTCTCACAGCTTAACAGTCACGCAGATGGAGTTCTCTCATGATGACAACCTTCTTTTGGCAGTCTCAAGGGATCGCCAGTTCTCCATTTTCAAAATCAATAGAGCAGGTACTCAGAAATCTACTAATTGTGTTATAATACTGTTTCATTTAAGTACTCGATCTAGTTGGTCTAATTTCGAATGAAGTCCATGTAAGTATATTTGTTGTCTTGTAAAAGGCAACTGTTGCTAAAGTTGTCCCAGAAATGACTTCTTTAGCTTGTTTACTTTTCGAGCAAACTAATCATTAAATGGGGAGGCAGGAGAAAACTGTTAACCTACATCTTTTTGCATACTTTCGGGGAATTAGAAATTTAAGGCTGAAGACTTTTGCATTGATTGAATTCCTCGATCATGTTTATATCTGGTTAAAATTTGAGATTAAATCATCTCGTTTCTATCTGTAGGCAATGATGAAATTGATTACAAGCTTGTAGCTCGGCAGGAGGCTCATAAAAGAATAATATGGGCATGTTCGTGGAACCCTTTTGGTCATGAATTTGCGACAGGTTCTAGGGACAAGACAGTGAAGATCTGGGGTGTGGAGAAAACATCTTCGGTTAAGCCACTTTTAACTTTACCGCAGTTCGACAGTAGTGTCACTGCCCTGTCTTGGGTTGGTCTTGACCGACAAAGAAATGATGGGCTTCTTGCAGTGGGAATGGAGAGTGGACTCCTTCAAATTTGGAGCCTTCATGTTGAAAGAAGTGATGATAGCATTCCAACACCAGGTGTGGCCACTGCTCAGATCATACGGCTTGATCCTTTCATGTGTCATGTTTCTGCAGTTAACCGTTTGGCGTGGAAGAACCCTGAGAACAATGAATATAGCACAAACCTGCAGCTTGCTTCTTGCGGAGCTGATCATTGTGTGAGGTTGTATGAGGTAATCGTTCAGTAATCTGATTAACTACGGTGTACTATAACCATTTTTTTCCCCCTCAAATCAAATCCATTCATAGTCGCCCATTTGGGGGGACAACGCAGTGTCTTTTTGGGTGGAGTGAAATGTAAACGCGGATTAACCTTTCAGAACGTGTATTGTATGTAGTCTTGAAATAAAAAACAAAATATGAAGTCTAGTCTACAAAGCGAAAATAGGAACTTTCTTACTAGACTTTCCCTTTTAGAGTACATGTAATCTTATGATAAAAACAAACAAATCTTTCACTACCGTTTGAGTCTTGGATTTTCTTTTGGGTAACTTTTACTCTCTGGACCCAAAGGTTGGGATGAATACAAGTACGTCACTCAAAGCTAGCTTTGGAACATGGCAGAAGGATTGACAACAATTTTACTAATTTTAGACTAGTTAAAACTGGGAACAGACGCATTCCATGATCATCACCTTGGCCCAGCTAACATGGAAGGTAAAACTGTTGTAGCAAAACACTCCCCAACTTCTGGTGTTATTTCATTTAGGAAATCTTCATCCATATCAATTACAACATCAACTGAACCCTCAAAAACCTTCACAACTGCGGACATGGAAGGCCTCCTGGCATAATCAGTTTGTAAGCACCACGCAGCAACCTTCATCATCTCTACGACTTCAACGGCATTCAACTGCATATCATCGCTGCACTTATCAACTAAATCCAAGAGTTGTCCTTCCTCTTGCTTTCTTCCAAAAAGTTTCAATAAATGCCTATCTTCTTCTTGTTGAGATCCATTGATGTTTCGCAGCCCGCACAGAACTTCTAGGACTATAATTACCAAAGCTATAGACATCTACTTTCTCAGTTATGACTAAGCTTAACCATTCAGGAGCCATATAACCTGGGGTTCCCCTCATACTTGTAACAACTTGACTTTGATCTTTTTCAATTAGCTTAGATAATCCAAATCCGAAACTTTAGCATTAAAATTCTCATCTAAAAGGATATTTTGAGGTTTGATATCTAAGTGAATTATCTTTCGGTTGCAGTCTTCATGAAGATAAGCAAGTCCTTTGGCTATATCTAAAATGATCTTCTTTCTAACTTGCCAATCAAGTGAAAGATCCTGATTTTTATTAAAGATCCATCGGTCTAATGATCCATTAGCCATGTACTCGTAAACTAAAAGCCTATTGAATTTTTCAGCACAAAATCCAAGCAAACTTACCAGATTGAAATGGTGGATGCTTCCAATCGTCTGAACTTCAGCTACGAAGGACTTGTTAACTGGACCAATGCCAAAAAGATGTTTCACTGCAACTTGAGAACCCGAAGGCAGTGTTCCTTGAGAAACAGACCCAAATCCGCCTTCACCAAGCTTGTTGCTAAAATTCTTGGTGATGTTCTTCAACTCTTCATAAGAAAACCTCGTTGGCATTCCTAACATGTTGTCGAGATGATCTTCCTCAACTTCTTGGAACCGATTTCTAGATCTTAGAAAAAAGAAAGCCCCTAAAACAACTAGACCAAGTAAACCGCATAGAAGTAGGTAAAAAAAAGCATCAAAAATTGAGCCCGCAATAACTGCTGTGATCAGTAGAATCAAAATCAGTAGCCAGTAGCTACGGATATTCCCATACATGAACATTGCTCTCTAAGAGGGGGCAATGGCTTTCCAGGGAAGAGAGAACTTGCTGCAATAATGGCATCAAACTTGATAAACTAAATAGTTTATTGTTTTTTTCTTCTAAGAAATCACCGAGAAAGAGCAGAAAAGTAAATAAGAAATTGTTTTAAGAAATCACCAAGAAATGGGAACAATTCTCATGACAACCCCTTGGATCAATGAGAAAGAGTGGCAACCATTGATCATGCCAACTCAGCATGAAATGAGACCGATTACTACTAAAGGAGACTAACTTTTCCTTAAAAACGTATGGACTAGAATACAATTTCTTCCATAAGTTGCTCCCAATATATCTCTCATAATCAGGTTCCAAATACCCTGGGGGTGACTATCCAATTGGATTAATCCAGGATTCTGACCTGTTGTCAAATTTACCATGAAGTCTGCCACCCAATTTGCTTCTCGATAAGCATGTTTGATTCACAAACTTTATTTGTCTTATTTGATGAGTAATCTATTCGCTTTGGATCTCATTATAGGTTCTTATATATATATATATATATATATATATATATATATATATATTTATTAATGCCTAGAACTACTTATAATACTTCCTTAATCCTTAAATAGGAGGATAATGCACTTTAGTGCACTCGAACTTACGTCTTCTTGCACTGGCAACAATGTTAATACTAATCGAGTTAAGACTTAATCGACCACTGTTTCAAAACTATGTTGCATTCAGTGTTGAAATATAAGATTCAAAACCAAAATGTAACGGTCTTATAACCAAATTAAGCTCCAATTATTTGATTTTACTTCAAACTCACCTCAAGCTTCTATCATAGTTTTCAATCCGATTCCAACGAGGTTTTGAGCAACAAATCTTGCATCAAGCTTCAGCTTCTCGTTATTGAAGCTTTAGCTTGCCCAATTATTGGCCTACTACAAACTCCATGACCAATAGAAATAAATTACAGCTCATTATATTCCCCAAATGGAGTGTTAATCCTAACATTATTAAATTGTGATCTCCTCAATGAATCATCGCATTATCTCGAAATACAGGTTAACAAAATTTAATTCGATTTGAAAAAATCAATTTTTTTTTTAAAATTTCGAGTTAATCCAATTGAGTTATTCGATTTTTTTGAGTCAACTCGAATAAGTAATTTGGTTTTTCGAATTGAGTTGAATTTTACAATTTGAATAATTTAAAAACATATTAGTGTAAATACCGTTCAAAAAATGAGCAAATTGGTTTCTTCAACAAGAATTACAAAAAAAATTTAAAAAGTTTATAAAAAAATTATAAAAATTTTCAAAAATTCTAAAGAATATATATAAAAACGTTTAAAATTTCAAAAAAGAAATAAAAAATAATAATTTTAAAAACCTAAACAAGTAAATTACCAAATCAAGTTTATTATACTACAGTATTTTTTTTCTCTTATTTTGGTTTGAAAGAGTTTTCAAATATATATGATTTCAAATTTATGTGTTTATCATGAAATTAGTAATATTGTAACAAATTTTTAATTAGACATAATTAATTTTTTTTAATTCAAATCAAACAATTTCACACCATCAGATTCAAATTTCATTTCACTCGATTCGAATAAAAAAATTCAAATCGAATTAAGATGATAAATTAAGACTCATTAACTATTGTTAAACTAGCTTTATTTGATAATTGTTTTGATATAACAAACAAAAATGTTTTTAAATAAAAATTTATTTTTGAACAAAGAATTTATAAAGTTTAGAGTATAAAAATTATTTCAAGACTTCTAAAACATCTTAGAAAATGTTTTGAACACTTAGATTATTTTTAACAAAGTTCAAAAACAATTTTAAACTCTTGAACTTGATTGAAACAATTTTAAATCAATTGAAAAACTGCTCCCTACAAAAAGTATCGATATTTTCCAAAAAGTATCCATACTGATATGATTTTTATCGATACCATATTTTTTATCGATACTAAATTTGCTCACTAACTTGAATAATAAATTGAACAAAAGCAATACGTATCGATACTTTTCAAAATATATCAATACATATTGAATTTTATCGATACCACTTTTACATTCTCTTTTTATGATTTTTCAAACAATGACAAACAATATCAATACCTTTTACCAAGTATCGATAAATCATCTTTGGTATCGTTGTAAACTAACTTTAATACTCGTAGAAAAAGTATTAATACATTTTGTTGCAGTTGAATTAAATGCATTGGTATTTTCATCCCAATGGCTTTATTAACTTCCACAACAACCCCAAAAGTTGAAAATGAATTAGAGGGTATAAATAACATATTCCAAAGGTCTTATAACAACAAGAAAGCATATTCAAGCAAAGAGATCAAGTCAAAACGACCTTTGTGCCAAATATTTTCATACTTTTCTTTCATACACTTGTGAGCTTCATTGCTATTCTATTAGTTCAAGTGTTTTTCCTTGTAATTGAACTTAATTTGCAAACATTTTAATCTTGTAAGGATTTTTTCTTTATTTGCTTTTTTGTATCTTTTTTAGAGAGTTTGTATCTTAAGGTTTGGATGGAAACCTTAAGGGAGTTTGTAAGGTTAAACATTGTCCTCAAAGGTTATCAAATTAGTGAATTTGGAAAAATTATTAGCTATAGAAAGCTAAGGTAATGGAGTAGGCAATTGGGGCCGAACTACTCTAAATTTTTGTATTCAAATTTCTATCTTTTCTCTCTAACTTTCACAAAATTTTTAAAAGCCAATTCACCCTATTTTTGACAATTTCGGTTTGATTATTTGAACTAACAACTATACTAACTTGAAAGTTTTTCACTTGGTTCAATTGAATGTTGAGCCGTATTGAAACATATAGTTTATAAACATTTTGTTGGGCTTGAGTTGAATTGTGCAACTTCTAAGCTATACCTTATATGTTCACATGTTGGTCTTCTCGTACTCTAGGGTGTAATTTCATTACGGCCTATTTCTTAGATAATCTTAGATTATGAGCGTAATCTTAAATTTTAGATTAATTTACTATTTGTTTTTATTATTCTAATCAATTAAAGCTTTTTCTTAAATAAAGTTTAAAACTAATTAAAAAACTTAAAATTTTAAATTTTTCTTAATAGTGAAATTACAATTATAATCATTATATTTTATTTAATAATTTACGTATTAATATATTAAATATGGTTATAGTTATAATTATGATTGGTGCTGCAATAACTTTTCATGAGTTATTATAATTATGATTATAAGTTTATTTCAACACAATATATTTATTTATTAATATATAAATTATAATAAAAATAAGAATTGTAATAATTTATCATAATTTTGATGAAAATCGAGACTAAAAATATTAAAGAAACTAAACTTGTTAAAAAAATAAATCTATAACAAGGACAATTGAGTAAAATATACTTCTAGGTAATCTTATATTCCGTTAACCAAACATATAAATCTTACATTCTAGCCAAATGAACCAAACAATATAATCTTACATTCTCGTAATTCTATTACAGAACATAATCTAGGATTCGACGAACCAAACGTGTTATTTAAAATTCAAATAGTAAAAGAGAAAAAAAAATGCAGTTGTTGAAATTTTAAATAATATTTTAAAATAATTACATAATTCAATTCCACTAAATCTAAATTTAAAATGTCTAAACTTTTATTTTAATGTAATTTCTCTCAATTAAAATTTTCCCCATTTAGAATGTTTCTCAAAATGAAAATATATAAGGCTTACAACAAAATGAAACTCGTGTTACCCATTGGTATTAATAATTTTATTGAATATATGATCAATATTCGTAGGTTAAATTATATATTTCGTTTTTTTTTAATATTTATGAGAATACATCGATTTTAGAGAGAGAAAATTGAAAACATATTATTTTTATTTAATATTAACAATTTAACTCTTTTGGTTGAATGATTAAATATTAGTGTTTTTGTTTTAAGTCTCGAGTTCGATTCTTCTCTTACTTGTATTTTGTATTTTTTATTTAATTTTTTCAAACTTCTTTTTTATTTTTAATTAATATTTTGACATATTAGCTCTTTTGATTAGATAATTGCAATTTAGTCTTGAGTTCTAGGTTCAATTCATCTTATAACTATTTTAAAATGTATTTTTTTTATTTCATGTTGTTTCTAGTTTTTTATTTTTATTATTTTTAATTAATTTTTATAATTAATAAATATATTTTTTCAAGTTTTTTATTTTTAATTAATAACTCTTTTATTTATAAAATCAAATAATTATTGTAAATATCATTATTTTTAGTAAATATAATTTTTATATGTGTAATATTTATTTTTCAATCCATATCATGAGTTTAGTAAATTTTAGTATTATATTTTTTTGTGTATTCACATATAAAAATAATTGAAATATCATACCCATAATGTAGGTGAAAGCACAATGATATTTTAAATATTTTACATATAAGAATAATAATGATATTTGATTTTATAATTTTAGAAATCACCAAATCCCACAATATAGGTGGAGAAAATAAACATTTAACATATAAATATTATATATAAAGAAAAATATATCAAAAGAATTAGTTGATGTTTTTAAAAATAATAACATATTTATTATTTAATTTTATAAATAAAAAATTTACCAATTAAGAAACTTGAAAGCAATATATTTATTAATTATAAACATTAATTTAAAAAGAACTTGAAACAATATGAAATAAAAAATACCTATTAAAATGCTTATAAGAGGAATTAAACCTAGAACTTAAGTATGCAATCACAATTATTTAACCATCTAATCAAATGAGTTAATTTGTTAAAAATATTAATTAAAGAAAAAAAAAGCCTGAAACAACATGAAATAAAAAATACAAATGCAAGTAGGAGAAAAATTAAACCCGGAACTGAAGAATAAAAGCACTAATATTTAACCATTTGACCAAAAGAGCTAGATTATCAACTATTAGAGTATAGGAGGCTGTTAGGTAGTTGTGAGTCTGGTAAGGTTGTTGCTCAGTTAGACTAGTCAACAAAGTCTATAAATACTGTACGTTGAGATTTAAGAAGTAAGCAATTTTGAATACAAAGAAAAGAAGTTTATTCTCTGTTCTCTCTATTTCTTTCTGTTTGGCTAGATATATTTTACTCTTTTATCAAGTTCTTTCATGCTCTTTTATCAAGTTCTTTCATCAACTTTCAGTGAAAATGCATTTTTTAAGACGAGTCTTTTTATTTTCTCTCTTCAAAAATGCCCTATTCTCATAAATATATATATAAAAACATAAAATCATAAATATAAAAGAAAAAACGATATATATATATAATTTAACCAAGATTCGTACTATCTTTATCTTCAATTCGTATCCTAAAAGAAATAAAAACACTTTAATTGGAATAGAATAATGTACTCGCCTCTTGAGAAGATACACGGATCGATCAAAAATCCAATATTAGCATATTCCTTAGATATTCTATTTGATGCGTTTAATTTTGAATTTCATTAAAAAATAATTCTTTTATTTTAATTTATCAATATTAATGTTTCTATTATTGATTTTTACTAATTATTAGATTGTTGATTTCGTACACATAAATTGTTGGATTATTAATTTTTAACTAACTTATTTAATATAATAGTATGGTTTAACAATATTACATGATTGAATTAACTTCTCAAATTTTCTAAAGCACGATGAGCAATTTTGACATTAAAGTAAATGGATTAATTTCTCAATTTTTTAAAAATAAAGAGATAAAATTATAATTAAACCTATCTGAATATTCAATTTTTTAAATCAATTTATCAACTTATTTGTATATATCATAAAAAATTATATTTAAGTTGGGAGAGATCCAATTACATTGGTGTACATCCTTTCATATATTTTTGTACCATTAATATTTTAGTGGTTTAACCATTGAATTTATCGATATAATTATATTTGTCATGCATATAAATTTTTATATTGATCAAATATCTCTATCATATCAGTCTAAAATATTGTATATATTAAAATTTATTGAAAGGTTGATTTTTTTTTCACATTAGAAATGTTTAATTTACTTTAAATTTGACATGTATGATTTGTATGAATGGAATATGAAATATGATGATTAGGTTGCTAAAATATTTATAGTACAATATATATATATATGGAAGGGTGTAAGGCTACTTGAGTGTTATATCGGTGTAAGTGGATCCCTCCCCATTTAAATTATATACTTATTATGGGGATGGATCCACTTACACCAGTATAAACTAGTTTTACACCCTTTTGTATATTTTTGTATGATTAATATTTTAATGATCCAATAATTGAATTTATCAATATAATTATACTTGTCATCAGGGGTGGATCTAGGGGGTTGGCAAGGGTCCCGATCCATCCTAAAATAGAAAATTTTCATTTAGGCCATTTATAATTTATAAAATTTTAAATTAGTAACGGTAAATTTGTATTTTGGTCCCCAAAAATTATAAAAATTTGATCTAATCCTCTAAAAATTATAAAGATATAAGCTATTAAAATGAAGAAATTGCATTTTTACTATCATAAAAATATATAATTTAATTCCACCCTCCCAAAAAAATTTTCTGACTTCACCCCTGCTTGTCATGGATGTCAATTTTCGAACCAATTTGATATTTCTATCATATCAGTATAAAATACTCTATATATTAATATATATTCAATGGTTGAAATTTTTACATAAAAATAAATGGTTAGAAAATTTTAATTTACATCAAATTTGACATGAATGATTTATATGAATAAAATATTACACCATATTTGGTTGGGGGAATGGAATAACATTCCCCTTATTCATTGAATGGTACACCATTCATTTGTTTGGTTGAACGTAATACTCATTCAATAAAATGACCATTACTTCTTTATTAACTGTCTTCGCGTAATAACTATTATTTGGTATCACCAAAGAATGACTGTTACTAAATGCACCATTGCATGTTTTTCTTTGTCCAAAATGGACCTAACCGAAACGGGCTGAACTATAAGATCCTTTTCCTGTCCAATTGACTTTTGCAGGCCCATGTGTATCTATCATCAAAAGATCCAAGCCTTGCTGTGGACGGAGCCCTACCAGCCGCATTATTGTTCCCTATAACTTTAAGACCTATTCTTGGCCCACTGCCCACAATCACTCCCTTCCCTTTAGCCTTTACTGTCTGTTTTCTTTGAAAGCTCCTTTTTTTGGAAACAACATGTCTTAGCTTTTTAACAACTCAAATTTCCCAATTTTTAGCTTCATTACCTAACTGAGGTCCTTCATTCACGGCCAAAACCTCATCCCAGATTTCTTCCTTAACTTCATCAAGCACCGAGAATCTTGACCCCCTAGTCCGGTTGCAATGCTTCTCACCTACTACCGTTCTCAAACTCTGACCCTTCCCCTTTTAACGTCTTTCCACTATCATCCACGAGCCATAATGCTCCTCTTCCACTCATCGTTGAAGACCACCCTTGTCACTAACCAGTGCTACATAGCATATAACACCTTCCGTTGCTACATAAGTATTATCACCTCCAGACATAGGCACTTGCTGACCAGGGCACAACTTTGAGTTATGGCCATAAATTCTGTGCTTGAAACAAAAAATAGGGAATGATTCATATTCGAAATGTTGAATATGCCTATTAATCCTGACCTTGGACACCAATGGTTTTCACAAGTTGATACAAACCGCCAGTCGCGTAAACTTTCCTCTTCGAGCATTATCAGTATACTCATCAAGTTTAATTACCGGTCCAATTGTCTGACCAATAGCACAGAGTAAGCATTCTGAATAATAACTCTTAGGAAGGCCAAGTAACTGAATCCAGACAACTTGGTCATCTATTTGTCACACCCCAAAATAGGTAGGTTCGAGAGGAAGGCAAATAGAAGTGAAAGGTTCTTGTTTTGTTGCACTATGGTAGTTTACCCGACCATTTTATAGACTTCTGGAAAACTAAAGTTTGGCACATAAAGTATCCGCCCGTAAAAGTATCTAAGGATTTCATTTTGAGGTATTCTTCAATTCAAGAAAGAGTACGACAACGAAGAGTGCGCTTACAGTTTTGGCTGAGTATAAAGCGCCTACTAAGTGTATGAGAAAATTTTGGAAGATTAGATTGTCTTCAAGAGCACACATTATGAGAGTTGCCACCAAATGTATGGTATGCTCGGTTTGCTCAAACATTATGCAAGGTGGGTTCTGTAACGTGATTGGTTGGGAGTTCAACTAAATAAATTGACTGGTCAAACCACATTTGCATCGAATTCTCTTTTATATTTTTCTCATTTTTTCTAGGGAATTTAAGGGACAATTTTCGTATGCATTTGACACTTGTAAGATCCAGTAAGAGGAATTGAGTATATATAGTAAGAAGAGAACATTTCAGATGGTTTTTCAATCTCCTGGTAAGTTTTATAACTCTGCATGTTGAAATTTTGAAAGAGTAAGAATGTTAAGAGGCATAAAAATAGTAGGGTGTGAATATGAGGCCTTGCATGGGTTTTTTTTTGTATTTGAGATGTTAGTAAACTGTCTGTAAATAAAATTTTAGTGGAAGTTTCATAATCTTTTAAGCAGTTGTCGTTTCTAGTTCGGGTACGATCATCGGAACATAAACTCAGAGTTGACGTGAATGTGAGTTTCATGCGAGTCTTTATCCTAACTCATGTATGACAATTTACAATGGTTATTCATATGTTGATGTTTTCTCGGATAACTGGTGAGGCTTTGTGTACGTGATGTATCGTAAAGCTTTTTTATTTTTACAAATGAGGTATATAATGTGCTGTATGAATAAGATGATGTGTAGTATGTATGCATGTGAGATTTGGTATTGAAGAGTATGAATTTGTAGGAAGTGTGAATGAAATCTAGTAAGTGTGTTCCGTGTTAAATGAGTAATGCATCTGTATGTGTTGCCTCCGGTAGGGCATGTACATTGCTAACCGGATTGGCAGAGTACAGAACAAAATGCGTAAGACCATGTGGTAGAGACACATGACATTTTATGACAATGAGGATGTTCATAGTGTAGCCTCCGATGGGTTGTGAGCCAGACTAGTAGATCACGACATGAAGAAATGTATAAGACTGTGTGGGTGAGGCCCATGGCATCAACTAAAATAAGGTCTGTTAGAACAATAAATCAGTAAGTTCCTTGAAAGGCCTCAATGGTTAGTATTCTGTGATGCCTTTGTGGAGTATTTTGTGACACCTAAGTGGCTAGTAATTGTTAGTTACCATCATGGTGAGGTTTGGATATCCATTTAAAGTAGTTCTGAAGTTGTTCGTTTTACGGTGTCCTATTTTACGACCCCGCTACAGTATTCGTCAGAAAATAGAATTCAGTGTACTTGAAATTAGGGGCGATGTAAGTGTCCGTCAAGTCTGAACAAATCCACATTATGTATAGAAGTTATCTAAATTCTATGGCACTCGTCCAATCTGAATATTTATACACTATGTATAGAGGTTATTTGTAGTCTAAGTTGTCCGCCAAATCTAGATATTTTCGTGGTATGTAGCATGGTTGTCTGGGATTTCCTGGGAATGTTTCAGCCATCAGAATGAGTTGTGTTCTGATATGATTTAAGATATGATCTGGCTGGTATCTTGAGAATTGTTAAATTTAGTATAAGATTTGCCAAAAGTAGGATTCGTACGAAGTTCACCTTAAAATTCCAATTAGTATAAGTATCCGCCAAAAGAAAAAATAATATTAAAGAGTACACCATCCTGGTGAAGTGTTCAACATCTGTCTATGTGAGAATCCATCGAAAGTAAATTATGTATGAATATCCTTCTGAGGAATGCATTCGTTTCAGAAAAGGAAATGAGATCTGTAGTAAGTGATGTAATCTATAATCTTCCATTTGGACCCAGAGGTCCCAAAGGCTCACAACGAGTAGTCACTCCTCATGATTGTACCATTATTGAGGAGAAATTGACCCGATACTTAGGGGCTAGGGAATTCTACGTCCAAATTTTGCTTTTGATTTCCACATTGTTCAAGGAGGATGTCATCTAAGCGATAACACCGAGGGTTTTATCCTTTTACTCTTCTTGAGGTTAAGTTATTCATAATTTAAAACTTAAATGTTTAATAAGAGTTGTATAGTAAAATATGTTTATATTTTTAAAAGTGTAAAATTTCTTATCATTTATATTAATGACTTATGTAAAATTTTAAATTTATATATAATTGTTCTATTATGTATTGTTTACTATAATCTAGTCCATAAATTGTTAAATGTCCAAAACTTTCTTAGAGCAAATTTAATTAAAATCAATTTAAAAGTTTAGAATAAATTAATCTAAGTTACAAAATCAAATAAAGTTTAATATTTGAAATTTCAATAAATTAATAGAACTTATATATATATATATATATATATATATATATATTTTATTGATTTTAACAGAAATTAATACCATGTAAAATTCATTTTTTAAATATTTATTCATTTAAGTATAAATAAAAAACAAAATCACATATAATATATATAATAGTTTTTTCTAAGAGTTTAGTAATATAAATGTGTCTAATAATTAATAATTTTAATAGATACGTATTTATATATAAATATTAAAAATAAAATAAAAATTATAATTTAAAAGATTTTCCGGTCAAATACCATCAAATTCACCCATTCAATCAATTATTTTTTTCATCAATAAATTAAACTGAGGGGTTTATTCCTTCGCTTCTTTTTTAATAAATTATTTCCAAAGGATTCTAATAATTAATAATTTAATAAAAATGATATTTTGAATAGAAATAATTTTATTAATAATTTAATAAAAGGATATTTTGTCAATTTATTTTTAATCATTTTGGTCATAAATAATTTAATTTAAACTATTTTGACTATTTTACATAAATAATATAAAAATAAAAAAATATCAAAATGGAATAAGTTAAAATTAAATACAAAATAGGTAAAATATACCGTGCCTATCGGTGTCACCTAAAACATTGATTTGAATTTTTAACTGGAAATAGTTGGCTTTTTTTACATAAATATTATAAAAAATAATTACCAAAATGAGATAAATTAAAAATTAAATACGAAAATAGGTAAAATAAATAGCTTGCAAAACACCGTTAATTTAATTGGCTCCTCATCTATTGGGAACCAAAACTACTTCTAATTTTATTAAAGAAACAACTTTTAACTTGAAAGTTTTAAAAGCCTCTATCTAAGTGTACTATTTTGCATTTATATCAACATTTATTCTTTATACCTTTGAAAACATTTCATCTTTTTCAACCTTTGAGGATATTTAATTTTCTTAACATTTAAAAATTAGAGAAGAGAAACAAAGTAGGGACAACAGCAAAAACTGAAGACCAAAAGCTTTTAGTTTTTTTAAATAAAAGATGAATGAAATAGTTTTGCACACGGATTTAGAGTTTTTTACTTTCTTATTTTCCTAGGACTATTTTTTTTAAACTTTAGTTTATTTTTTTTCATTTTTAGTCAAATTTTTTTTTTCGTCAGTGCCACTTGACACACCGGCTGTATCATTAAAAATATTTTTTTTCTTTCTTGATATGCCTAGGGGTGTTCAAATTTCGGTGTAAACCGAATTAACCGACTGAATCAATCTAATTCGGTTAATTGGTCGGTTAACCGATTTAATTTAGTCAGAGGTCAGTTAATGATTTTTTAGAAGTTCGGTTATCGGCTAATGCGGTTCGAAATCGGGTAATTAACCGAATTAACCGAACTTAATAATTAATAATACAAATTATATGTAGTTTTAATTCGGTTAATTCGAATAATTCGGTCAAATAAATACTATCAATTTATTTATTTTTATATATTTTATACTTATTTTAACCAAAAAAGTAAAAACATATAAATTTCGATTAATTCGGTTAACCGAAATATTTTTGTAAAAATAGAATGCCGGTAATGACAATATATTACAAAGAAAAGAGAAATAAAAATAAAGAACACACAGATTTTTACGTGGAAACCCTTTTGGGAAAAAACCACGGGCAGAGGAGAAGAAAATTCACTATGTCGAATTCGAATGATTACAAGAGGAGTAGACTATGTCTATTTATAGGTTTGTAAAACCATATTCTAATAGGAGTGTAGTAAGATTGAAACACCTTATTCTAATCAATATCAAATAGATGAAGTTTAATAAGGTTTAAAAAACCTTATTCTAAAATAAAATAAAAGAAGTACAGTTCTACAGGGATTTTACTTCTATTTTATTTAAATAAGGATCGGGTCACTTAATTCTAACAATCTCCACCTTGACACAAATTCTTAATGAACAAGTTCTTCATCGCGAACTCTCAACGAACAAGTTCTCTACCTCTTTCATAAAACCCCTTAAGGGTTTAATTTCAACAATGAACACCAATCAAGTCTAAGCAATGCTCAAACTTGGTTATAGGAAGTGACTTAGTCATCATATCTGCAGGATTTTCATGAGTACTAATTTTGCTCACAATAATATCACCACGAGCAATAATATCACGAACAAATGATACCGAACATCAATGTGTTTTGTTCTCTCATGAACCATTTGATCTTTTGTAAGGAAGATGATACTCTGACTGTCACAAAATACTGTATTGATTTGAAGGTCTTCATTGAGTTCACTAAAGAGTCAACCAAATAGCTTCTTTACAAGCCTCAGTAATCGCCATGTACTTAGCTTCAATGGTAGACAAAGCAACTGTAGTTTGCAAAGTGGCTTTCCAACTGATTGCATAACCTCCTATTGTAAAGACATAACCTGTGAGAGATTTTCTTCTATCAAGGTCTTCAGCAAAATTAGCATCAACATACCCAATTACTCCATTTCTAGTTCTTCCAAACTATAAGCAAACATCAGTAGTACCTCGTAAGTATCTTAAAATCCACTGAATTATTTTCTAATGTTCTTTACCGGGATTCGTCATGCATTTGCTAACTGCACTGACTGCATATGATAAATCTAGACGTGAACAAACCATAACATACATGAGAGATCCCACTGCACTAGAGTATGGAACATGTGACATGTACTCAATCTCATCATCTGATTGTGGAGATAAAGCCGATGAAAGTCTAAAATGGGTTGCTAAAGGAGTACTAACAGGCTTAGCATTCTGCATATTGAATCTACAAAGAACTTTCTCAATGTACCTTTTCTGACTTAGGTACAATTTATTTATTTTTTTATCTCTGAGAATCTCTATACCAAGTATTTTCTTTACTGGTCCCAAATCTTTCATCTCAAATTCTTCACTTAATTGGGCTTTGACCTTTCTTATCTCTCCTTTATCTTTCGCTGCTATCAACATGTTGTCAACATAAATGAGTAGATACACAAAAGAACCATCACTGTTTTTCTTAAAGTAAACACAACTGTCAAAGCTACTTCTTTTAAAATCATGAGAACCCATAAAGGAATCAAACCTCTTGTACCACTGTCTTGGTGACTGTTTCAAACCGTAAAGGGACTGTTTTAGCAAGCAAACATAGTCCTCTTTTTTGAGATTGTAAAACCCTTTGGTTGTTGTATGCAAATATCCTCCTCAAGTTCTCCATGCAAAATACAGTTTTTTACATCTAACTGGTCAAGCTCCAAATCATGCATGACCACAATACCAAGCAAAGCTCGAATCGAACTATGCTTCACAACTGGGGAGAACACATCTGTGAAGTCTACTCTTAGAATTTGACTGTAACCCTTTGCAATAAGCCTTGCTTTATATATGTTTTCTTCAACTCCTGGAGTCCCCTCTTTTTTTTTAAACACCCATTTACAACGAACAACCTTTTTACCTTTAGGAAGTTTCACAAAATCTCATGTTTTGTTTTTGTGGAGTGATTCCATCTCCTCTTGCATAGCAAACATCCACTGTTCTGAGTCTTCACAACTAACCGCCTCAGAATAATTAGATGGCTCTTGGTTTGCATCTAAATCTTCAACCATATTTAAAGCATAAGCAACTAGATCAACCTCGAGATACTTCTTTGGAGGTTTAATTTCTCTTCTAGTTCTGTTTTTGGAGATAGAGTATTGTGGTGAAGAAGCAACTCTATTATGAATTTTTGTACTGGCTTGAGGAGTCGACTCTGTTGTAGATTTTGGATTAATCTGATGTTCCACCTGCTTTTGATTTTCTTTATTGGAAGAACCTTTAAGAGATAAGTTAGGTAGCATAGCAGTTTCATCAAAAACAACATCTCTGCTAATCACAACTTTCTATTTTTAGGACACCATAACTTATACCCTTTTACACCAGCTTTATAAGAAAAACACATTTAATGGATCTCGGTTCCAATTTTCCATTATCAACATGAGCATACGCAGGACACCCAAAGATCTTTAAATCAGAATAGTCAACAGGATTACCAGACCATACCTCTTATGGAGTTTTTTTCTCAATGGCAACGGATGGAGATCGGTTGATCAAAAAAATGCAATATAGGTTGCTTCGGCCCAAAATGACTTTAGTAAGTTGGCATTTGACAACATACATCGAACCTTCTCCATGATCGTTCTGTTCATTCATTCTGCAACGCTGTTTTGCTGTGGAGTATGACGAACTGTCAAGTGTCTCACGATCTATTCTAACTTGCACAGTTTATTAAACTCATCAGAACAGAACTCTAAGCCATTGTCTGTGTAGAGGTGTTTTATTTGTTTTCCCGTCTGTTTTTCAATCATAGTTTTCCAAGACTTAAATGCGGGAAACACATCACTTTTCTACTTTAGGAAGAATGCCCAAACTTTTCTAGAAAAATCATCAATAAAAGTTAGCATATAATTAGCTCCACCTCTCGAAGACACTCTAGGTGACCCCCATAGATCAGAATGAATATACTCCAACGTTCCCTTCGTGTTATGGATTCCTCTGGTGAATCGTATTCTCTTTTGCTTCTTAAAAACGCAGTGCTCACAGAACTTCAGTTTGTAAATTCCTTGCCCAACAAGAAGTTCTCTTTTGCTCAATTCTGCCATGTCATTCCCACTCATATGCCCTAGGCGCATATGCCAAAGTTTAGTAATATCATCATTTGACAAGGAAGAGGATGCGACAGCTGCATCACTAATAATAGTAGAACCCTGCAAAACATATAACTTGGCAGTCTTTCTCTACCATTTCATCACAAAAAGGGAACCTTTGGAAATATTCAAAACCCCACTTTCAGTTGTGTATTTGTACCCTTTTGAATCAAGAGTACTCAATGAAATTAAATTTCTCTTCAATTCTGGAACATGTCGTGCGTCACTAAGTGTTCTGACAACTCCATCAAACATCTTAACTTTAATTGTTCTAACACTTGCAATTCTACATGAAGCATTATTTCCCATCAAACAACACATTCAGACATTGTTTCGTAAGTTGTAAACCAATCCCGATTGGGACTCATGTGGAAGGTGCAACTCGAATTAAGGATCCACTCCTCGCTCATTTTAGAATTGTTGACAGAAGCGACTAGAAGTTCACCATCGCTGTAGTCTTCTACAACATCAGCTTTACCGAAATTTTTTGGTTGTTTTCCATTTTGATTCGCAGCCTCCCTTTTGATCTTGTTCTGTAGCTTATAACACTCAGAGTTAATGTGCCATTTCTTCTTGTAGAAGTTACAAGTTTTACCTTTGTTTGAAGACTTCGATCTACCCTTAGATTTACCGCGAAGATTCCGTTCCTGTGTCCTTCCACGGTCATCATCAGCATTCCGATCTTGTCTTCTACGAACAATGAGACCTTCTCCCAGAGAGTCGATTTTAACCAGAAGATGCTTCATCTTATCATACGAGGTTAAAGAATCATAAACCTCATCAACTGTGAGAGACTCGCGACTATATAAAATTGTATCCCTAAAGGTTGAATAAACGGGGGCAACGAATAAAGTAGAATCAACCCTAGATCTTCCTTATCATATTGAACCTCCATGGCCTCCAAGTTTGAGAGAATTTCTTTAAACACTGTTAAGTGTTCGTGTACAGATGCACCTTCCTCCAAACGGTGAGCATAAAGACGTCGCTTCATATGTAGCTTGCTAGTTAGAGTTTTTGACATACATATTTGTTCCAACCTCTTCCATAATCCAGCGGCGGTCTTCTCCTTCATCACATCCTACAAAATTTCGTTAGACAAATGCATATGTAACTGTGTTAATGCCTTTCGATCCTTGCGATTCTTCTATTCCTCCGTCAATGTTGAAGACATCTTATCTACCCATAGTAGGGTTTTCTCTAAGTCCATCTGTGCAAGAACTGCCTGCATCTTTATCTGCCACAACGCGAATTTGGTGTTGCGATCTAACAGCGGAATTTCATACTTCAAAGACGCCATTACCGTGATTGAGATGAACAACCCGGAAGCTCGAATACCAATTTGTAAAAATAGAATGTCAGTAATGACTAGAGGTGATCATGGGTTGGGCTACCCGGCCCGGCCCGATGGTCCGCCCGAAAAATGGGAGGGTTCAGGTAAAAATATAGGCCCAAAATATAGGTTTGGGCAAAAAAGAGGCTCGTTTAGAAAACGGGCCGAGCCTCAGGTAAAACTTTTTTGGCCCGGGTCCGGCCCGAATTATATATTAAATATATATTTTTATTTTAATCAAATATACTTTTGTTTTATTATTAATTTGGCTATTATTTTAGTTCTAATTTGTTTCAATTTTAATATAACCACTTTTTATTATATTTTTAATTTGTGTATTGTTTTAAGAATTGTTTTAGTCTCATTTTTTATTTGTTTTTTGTTTTAATATTTGTTTTAAAAATTTTTATTTAATGAAATAAGCTAAAAAAATTTAATATGGGTCGGGATGGGCCGGGCTTGGGCTTAGCAATTTTCTTTCTGGCCGGGCTTGGACAAACTTTTTGGCCCGTTTTTTAGGCCCGGCCCAAAATATGAGCCTAAAAATTTATCCAAGCCCTGCCCGAACCCGACCCGCCCGGCCCATGATCACCTCTAGTAATGACAATATATCACAAAGAAAATAGAAATAAAAATAAAGAACACAGATTTTTACGTGGAAACCCTTTTGGGAAAAACCACGGGCAGTAGAGAAGAAAATTCACTATGTCGAATTCGAATGATTACAAAAGGAGTAAGCTATGTCTATTTATAGGCTTGTAAAAACCATATTCTAATAGGAGTGTAGTAAGATTGAAACACCTTATTCTAATCAATATCAAATAGATGGAGTTTAATAAGGTTTAAAAAATCTTATTCTAAAAGAAAAGAAAAGAAAAAAGTATAGTTCTATAGGGATTTTACTTTTATTTTATTTTATCACTGTATTTTATTTAAATAAGGATTCAGGTCACTTAATTCTAACAATTTTGGTTTGGTTAATTTTTTTGAAAAAATTTTGATTCGATTAACGGTTAAAGGATTAAAAATTTGGTTAATTCAGTTAGTATTAGTTCGGTTCGGTTAACTGTTTGAACACCTCTAGATATACCTATATTTTCCCGAGTATTTTGAAAAAATACATACCATGCTGCCTGATAAAACAGCGGCACAAATAAATTATTTAAGAGAAAAAGAAGAACTAATGATGGTCGAATGATTGAGAGGAAAGTGAGGCCGATGCCGCCGGTAAGTCAAACGGCAGTGACAAATGCTATTTTCGCATTTAATTTTTAACATATCCTATTTTCGTAATTATTTATTTTTTATATTATTTAAGACAATAAACTGAGGAGTAATCTAGAGAAAGGTAATAACTGACAAGAGTCTGAAACACGTGTCACCTCTCTCCTTCATGGAGCCTTCACAAATTTCGTGGGTCCCATTTCCCTAAAGTATAATTCAATCCGACAACGCAACACTCAATCAGACAATAATCTAATGCTTACGTCTGACCTGAGTTATCGTGTTTGAACAATATGGATCAACAAAATCCATATATTTTATTCTTTTCCTTGCTTTGCTAAAGCTTATACGAAACTAATCAGGTTTAACCTCTAAATCAAATTACAGCAGAAGGTGAAGGAGAAACATATAGAAATGGGCATGGAGAACATGAAGAAGAAGAAGAGTGTTTACAGTGTTTATATTGTGATGGTTCTTACACTACGGTTGATTGATGGTGGAATTGAAGGAAGACAAGTGGGTGTTTTAGAGAAACTTGAAAACCCCAGTTCTGGTTTCTCCAAATCCTACAATTCCATTTATGATACTTCAAAATATGGGATTTTTCAACTCAACAATGGCTTGGCTCTAACGCCTCAAATGGGGTATTGCTTTTCTCTCTTTATTTCTTTATCTTAATTTATCCCTCATCTATTAAGAACCCAGTTTGGATTTTGATTTTTCATGCACTAGGTCCTTGCTTTCTGCTGATTTACTTATATATATATAATTTTCTTCTGTTTTTTCCCCTGGATTATAGGGGTTGGATATGTGCTATATGTGTAATCATAAAAAATGAAGGGGGAAAAAGTATTTTTTTTATTGTGAAAAAGCTAAAATTAAATTGTTCAGTGATGGAAAATCTAGAAACAATGATAATTTTGGAGATATTGTTTTTAGGACTAAACTCAGTAAAGATTTGCAACTGGGACTTGATAAGCCAATATGGGGGAATATAGTGTTTTGCTTGAGATCTTAATTCAAAGGCTTTGATGTTAATGTATCAAGTGACACTGCTAATGTAATAATGCAACCGAACTCATTGTTTTTATCTTTTGGTATTAAAACTAATTGCATGTCAAAGGTAAATATGATGTTCTTTTAATGCATGCTTTTTTCAGATGGAATAGCTGGAATTTCTTTGCTTGTAGTATCAGTGAAGATCTTATTAAGGAAACAGGTATTGGTTCTTTACCCGATTTTAGTTGCTCTCATAGTTCATTGGCCTTTTCTTATATGTGGTATTGATCAATTTTGCCTAGATTGCCCGTAAATACACATAAACTACCCACATTCTTTCCCTGTTAATCTCATGAATTATCATATGACATATTGATTCTTTTGTTAATATTATGTTCTGCTAAGCCAAACTCATTAACACATATTCGTATGAAACGTAGAGGAATACTTGGTAAGCAGTAGGTATACTGGATTCATTTCTAAAGAATTGAATTGGGATATATATCATTCCATTGCCACTTCAAAAAATCTAATGATGGTGATATCCTTCAAATACAATGTCATATTAATTGACGTATTGAAACATTTTTCCGATACCATTTGAGTTTTGGTTTATTGTTTTCTTCTTCTTTCTTGATTGAAATTCATTCGAAATACTGACCTTGTTTCTACTATGAACAGCCGATGCACTTGTCTCAACTGGCTTGGCTGATTTAGGCTATGTATATGTTAATATAGGTATTCTTCTGTGTTATTGTCTTATTTAACATAGTTACCCTAACTTATATTGTCTTATATGAGGCTTACTTATTTTCATTGGATGCAGATGATTGCTGGTCTGCTGCCACTCGAAATTTGACGGTTAGATAATCTTATTGCTTTTAAAAAAGAATTACGACTCTTGCTATTTGCATTCTATAAACCTTGATCTATCCTAAATGTCATTTCTAGTTCAATTAATGGAATAATATTATGAGCTTCTTAGTTTACTACCCTCATAAAACTTGTCCATGTCAAATATGTGTTCTAGTACTTTGTCAAGGTCTATTGCTTGAATGTACGAGGATCGCCTAAATTTTACGGCTTTGCTTCATCATGCAGGGTCAGTTGGTCCCAGATCCAAAAACTTTTCCATCTGGAATCAAAGCTCTTTCTGATTATGTACATGGGAAAGGCCTCAAGCTCGGTATTTATGGTGATGCTGGGTAGGATGGACTTCCAATACCTGCGCAGAATCTCTGAAGTTAGATTCACAATGAAAATGTTACTTAATTTTGCATCTCTGTTAAATTCTGGATTTTCCTCACTAACTCAACTCAATGTTGTAGGGCATTTACGTGTCAAGTTCGACCCGGATCACTCTTCCATGAAACTGGTGATGCACAGCTGTTTGCCGATTGGGTTAGTTGGAAACCATTCAACATAATTCAATTGTCTACTATTCTATTTTTTCATAATATTAGAAGTTTGATACCAGTAGGCTTCTATAATTCAAAGTACTAGTAAAATGGACTCTGAAAACAAATGACAGAAAAATGTCTATTTGATGCTTTTTTATTTTGTTACCAGGGTGTAGATTATTTGAAGTATGATAACTGTTTCAACTTCGGTATTGACCCTAAAAAAAGGTTACATCTCCTCTTCATTTTTATTACTCAAAGAATCATTATTTCTATGGTTCAATTCATTGGATTTGGTACCATAATTTCAGATATCCTCCAATGCGTGACGCTCTAAATGCAACTGGGAGAACAATTTTCTATTCTATTTGTGAATGGTAATTGAAATTCCATTATCTATTTGCATTATTTTCATGCACAATTTGGCACAACCTTGGGATCAACCATGGCTTCATTGACAGGGGGGTTGAAGACCCAGCCTTATGGGCTCGTGGAGTCGGAAATAGCTGGCGTACAACAGATGACATTAATGATACATGGGCAAGGTTAGAATTCTTGAATAAAAGTGCTTGAGTGGTGTAGTGAGTTACTTTTTTATGCATCATTGTTAAACATGCTGAAATTATAGTACGGTTAGCTTGCTCCTTTAGTTTCTCCCCCTTAATCATCACCACTTGGGAAAGCACGACACACTGAACTGGTTTTCTTGTACCTTGTAAGAATATAAGAAATGAAACATGATTTTCTGTCTAGTTCATGGAGAAAAAGAAAAAGTTCTGCTGATACTGAATTCTTACATTGATTGATATACCTTCTTTTTCTCCTTGTTGGTTAGCATGACTACAATAGCTGATATAAATGACAAATGGGCTTCCCGTGCTGGACCTGGAGGATGGAATGGTAAAAATGTCTTTTTTTCGCATAGAGGTGTTAAAATTCTTGTGCAAAGCTGCTGTTATTGAACTCTCCATGTCATCCTTTTTGAGTAGATCCTGATATGCTGGAAGTTGGTAATGGAGGCATGACTTATCAGGAATACCGTGCTCATTTTAGCATTTGGGCTTTGATGAAGGTCTTTTCTTTTTCTTTTTTAATTTGATTCCTTATTTAAATGTTATATGTCCCAAACAAGTTATTTGTTTTAGCCCCATCCCAACTTGTTATTTTTAGTTCATTTTTATTATTAATTTCATTGATTCTGGAATTGAGAAACCAATCTTACATAGCTGGTTCCTGGTGAACTGCTGTTTCCATGAGCTTGCTCTGCCAAGTTTTGACACCAATGTTTTAATTGCCACGCACCTGGAATATTGGTTGAGTCCTTATCTGCTTTTTAATTTGTTGTGTCCTGTGAGGATACTTTTTATTTCTTTACTTTTGAGAACTTTTCTTCCATTTACTTTTGCTTAATTAGCACTGACCATATCTGTATATCTGCTACATTATGTGCTTTTGAATCCTTCAGTTGGCTTAAAATTTTGTTGTTGATGTTGCAGGCCCCTCTTTTAATTGGTTGTGATGTAAGAAACATGACTGCTGAAACCCTTGAAATTTTAAGCAATAAGGAGGTCATTTCTGTAAACCAAGGTGAATTTCTTTATTTTTACTTTTTGCCCTTCATCCCTTCGTCCCTGTCTGCAGCCAAGTCAGGCTTTCTTATGCTTCTTGTATTAAAAGAAATTTGTGTTGTCTGTTATTCTTTATAATTCCATGGATTTCAATTCATATTTTCAGGCTACTAAGTAGACAGGATATTATTTCTTTTTGCAGACTCACTAGGTGTCCAGGGAAGGAAAGTTTATGTTTCTGGAGAAGCTAACTGCCTTCAGGTGATCTTTAAGCTTGCTTAAGTTGGTACATTAATGCTACGTTTGGTTGGAGTATCATTTTTTATGCATGTTTTAGTATATGAGTTAGCAATAAATTAATTCAATTGATAAGTTTAACCACTCCCATGCCTTATTTTTAGCTAAGAAAAGGGAAAATTTTTGTTTATTTTGAAGAGATCTTATTTTTTACAAGAGCTTCTACTCATCTTTCTAATTTTAAGTTTAAAATTGTACTAATTATTCTTTATTTTATGTCTAACTATTGTAATACAATGTAATAAATAAGCCTTTTTCCTCACATTATTACATGAGTAACCAAACGATTCTTAAGTGTGATAACTTCTGCGAATATTTTCCTTGAGTTAACAAATTGGTAGAGAAGAATGGCCTCTAATACCACCCTTAAATGTGGCTTTAGTTAGTAGTAAGCTTAACCATCAATGTTGCAGCTGGGTCTCAGGAAAGTCTTATGTACGCCTGCTTTTTGCTGGCCAAAGCAGTGCGAGAGAATATATAAAAATAAAAGGAAAGACTCCATTGTAAGAGTATCGAGCAGCTAAATGTTATTTTAGCTGTGAAAGCTGTGTATGAGAACTTTCCTGTATGACAAAGTATTTCATACTCGGTTACGACAGGAGATGTCAACCATATGGTGCAACACATTGTTTGAAGTTTGCGCTATGCTATAACGGATAGATCATCTCTTAAATTTTATTTGTGATTATGTTTTGCAGGTTTGGGCAGGACCTTTGTCTGGCAATCGCTTAGTCGTAGCTTTCTGGAATAGATGTTCGAATGCTGCAACTATAACAGCTAGGTGGGAGGTACTCGGTCTTGAATCTAGCACCCATGTCTCAATAAGAGATTTGTGGCAGGTGAGCAAACTTACTTTTCAGCTGGTGTTTTGGTTGAAGGAATTGAAACTCAGATTAACCTTTTGTGTTAGACGTAGAAGTTACCAAAAAATCTATCAGGTTTATAAAACTGCCTCCAACAGTCCAAACACCCTCCCTCCGTTCATTACAAACACCTTAATTCCTTCTAATGCCTGTTGATTCTTTTTGTCTTTTTTGTTCACAAGTTTCTTTCTTTTTTCTGAAAATAGTCAATAACTGTCAGTTGGAAACAACACAGTGTAGCATCATCCTATATCGTCCCAGGATTCCTCAAGCTACTTAGGCTGTTGGAGAGCCAGGATGGCTTAAGTGTCTGTTTTGGTGTTGAGTAACCAGAATCATGTGTATTTTCTTACATAAAGTACATGCAAAGTATAACTAGATAATCAACAAGGCACACATATTCCTTACTCTCACCCTAATGAAGCTTTGCTTGGGTTTTCCAAACATCGATAAATATTCGACTTATGCAAGTAACCTGTCGAGCTGGGGGAGGGGGTATGTTGATATTAAATTGCTCAAACTTCACCAAACTGGAAACCTGTTCAAGTTTATCGAACATTCAATCCATTGCAGTAGGAAATTCTAGTCATACCAACTACAATTCGTTCTGTTTTGCTTATACATTGCCTTGATTGAAATTCTTTACTTTCCAACTACCTGCTTACTTATCTTTATCACTTGCAGCACAAAGAGGTCAAGGAAAATGCAGTGGCATCATTTGGTGCTAAAGTTGATTCACATGACTGTCATATGTACATTTTCAATCCCAAGACAGTGGCTTACTCAGAAAGTTAGGTTGTTGCTCATAATGGTATCCCTTTTGTGGTTTCTCTTTGTTATTACTGAGAAATCTGATACTACTTAAAATTACTGCTGCTTGAACTGTTGTAAATGGTGTCTACAAGGAGTCGTTTGGTACCTGTGAACCATACCAGATGTGGGATTGCATAAAAAAAACACTGTTATTATCTGGTCTTTTACAAGTGGTTAATGTTGTTTTTGTGATGATTATTTATAAATATTTGATGGAGCTAATAAGTAAAAAAAATTTCGTTTGTAGTCGAACAGTTTGGTTCACTTAAGCATTCGTGGAAAAATGAAGATGGGCTTGTGTTTTGAGGCAGCATTGATCTTTGTCCTGACCTGAGTTAATGAATGTATATATAGGTTTATTTATGGGTGATTCTTGGTGCCACACCTGATTTCAATTGCCTTTCAGTCACACCACTAAATTTTGGTTCCCTGAAAAGCTTCTAAGCCTGCACTGAAAGAATGTGTACATGTACGGAGTTCAGAGTGCTACAGGAACTGATAGCGATGCATGCATGAGATCGTATCTGTTACTCTCTACACCAATATGTACATCATGGCATTCTTTTATAATGATGGTTTACTGTCTTTGTAAGAACATCCTGCTAAGTTGTGGCAATTGTTTGTACGAGCACAAGTGATTCAAGTACAATCTACCTTAACCCTTATGTAATTACGACTTCACTCTAGTGCTCAGATTGAATCATGGAAATATTAATTTTGGCTGAGCAATGGTGCAGGGACTGGTTCTGAAACGGAATTTGGAAGAAAGAGAGCCGGGATTACTGCCCTCCGGATTTATCAACTTCGATGACATCCCTCACAAGGGTCTTTTCCACCCAAACATGTTAGAAGTATGTGAACTGCTTCTGAATCAAGCGGCTATTTTAGTCATCTAATCCAAAAAAATTAATATTTATAAAAATGATTCTAGTTTCAAAACATTCACCAAATGACCTGAAATAAATAATAAAATTGGGTTATGGAAGATAGTCGGCACTACTATTTTTTCTATTAAAAAATAATTTTTGGAGTTTTATACACTAAATGGCCGGTACCTATGTATTTAAAAAAAAAATTTTTTTGGGGTGTTGGCACATTGATGGTCGGCACCCTTTTATCTGATTAAAAAAATAATTATTTTTGGGGTGGTGCCGGCCAACAAATGACTAAAATCACCCAACAAAAGAGATTGGGAATATTGTAACATAATCCCTCGTTGTTTTCCCATCTTTTTTATTTCCCAAGTTTAATTACATATTTTATATTTTAAAATAATATTGAAGTACTTATCATAATTTTTAATTATTATTGCATCCCTTACATTATTATTAAATTTAAAAATTAATTTAAAATAACATGTTAATATTATCATATTTGAATTTTCATGATTTTTTTTAAAAATTTTTGTTTTTATTTCATTAAATGTAACTTGATTGTTGTTAAACTCAAGTATAAATAATAAATTAAGCCTAAAAAATTATATTTATTTTTAAATGTAATGATAATTTTTTAGAAGTGGTTTTAATAAAAAGTTGTTAAAGTTATCTTATTTTAATACGAAAGTATTTTAAAACTATTTATTAATTTTAATATTGAATTTTATAATTGTAAAAATATATTAAAATGCTAAATGCAGTATCCAAAATGACATTAATTGATACTAAATTAGTTAATTTTCAAATCAAAAGTAATTAATTTAAAATTAATATGCACAATTAAATTATGTTTTTTTTATAAAATTAGAATATGCTTCAATGATTTTTATATTTTATAATAATTCAAATAAACATTGCTAAATTATTGTTTTTTTATTTTAAAAATAATGAGTAATATATTTACAAAATATGTAGTTCAATATATTTTAAATTAATTTTAAATTTAATAATAATGTGAGTGATGCAATAATAATTAAAATATAACATATGCAATTAAACTTGAGAAATAAAAAAGATAGAAAAACAAAGAAGGATTATGTTGCAATATTCTTAATATCTTTTGTTGGGTTATTTTGGCCATTTGTTGGCTGGCACTACACCCCAAAAAATTTATTTTTTTAATCAGATAAAAGGATACCGGCTATCAATGTGTCAAAACCTAAATTTAAAAAAAAAATTTACATGAATCCAACCATCTAGTATTCAAAACCCCAAAAATTATTTTTTAATAAAAAAATAATAATGCTGACCATCTTGTTCCATAACCTAATTTTACTGTAGGTAAATATTTTTAAATCAGAGTCATTTTTGTAAATATTATTTTTTTTGGGTCAAATGGGTAAAATAGCCGAATCAAGCTCCTTGCTTTCCAACTATGATTCATCATCAGCCCAGACTAATGGAAAAACAAGTTTTATGTAAAATAAAGAGCAATATGTCTCAAAGATGTGAAGATTATTTTGAATAAAATAAGCAACTAAATAGAAATTATGAGATTCCAACCAGTATTCTCAACCATTCATAGCTTGTCAAATGCGATCAAACTTTTAACTAATCAAAACCTTCCTACACAAATCCAACTTTTCTCAAATTAAAGCAGCCCCATTCAAAGCAAATACAAAAATAGACATTTAACTTTGGGGGCCTTAAGGACGGGCAGGAACGGCAACACCTGGACGAGGAGCTTGACCAGGCTGACCAGGCTTTGGCATATCATCCTGAACGAATAAATCACATACATAAATAATGAAGCTTCTGAATGTAGCAAAAATGGAAGAAATATGAAAACAAAACAATAAAACATAGAATAGGTAGAGTTATCACAGATGCAAGCCTCTGATAAATATGAAGGCGCTATACAGTAGAGTTTATGAGTTCATTGCTATAACAAAAAGAAAAACAAAGCAATTGCACAAATATTTCCACAACTAAACACTGCAACTGTCAACAATAGATAGCGTACTTTCCAAGCACATTTGTCCAAGTACAAAAGCTTATTTTTTCCTTCTTGTTGAGATAAAAAATCTTCTGTAACAAAGTACGCATTATTTAGACTTTACAAAGAACCCCTACACCTACAGATACCACCTATATAAGAAACCTTTTTCTATACAATAGTGATCAGCTTACAACTGTAAAAAGGTACATGACAGTGAATTAGATGATATTAGATATATGAGGGACCACTGGACCCGTTCATTTTTAAAACACTTAAATATTTCATCTTGAGGGGCAGATGGGTCCCTAAAGAAATGCCAAGCATCACGAGAAAGATTCTGAGTGATCACAATCTGATAAGTAGAGGGATTCTAGGTTTCAGGAATAGCGAAATTCTATCATCCCTCTGGATGACCTCCACAAAACATTTAATTGGGTTCCTAGCAATATACCATCCATCCCATAATGATGGATAAGCCACCAAAAAGGCCACTGACTAAGTGGTTTAGATGGTTATTGACTACGAGGGACTTGTTCATCCCTAAAGCACATAAAAATTCTGCAGAAGGAACAAACATAAGTCCCTAAAGACTTGCATCATAAATAGTAGAGAGAATCATTTTAATGATGGTCACGGATCAATCAGCAAAATGTAGCCAAAATTCCACCAGTCCAAAGGAGGACTTCTGCATCTAGGTTCCTAGGAATATTCCATCCCAATATGATCAATAAGCCACCAAAAAAGGCCACTAAGTGGTTTAGATATAAGGGACTTGTCCAACCCTAAAGCACTTAAAAGGTTCTGCAGAAGGGGCAGACGTAAGTCCCTAAAGACTTGCATCATACATAATACAGGGAATCATTTAATGATGGTTATATATCACAATCAACAAAAATGTTGCCAAAATTCTATCAGTCAGCTCCGTATGAATTCTGTATATAAGATCTAGTTATATTAGATTCAAGGAATTTTGCATCCCAAAATGATCATAAACCAATCACTAAGGCATTGAAAGGTGATCCAAACAGCTATTGAAAACTTCTGCTCAAGCAGAAGACTAGCAGCCATTAAAGAAATTTCCAAAAATACCCTTCAGTTATTCTTTATAAGATAATTAAAAAAAGAACCACTCTAGGGATGGTCATAGGTCACAAACCCCATGGAGGAGTTCAATAGCTAAAATTCTATTAACAGCACCCCCACTCTATGGCAAAAATAACATAACCTTAAAATCTAAAGAATTTCATCTTAATTAGCCATGTAATAAAAGGAAATGATAAGCAATCCAAAATGGCAAGAAGAACAGCATTTCATTCACGATACAATACATGGATAGTTGACAGTGAAAAGCATCTCTAATCATGGGTTACAAAAAGATATACCCTGCGCCTGATGAAGCGTTGAGGTGGATCACGGTTCCTCCTGTCAGTGCGAGACCGGACCCTCACAACGTGGGAGTGGATAGCACATGAAACACAGTATTGCATCTTCACATAAAGCTTAGGCAGAGTGTAGGCTACATACAATTAATCAAACAATAAATCCAAATGTATGTACTAGAATGAGAAAATTAGCATATAATTAGGAAATCAAATGATAATTACTGTCATAGACGCAAGCTTCCTGGACATCCCTCACAGCAGCTTGCTCCACAATGTTCCTCACAAGAAACCTTTTGATCGACTTATCCTTTAATAATTCCAAAGAAAGAAAAAACAAATGAAAATTAAAATCCTTCAGAGAAAAAAAACCTCAAAGAACCAGATGGGAATACAATGTAAAGTACCTTAGGGCAGCATTTGCCACAGTTAGAGCAGCGGATGAACTTCACGTGGCCACGGCCATGTTTGTTGCGGCCACCATTCCTACGCTTGAAAGTCTACAAAAAGAAATAATCGATCCAGTGTGATCAAAATTGTGAGCAACATTTAAGTTTTGATAAATACCCAGATGGGGAAATAGAGATGAAATGAACATTCGGACCATGATTTGAGGATTAAGTGTAGATGTTGAGGCTCTCTGCTTCTGCCGCCGAGTGACGAGGGTTCACTGAGAGGAAGATTGGGTTTTATAGAAGACAATGTTTCTCTTATACTTGGCTCTGTGTCACTGAAACCCTAGAAATTTCATCATTTACACACTTCCAACTTTTTTGTTTAGGTTTTATTAAATAAGGTTAAATTCTGATTTTAGTCCCTATAATATACTTAACTTGAGATTTAATCCCTGTATTATTTTTGGTACAATGATAATTTGAACCTAGATTATTCCTACTTTCCTAGAGTAGCACAACTTAGGTTCTTAATCCTTTTATTTTAACTTGCATAATTTAATCCTTTTAATATTACGTATTTTTAGTTTAGATCACCAATACTGTTAAAAAAATGTTAAATGACTAATGTGAATTAAAAAAAAAGTGTAAACTAAATCCAAGGTCATTAAAATATTAGAAAGTTTATGTTTTAACCATTCAATTTCAGAAAGTTTCAAAATGGTTCAAAAGTTTTCATTTAAGTCACTGTATTGTTAAAATCGCTATCGTATGGCCTTCTCCGTTCATACTGCCTGTACTAATCGAAAATTCTTCTTCCTTATCTTTTATAGTGCTTTTTTTTCATGGCACAACTTTGAACATCATGAATCTGTGAACTAAAATCCAAACAATTTTCTTATCTATCTCGGACACTGATCGTTAGATCAACTTGAATCTAAAGTATGTTTTTCTATAAACCGATGAGTACTGATTCACCGTACCAATCAATGAATCATTACTAGAGCTAACTAGCTAGACTTAAATTAAAAAAAATCTTAATCCCCCATTGATTTAAATAAAAAAATTTTGAATAGTTCAATGATTTAAACAAAAATTTTCAAATCATTCAATGACCATTTTATAATTTTTTAAAGTTAAATGACCAAAATATAAATTAGCTAATAATTTAATGATTTTGAATGTAATTTACTCATAAAAAAAACTAAACCAAGATATCATATCATTTGAAATGTGAAATTATGATTATCAAAATATTTTTTTAAAGAAATATTGGAATAGTTGTTTTCCATTAACCATATTAAAAAAACCAACCTAGTCTTGTGAATTGGACATTTTTTAAAAATTTTAGTCCTATGATATTTTGCGCTAAGTTAATTATTTGTTTGTATCAAATTATAAAGTAAAAATTTAAAGATTAAAATATACTTCAAGCTAGATTTTCATAATTGAATCGGTGGTTGAACTGGTAGACTATTGATTATATGATTCGATTAAATAAATTATTAAAAGATTATAAAAAATTGATTCATTCAATTTTTAGCTTGGTTCATCCGGTCCATATAAATTCACAAGTCAACCGGTTTGATACCTCTCTCCAGATCAGTACCCCAACCATTTTGATCTGGTACAAAGAACCATGACTCTAAGTTTCTATATACTTTGTACATTTGGAATTTAGTCTTCCTACTTTTATTTTCAAGAATTTAATTCCTTTTTTGGATTTAAAAATCCGCTTTCATATTATATATAAACACATAACATTTTAATTGAAAAGTTAACAACATTAACTATTTGAACTAGTTAATAATATTATAAAAATATAGAGAGCAAATTATATTAAAAATAAAAGTATAAGGATTAAATTTTAAATTTAAACATATTAGAGAGATTAAAATTGCAAATTATCTATTTTTTATAAAAATACAAAAAAGAAAAGAGTATAGTGGGGTTTTTTACATAAATAATACAAAATAAATAAATACCAAAATAGGATAAGGGGATTAATATTCACGAAACTAGTCAAAATCAACAATGCATACCTGGTGCCACCTGACCAATCGGCGGCACTCATATTTAAAACTAAAAATACGAGTTTTTTTACAATATATGAGTAAAAGATGAAAAAAATATTTTTTATTGGTGTTGCCTATGTGTCAAGCAGCACCCTATTATTTTTTAATAAAATATATATTTTTTAAGTTGAAAAAAATCTGATATGATAAAATTTATCGGGTATAGAAACCCGGGCCTATATCTTTTTGAACCGATGTGGCTCCACCTCATACCCTAAACCATTACAACATGTTACGTGTCGTTTGGAAAACTCTAAACATATGGAAAAAATGAGACAGATAATTATCCATCTTCACAACTTGTCTTCGCCAATCCACATTTCTGAATTCCTTGTGGAAGTTCACCATAATGTGCCTGATGCAGTAGATGGATCTCTACGGAATACCCGCACTCCTAATTTCGACTGTCGAAACCATTTTTTGAAAACAAAAATTTAGTTGTCGACTTTAAAAAAAAAAATTGGAGTCATCGTCGATCCTTGATTGAGGTGTGATCGGCTCACCTTAAAAAAAGATTTTTGTCTGCGAAATTTGAGAAAACAGGTTCGGGAGTCAGTTACGCACGAGGAAGGGTCAGCACCCTCATAACGCCCAAAAATCGGTACCAAATTGATTATTTAATGTCTTAGTGTCGAGCGTTAAAAAGATTTTTTTAAAAAAACTCAAATGATGAAATTTGAAAAAGATAATCAAATGTTCAAGTTAGATTAAGAAATCGAGACCCAATACGTTAGGGTACAATTTCTCAAAATCCCCAAACTTTGGATATCGCTTTTTAGCTTTTAAAGAAAATCTTCATTTCGAGAAAGTAATATGTCATGCCAAATACGTTAGGACACCACAAATTAAGTTCCCGAAAATGATTTTTATACTTATGCACTTTAAATAACAAATATTCTCGGTTATTTAGGATTAATAAAGAAAATCGGAACCCAATACGTTAGGGCTCAATTTCCTCGAAAATCCTGAATATCGAATATTGCACTATTTTTTAGAAATTCTTATTTCGAGATTGCAAAACGTCGTGACCAATAAGTTAGGACCCAACATTTTTTAATTCCCGAGAATAAGCTTTTATTTGAAATATGTACAATTGTAAAATAAATACTTGGCCCTCTAAGTTCATCGAATAGAATCGAAGCCCAGTAAATTAGGACACGATCCTTCTCGAAAAACGTGAATGCCAAATATTTTAAAATTTAAAAAATAGAATGAATTTAATGCTTTAATAAAAATAACAAACATTTTTTAGAAAACAAATATACAAATATATGCTTAAAACGCTAATGAGAATAGCACGAGCAATAATCCAATGAAAGATGAAATAAAATAAAATAAAAACATAAAATAAAAATGAGTCAACTAATGAAAAAGTAATAAACAAGTTGAATTAAAATGCTTTTGTAATCAAATGGGCATAAAGAGATAGACATTTTGCAGAATAACAAAACCATAAAATATATGAAAAATTTAATACATATATGTATGTGTATGTACATAAAATATGAAAAATATATGTAGGTATATATATTTTTAATATTATAAAACAAAAATATATATAAGTAAGTATGTTTATAAATACGTTTATAAAAATTATAATGTATAGAAGTATATAAAAGTATGCGTATTTAAAGATATATATATATATATATATATATATATATATATATATATATATATATATATGCATATATATTTGCAAAATAAAAAAAATATAAAAATATAATATATAAATAAACTATGAAAATATATATATATGTGTGAAAATACGTATGTATATAAATGTATATATATAAAAAATGTAAGTATATATATATAAACTATAAAAACAATATGTACGTATATAACATATGAATTATAAAATGTAAATGTATATATATATCCATGTACATTATGAAAATAAAATAATATATATATATATATATATATATATATATATATATACATATAATATGTACATGTATTTATAAAAGTAAAAAAAAAATGTATATATATTAATATATAAAAAAAATGCGTGTGTATTGATATAGAAATAATAATAATAAATAATATAATACTATTGAAATTAACTAATTTAATAGCAATAATAACAAAAAAAAATTGACTAATTTAAACTTAAAACAGAAATTTGGGGCAAATTTGAAATAAAGAAAACGCCAATGAATCAAATAGAACACGCAATTAACAGTGAAGGATCAAAAGAGAAATTAATCCCTCCCTCCAAAACACTGCGCAGCAACACGGATTAAATTGAAACAGTTATGAAACATGTTGCGAAATTTAAAAGAAATAAAGAACTAATTTAAAAGCACTGTAAAAACAAGGGACCAATTGCACAAATGGCCCATTTGGGAGGAACGCGCGGATCCTTCTTGCGCGGGTCGGGTCACGCAGGCAGAAGCCTATACAGCGCCGTTTTGCGGCCACTGAAACAGGCCCCAAACGACGTCGTTTAACGACCTATATAGTCCCAATTTTGGAACCCTAAAATACCACTCCTCTGCCATTCCTCAGGTGCGCCGCAGCTCTCCTCCCCCACTGTCGCTCTACATCCCTCTCATTGAACGATGGAATGAAGGTCCCTCAACGCCGCACGCGACGGTAAGTCCTTCTCTACCTCCCTTTTCCGTTTTTGTTTTAAGAACAAGGTAGAAATAAAAAAAATCAGTAAAAAGAAAAAAAAACAGGAAAAGAACAATCACCTTCAAAATTTTGCCTTTTTGATTCCTTATTTTCGAATTTTCTTTAATGTTTTTATACAATATTTTTGCTAACCCCCTTTACAAAAAATCCATTGGCTTATATAGCTGAAATAACAAAAAAAAAAACCTTCTCAAAAACTGTTCTCCCCCTTTTTCATTTTCTCTTTGTATTTTCTACTATTATCTGTTCGTGGTCGATTTGTTGCAGGTACGTGTGTGTGTGGTGTGCGCGGAGTGCTGAACATGGGTAGTTGCTGCGATGTGAGCAGTTGCTGCGGCATTTGTGGAGGCATGCAAGGGATCCTTGCTGACGTGCGGCGCTGGGGCAAAGGGCTAGGGTTTTTCGGATGTGTACTGTTAGGGCTAAGCATTTGGGCCGTTTGTATTAGGTCATTAGGTTTAGGTTGGTGGGCTAAATGTTGGGACTGATGTAGTCTGGGCTTTAGGCTTAGTTGGGCTCGGGAAATAATTGGGTATTACATCGGCTACTAGCCTCTTTGATCTATCAGATATAATGCAAACATTATCTTGAGTTACAACATATCTCCGCAAGTTCTCCACGAAAAATTGCCATGACTCCGACTTCTCTCCTTCGACAATGACAAAAGCCATCGATAGAATGTTCCGGTTCCCGTCTTGTGCAACTATAATGAGGAGGATCTGTGTATATTTCTCGCACAACCAGGTCTCATCTACTTGCATAAGTGGCTTACAGTGGGGAAAAGCCTAAATGCATAGATCAAATGTCCAAAACATATAGTGAAAAGTTCTTTTCCCCGGATGTAGTTAGTTGTCCCAATCGCGATAAGGCAATGTCTGCAACTCAACGATAGTCCCTGGAACATAATCTCGCATTGCGGCAATCCACCCTTAGAGTTCGTTGTACGAGACATCCCAATCTTCGTACAACTAATCCATGGCCATCTATTTTGTCAACCATGCTTTTGGTATGAAACTCGGTAGTGGAACTGTTCTTGCATTTTGGCAATCAATATCGATACAACAATGGTGGGGTCGTCTTTAACCATTGCCGATACACAATTGCAGATGGTTTTTAAATCAAGCTTGCGATGGTCTTCCGTCATACGAGCAAAAGTGCATGTATGAGGCCCAACATAATTATGTATCTCCCACTATTGGGACCTCTGGATAAATGCAGCTCGTACCCGTCACTTGCACCCTTCTGTCAACTTCCAACACTCACTAACATAGATCGTTGGTTTAGAGTTAGCCATCCTGTAGTCGACAGACACCTTCAAACTATAGCGCTTGATGGCATCGATATACTCGTCTTTGCTTGCGAATCTTTGACCTACGAACAACTCTGCCAGGATCTTTTAACATCAGGTAAGTAGGTATGATGTCCAGGTACTCGGGAACTCGGAAGCATGCATCGTATCGAGATCGACAATCGACATATGAGCCCCGAGATCATTATGTATGATGATGCCACAACTCAGGTTTCCGTGACCGACAGGTCATATATGCAGCAGGCTGTCAGACGGCACCGACTTGACAGCCTGTCACGGATATGTCCTGTCGGTCATGAGCCCGGGTTCCTATACCTAATAAATTTTATCAAATCAGATTTATTTTTAGCTTAAAAAAATTATATTTTTTTAAAAATAATAGGGTGTTGCTTGACACATCAGGAGCACCAATAAAAAAATAATTTCTTTCATCTTTTACTTGTATACGTTAAAAAACTCATATTTTTAGTTTTAAATATGAATGCTGCCAATTGGTCAGGCTGCACCCAAAAAAAAAATATTTTTTGAAAAAGTAAAGCGGTGCCGCTTGAAAGTATGCACTGTTGATTTTGCCTAGTTTTGTGAATATTAATCCACTTATCCTATTATGGTAATTATTTATTTTATATTATTTATGTAAAAAAAAAACGAGTATAGTGTGCTCCATGTGTCAGCTGGAGGAAGGAGAGATGGAAGAGAGGCTCTCTTCTTTTTCTACCTTTCTCTAAGCTACAGATGACTAGAGTTCTAAATAATATCTTCGCCCTTAACTAAATTACATATGATTCTTTGCCTTTTAAGGGTGAATCGTCCTCAAACGTCAAACCCAAATCTTGTATCAATAGTTGTCTTCTCTCTTAAGTCAACCACATACGACTTTTTATCCTCTAAAGGTAAAATATCCTCAAACCCAAATATTGTATCATGAGTATTTATATGTGAGGTTGATTACCCCTTTTGGCATTAGATCTTGACACATGTATATGCTTATCTTGTGTAGTTAGCTTCTTAGGAAACATGACAATTTTCTTAACTAGATAGTGATTAGACTAATTGATTTGATGATTTAGTTTCGATTAGATTGATGTAGACTTGATGAGACCCCATGATGAGATTGTTAGAACATTTTTAAATATTTATAGTATTCTAATAACTATAAATGAACGGGTGTAATTAATCAAAGGATAAATCTTTTGGTCATTAGTCAAAAGTTATATCATTTGATTTTGAAAAAGAATTATAACTATTCAAACAATATTACTTGAATAGTTATAAAATTAGATGAATAATCATTATTTTTTATTTATTCAGATTGACACCTATTGAAAGATGTCTCTATGAAGAGAAATGAAAATTCCTATAAATAGAAATGAGATTTCATTTGAAAATCACACCAACAAATTCTAAATTTTTTTCTTTCCTTCCTCTATTTTCTAATATTATTAGATTATTCTATAAAGTATTACTGTAGAAACCCTTTGTAGAAATTGAGTTTCTTATTATCCATTGCTCAGTGCTTAGTAGGCTATTCTAATCAGTGCAAAATGCAAATAGTCATTGGCTTCATTGTATCCTCGAGGTTAATTTGTTTGAAACTCTTTTGCACACCGAAAATTGGTGGGAGCGAATATAACCTTCAAAATAGTGGCTTGATACATACCTTGGAGCCTTGTTCTATTTCTTCTTTTTCTATTTGAGTTTTGTTTGTGTGTTCGAGACTTTCCTCACCGGAGATTTATACTAATAGAGATAGGTTAGAAATATTCTACATGTCAAATAGACGTGTTGGCTATGACCATAGTCAATGACGTTTTGCCCATGGGCAGGGTTGTGGTTAGGGGAGGTATGCATAACAATTGCCTCCAAGTGAGAGAATGTTGGAATCTAAGACCTTCATGACTATATAAAAGATTAATAATTTATTATTTAAGAATATTAATTATAGCACCTATTATCCAAACTGTTATCAATCCCATATAAGATATACTACATTTGATATCATAGGCATATTTCGATTTCATTTTAGTTTACATTGCACATTATTTAGCATAAATTCATTTAGCAATGCATTGCTTTCACACAAGTTCATAGTTACTTTTCCTCAATTTATGACCAACAAATTAATACATTTTACTATTATTGAGCAAAGTATATACGCAAGTCCTATGAGAACTTACCTTCAAACAAGAAAAAATAGAAGAAAAGCTCGTTTTCCGTTTTCAACTCAAGACTTTCTCTTATCCATAGATTGGAGAGCCTCTCTCAAGCTTCTTTTTCTTACCAAACAAAAACACACATAATAAATGCACAATATATTTCATATAAATACCACACATAATGGTCTGATGGTCACTAAACTAACTATAATTACGACAAAGGCAAGCGCACCTATCGAACAATAGTATAGCTATGGTGAGAAGGTAATTACTGTTTTTCTATTATTTAGCTGATAAATTGAAGGAATTATTATAATCTAAATTTACTAATCTAAATTAACTAAGAACGCGACAGAGAGTGAATTGGGAAAAATAAATGAAGATAACCAATGAGATAGACTATACCTAGGAAAGAATCCACCTAGACTTCACTTATTAACCTGAATCTGAATTAAATGATTTATTCACTTGCGCCTTGATCCGTAGAAATCCCTAAATTATGTTAATATCTCTTTCGAGAGTAAGAACAACTGACTCTAGGTTGATTAATTGAAATCTCTTTCTAATTAAAACTCCTATTGTCGTATTAACTCGATCTATGGATTCCCCTATTAGATTTGACTTTAATTCGATAGATTTATGTCGTCCTATTTCTAGGATTGCATGCAACTCCACTCAATTATACTAGATCTACTCTTAAACAGGGACTTTTGCTCCACTGAAATAAGCACATTAAACTTGAATCAATATCTCAGAAATATTAAAACAAGAAATAAGTATACATAATTGAGAGCAAGAATCAAGTATTTATCATGTAATTCAGAAATCAAATAATAAAATCCATCATAGGTTTCATCTTTCCTAGGTATCTAGGGAATTTAGTTCATAATTTGGAATAAAACCATCTTAAAGTTAGGATAACAACAAGACATAAAGAAACCCAATAAAACTTCTAAGGAAATTGAATGGAGATCTTCAATCTTGAAGGAAATCTACTTCTGAGTTGAATCCGGTGGCTTTCTTTGAGTCTTTTCTTCATTCTTCCTTGTGTGTCCCCTTAGGTCCTCTTCTAATATGTATTTATAAACTTTAGAATTCTTAGAAACCCTAAAAAATGAGTTTTTTTCGCGTAAAAGAGAAGCAGGTTGCAAAATCGACACGGGCTGGCACATGGGCGTGTGCCCAGCCTGTGTGGCTCACATGGGCATGTGGCTAGTACGTGTGAGCTTGGCCAGCCTGTGTGGAAATGCCCAGGCCGTGTGGATACTGAAAATAACTCTTTTTGTCCGATTTTGGCTTGTTTTGGCTCCTTTCATTCCCCCATGCTCACCTAAGTATAGAAACATGAATTTAAAAGATTAGAAGTATCAAATTCACTAATTTACATGATAAATAATCCCAAAACACATCAAGAATGAGATTAAAAACATGTTACTTTTATGGCTTATCATGGTCATATTAATGGCTTTGACAACCAAATGAGCACTTAAAAGTAAAAAGATGAATTTAAAGGATAAAATTCACTAATTTAATGATAAATCATCCAAAAACAGATCAAGAATGGGATTAAAAACATGTTACTTTTATGTCTTATCATGGTCATATTAATGGCTTTGACAACCAAATGAGCACTTAAAAGTAAAAAGATGATAAAAATCTTCAACTCTTATCTTTCTCAACACTTTCTTTCACTACAACTGTAACACCCCTTACCCGAGACCGTCGCCGGAATCGAGTACGAGATGTCATGCAATTTAACTTACCAATTCGGAGCATAAAAATTTGCTTTTAAAATTAAATTCACTGTTCATAGCAAAGCTGTCCATCTGTGCGACTGTCACTAATTTAATTATATCTCGAGTTACGAAACTCGAAATTTAAATCCATAAATTTTCCCTGAAACTAGACTCATATACCTTCTTACCATAAAATTTCCAGAATTTTTGGTTTAGCCAATTAGTACAGTTTATTCATTGAAGTCTCCCATGTTTCACTACTTAACAGTTCTAACCTCTTGCCACTAAAAATCAATTATCTCATTGTACAGAATTCATATAAGGTTATAATTTTTTTTATTTTGAAAATAGACTCACTAAGGAATCTAGACATATAAATTATAGCTTATAATTCTCTCTGTACAATTTATAATGATTTTATAAAGTCAGAACAGGGGACTTCAAAAACCATTCTGACCCTGTCCCACTAAAATTTAAATATCTCAAAATATAAAATTCCTTTGCCTACACCGTTTCTTTCATGTAAAAATAGACTTGATAAGCTTTAATTCTATATATCAAATATAATTCACAATTTATAAAAATATAACTATTATTTACACGTAACTTACCTCGGATGCAAAACGACTATTTTTGTAATTTAGTCGATAACTTTCTCTTTTCCCCGATCACTTCCACTATTTCTTCTTTCTTGATCTATATTAACAAAATTTAATACATTTTATCAACATTTCATTCAAATACAATTCATACACAATTTTTGGCAAATTTACATTTTTCCCCATAACTTTTCAAAAATTCCACTTTTGCCCCGAAGCTCATAAAAATAAAATTCACTAAATTCTTAAATTTCAAACTTCACTAAATCATATTTCATGCTTATAACAGCCCTCAATTTCACAAAATCACATCTTTATGCATACTTTACCATCTTTCACAATTTAGCCCTTTTTCAACATTTTCATCAAAATTCATCTAATAAAACTTGTAATTAACACTTTAAACATTCATTATCTAACATCACTAATCAATTTACAATTATATCATGAATGGGTCAATTTTCAAACTTTAATTTCATTTAAATTAAATAGTAGAAACATGAAATTCAAGCATCAATAAGCATAAAAATACGAAAATAATTAAAAACGGGGCAAGAAATCACTTAAAATTGAGTTTAGAAAATTCAAGAACCCTAGCTATGGTAACATGAAAATTTCAGCAGCAAGCTTCAACTTTTTAAGAAGATGAACACTTGTTTTCATTTTTATTTTGTCTTTTATTCAATTTGGACAAAAATGCCCTTGACCCATTACTTAGATATTTTTCTAGAAATACCCTTTTATGTCCATAACACTAATTTATGGTCTAATTCCACATAAACACTTCCAATTTCATGCAATAATTCAATTAAGTCATTTAATCACTAATTAGACACACTTTGCATTTTTCTCGATTTAGTCCTAAAAAATTCAATTAGGCACTAAATCATTAAAATTTCCTATCCATATTTTCACACAATATTTCAATCAATCAGTAACTAATAAAAATTTATAAAATTAAACTATTTCACTTCAGATTTGTGGTTACGAAACCACTATTCCGATTAGGCCCTATTTCGGGCTATCACAATTCTCCCCCCTTAGGGATTTTCGTCCCCGAAAATCTTACCAATGAATAAGTTGGGATATTGTTTCCTCATAGCCTCCTCAGTTTCCCATGTTGCCTCTTCCACTCCATGTCGTTGCCATAACACTTTCACTAAAGCAATTTCTTTGTTTCTCAATTGTTTTACTTCTCGTCCCAAGATTCGAATCGGCTCTTCTTCATATGTCATATCCGATCGAATTTCCACTTCAGTCGGTGAAATCACATGCGATGGGTCCGATCGATATCGCCTCAACATAGAAACTTGAAACACATTATGAATTCTCTCCAATTCTGGTGGTAAAGACAATCGATAAGCCACTGGACCAACTCTTTCTATCACTTCATACGGACCAATAAATCTTGGACTTAGTTTACCTTTACGGCCAAATCTCAAAATTTTCTTCCATGGAGACAATTTCAAAAATAGTTTATCACCCACTTGAAACTCAATCTCTTTTCTTTTCAAATCCGCATACGACTTCTGTCGATCCGATGCAGCTTTCAAACAATCACGGATTATCTTCACTTTTTCTTCAGTTTCTTTTACCAAATCAACTCCATGTAACTAATTTTCATTAAGTTCAGTCCAATATAATGGAGTCCGACACTTTCGTCCATACAACGCTTCATAAGGTGCCATTTTTATGCTCGATTGATAACTATTATTATAAGCAAATTCCACCAAAGGTAAATATCTCTCCCAATTACCTTCAAATTCCAATACACAACATTTCAACATGTCTTCGAGTATTTGAATTACTCTTTCAGACTGTCCATCAGTTTGGGGATGGAATGCTGTACTAAAATTCAATTTAGTACCCAATGCATCTTGTAATTTCTTCCAAAACCTTGAAGTAAACCGTGGATCTCTATCAGATATAATAGACATAGGCACACCATGTAATCAGACTATCTCAGCAATATATAATTCAACTAACTTGTCAAGTGAAAAACTCATTCGCACAGGAATGAAATGAGCCGGCTTAGTCAATCGATCAACTATCACCCAAATTGAGTCTTTCTTTTTCGGTGACAATGGCAATCCGGAAACAAAATCCATAGTAATTCTATCCCACTTCCACTCGGGCACCATAATAGGCTGAAGTAACCCTGAAGGTACTTGGTGTTCAGCTTTTACTTGTTGGCACACTAAACACTTTGTCACATACTCGGAGATATCCCGTTTCATACCCGGCCACCAATATAATTTCTTCAAATCATTGTACATTTTTACACTACCGGGGTGAACTGCCAACAACTATCATGTGCTTCTTGCAAAATTTTCTGAATTAAATCAACATTTTTCGGAATACATATTCTATCACGAAACATTAAACATCCATCTGAATCAATCCGAAAATCAGAATTATTGTCCACTGCACACTGAGCCTTTCTTCTTTGCAATTCATTATCCACTTTTTGAGCCTCACAAATTTCTTGAAGAAACAATGGTCTAGCTTTAACTCTGCAAACAATGATCCATCTTCAGTCAATGTTAATCTCGTATTCAAAGCTCTCAAAGCAAAGAGAGACTTTCTGCTCAAAGCATCAGCAACTATATTGGCCTTTCCCGGATGATAATCTATCACAAGTTCATAATCTTTCAACAATTCCAACCATCTTCGTTGCCGCAAATTCAGATCTTTTTGTGTCATAACATATTTCAAACTTTTATGATCTGTAAAAACACGACATTTCTCACCATATAAATAATGACGCCAAATCTTCAAAGCAAAGACAATAGCAGCCAACTCTAAATCATGGGTAGGATAATTTCGTTCATGCGGTTTCAACTGTCGAGAAGCATACGTTATTACTTTTCCTTATTGCATCAATACACATCCGAGCCCATTTAATGATGCGTCACTATAAACAATAAATTCTTTTCCTGACTCGGGTTGCACTAACCCTGGTGCCTCAGTTAAACACTTCTTTAATTTCTCAAAACTTTGTTGACACTCCTCGGTCCATTCGAACTTAACATCTTTTTGTAACAATTTTGTCATTAGTGAAGCTATCATTGAAAAACCCTCTACAAATCGACGGTAATATCCCGCTAAGCCCAGAAAACTCCTAACCTCAGATACATTTCTTGGAGGCTTCCATTCAACTATTGCCGATATCTTATTCGGATCCACTCGAATGCCATCTCCCGAGACAATATGCCCCAAAAATCCAACTTCACTGAGCCAAAATTCACTTTTGCTAAATTTAGCAAACTATTTCTTTTCTCGCAGAGTTTGTAGCACAATTCTTAAATGTTCAGCATGCTCAGCTTCACTTCGGGAATAAATAAGAATATCATCTATAAACACCACCACAAATTTATCCAAATAGGGCCGAAAAATCCGATTCATCAAATCCATAAAAATAGCTGGAGCATTAGTCAGACCAAAAGGCATTACAAGAAACTCATAGTGACCATACCGGGTTCTGAAAGCAGTCTTTGGCATATCTGACTCTTTAACCCTCAATTGGTAATATCTGGATCTCAAATCAATTTTGGAAAACACTGTGGCATCCTTTAACTGATCAAACAAATCATCTATTCGGGCAATGGATACTTATTCCGGAATTTTTCTTGAAAGAAATCCCATGTAACTTTCTCTTTAGGCACCACTGACACTAAAGTTTTCCACCAATTATAAGCCGAATCTCTCAACAATGAGATAGCACATTTGAGACTTTCTTCTGGAGTACAAGATAATTCATCCAACACTCTGATAGCATTATCAAGCCAGAATTCTGCTCTTTCAGGATTATCATTCACATTATCTCGGAACTCTTCGGCTCCATACTTTCGAATTTTATCCACTGGAGGCTTTGACAATCTTAACACTTCAGTTTGTTGAGGAGCTATGGGAACAGCTTGAGGAATAGGAGGGGGCGGAGGAGGTTGAGCATTAGGATTAGTTCTAACAAACTCAGTGTACCAATTACTCATCATATGGAGAAAAGCTTCTTGAGCCTCATCTCCTTGACCCTAAGTTCCATATCGACTTTCAACAGGCACATTACTTTGAGCATCATCAGCTGTATCTCGATTAGAATCCATTACTATAAAAAAAACATTTTAAGATGTCAGGAGTCGTCACCCTATCATTATTCAATTATGGCATGTATAGATGGTCTATTACACTCGCTATGTCAGTCCGAGAATCGACTAAACCGTAGCTCTGATACCACTAAATGTAACACCCCTTACCCGAGACTGTCGCCGGAATCGAGTACGAGATGTCATGCAATTTAACTTACCAATTCGGAGCATAAAAATTTGCTTTTAAAATTAAATTCACTGTTCACAGCAAAGCTGTCCATCTGCGCGACTGTCACTAATTTAATTATATCTCGAGTTACGAAACTCAAAATTTAAATCTGTAAATTTTCCCTGAAACTAGACTCATATACCTTCTTACCATAAAATTTCCAGAATTTTTGGTTTAGCCAATTAGTACAGTTTATTCATTGAAGTCTCCCCTGTTTCACTACTTAACAGTTCTGACCTCTTGCCACTAAAAATCAATTATCTCATTGTACAGAATTCATATGAGGTTATAATTTTTTTTTCTTTTGAAAATAGACTCACTAAGGAATCTAGACATATAAATTATAGCTTATAATTCTCTCTGTACAATTTATAATGATTTTATAAAGTCAGGGGACTTCAAAAACCATTCTGACCCTGTCCCACTAAAATTTAAATATCTCAAAATATAAAATTCCTTTGCCTACACCGTTTCTTTCATGTAAAAATAGACTTGATAAGCTTTAATTCTATATATCAAATATAATTCACAATTTATAAAAATATAACTATTATTTACACGTAACTTACCTCGGATGCAAAACGACTATTTTTGTAATTTAGTCGATAACTTTCTCTTTTCCCCGATCACTTCCACTATTTCTTCTTTCTTGATCTATATTAACACAATTTAATACATTTTATCAACATTTCATTCAAATACAATTCATACACAATATTTTGGCAAATTTACATTTTCCCCATAACTTTTCAAAAATTCCACTTTTGCCCCGAAGCTCGTAAAATAAAATTCACTAAATTCTTAAATTTCAAACTTCACTAAATCATATTTCATGCTCATAACAGCCCTCAATTTCACAAAATCACATCTTTATGCACACTTTACCATCTTTCACAATTTAGCCCTTTTTCAACATTTTCATCAAAATTCATCTAATAAAACTTGTAATTAACACTTTAAACATTCATCATCTAACATCACTAATCAATTTACAATTATATCATGAATGGGTCAATTTTCAAACTTTAATTTCATTTAAATTAAATAGTAGAAACATGAAATTCAAGCATCAATAAGCATAAAAATACGAAAATAATTAAAAACGGGGCAAGAAATCACTTACAATTGAGTTTAGAAAATTCAAGAATCCTAGCTATGGTAACATGAAAATTTCGGCAGCAAGCTTCAACTTTTAAGAAGATGAACACTTGTTTTCATCTTTATTTTGTCTTTTATTCAATTTGGACAAAAATGCCCTTGACCCATTACTTAGATATTTTTCTAGAAATACCCTTTTATGTCCATAACACTAATTTATGGTCTAATTACCACATAAACACTTCCAATTTCATGCAATAATTCAATTAAGTCATTTAATCACTAATTAGACACTTTGCATTTTTCTCGATTTAGTCCTAAAAAATTCAATTAGGCACTAAATCATTAAAATTTCCTATCCATATTTTCACACAATATTTCAATCAATCAGTAACTAATAAAAATTTATAAAATTAAACTATTTCACTTCAGATTTGTGGTTACGAAACCACTATTCCGATTAGGCCCTATTTCGGGCTATCACAAGAACTCTTTCTCTCTCAACATAAGTCAAAATCTAACTTGTGGGTGATGAAGATGATGATGAAGATGGCTCAAATGTGGCTTGTGTGTAATCGATTTGCATGAAAATGAAAGAAAGGTGATGGTAATTTAAAGAGATTTGAGGAGGAAAATGAAAAGTGAAGACAAACTTTTTCTTGTTTGCTCTTATGTTAGCCGACAATGGAGAAGAAAAGATTGGGGTTTTAACCTCTTTTTTCAATATTTAGGTATTTTAAAAATACCAACAATGCATGTTAAAAGGTTAAACCAATTCAAATAGGTGGTGCAAATTTATTTCCATTATTAAATTTGGTTTCCAATGTTAAAACATCTTCTCGGTAAACTCTAAACTGTCTAATAAGTTTTGAATTAATCTGCTCCGAATGAAGTAAATTTTTTCTTTTAAAAATTAGATGCAAGACGGGTGGGGCGAATTTTTTCATAATGGATTTGGAGCAGTTATGGTTATTGGTTGCCCCGCCCCAACCCACTTCACTATATGAAATTATTCTTTTATCATTGTATATATAAATTAGTGAAAAAGATAAATATGTTATAACATAATATAAAAAAATCCATATATTTTATGTTTAAATATTTACTTGACTTAAAAAGATTGAAAATATTAAAGTTATGTAACAAATTTAAATTGAAGTGGAGAGGGGATGGATGTATCTAACATTTATGGAGGTGATAGTGATTTTCAAGATTATACATCTATAGTGAAGAAAGATGGATGGTGAAGTACCAACTGTGAAATGGTGATGGATTTAACAATATTTACCCCCGATCCATTGCCATCCTTAATCTTATCATTACGAATACTTATAAACACTAATATTTTAACATCATTAGATGCCAAATGAAAAATATGTTGTAAAATTATCATTTTGCCTCTTAAAACTCTGAAATGAGTCGTACTAATTGATGACTTTTAAAATCCAAATTTAAATACATTTATATAAATTAAAAATTTTTGCATTGAAATATAGATTTGAACCAATGTGATTTTAAAAGTGGGAAATTCGAACCCTAGTAAATTAATGTTGTATATATAAATGCGACATTGTTACTCGTTGTTAGAAGTGGAAAATTTGAAGCCAATGTGGATGATGGTGGTGATTGAATTTGTGTAGTCTAATATTTGATAAAACTTGGTTTTATATGTTCAGTAAGTTAGTATGAGATAATCTTGTGGTTGATTGTATACATAATTTTCTCTTCTCATTTATTTTGAATTTATGGAATGATGGATTGTTATGCTGAAATGATTTTTTTTTTTAATATATGGAATGGATTTATTTCCTTATTTGTGTTGGATTTGTTGAATGATAGGTTTTATTTGTGAATTTTATTTTATTAGTATTTTATATTTAAAATCGATTTTATATTATATATATTAAATATTTTTTTAAAAATAACGTTAAACCCATAACGATAGATCGAAATAGATCAATACTAAGTTTTAGTAAAAATTCAGTACGAGCGAAGGTAATCTGGCACAAAAGAAAGGTAGGCAGCAATAAAGACAAGGAAAAAGCCGACAAAAGCGGTCGGAGATGTGAATGGTACCGGCCCTAAGGTCGAGCAGCTGCTCAGAGAGAAAAGGTTGCTCAGCTTTTATCGCAGAGATTCAATACATAATATTTTTGGTTAATTCCAATTAGGTCCTTTTTCATCTAATGGTATAATTCACTTTTAGTCTCTCTGACCTCATTTTAATTATGATTTAATCTGATTTTTCAATTCTAAATAACAAAATATTCTCCATGTTACTTTCTATAAATTAACTAATCACTTTTCCACCCTTTTCCTGATCAATTAAAACTGAAATAAATCCTCCGATAATCGTTTCTTTTTTATCAATTCCCTAATAAACTACTTCTTTGTCAATGAAACCACAATGGTAGTCAGCTTATGGAACTTTGAATTACTAAGACCATCAGCTACATGAGTTGCATACATTTTGAATAACTTGTCAATTACAGCATCTCCAAAATGACTGCTGAGAAGTGGCTCTGAAATAGCTCTCACACCATTTGCAGTCTTCTTCCCCATTTCCGATAAACGTTGAAATCCAAGTCTTGGTTATGGAGCTGCTCTTCTCTACTTAATACAGCCGAGTGGTAATTGGCTTCAAAAGCTTGGAGCCTCTTGATATCAAACGATCCTTCTCTCTCAACAATCTCAGCTATTTCTTCTTTGCAAGGTGTGTAGTGAGGAACATTGAATGAATCCACATCTGCTTCTTTTACTACTCCCTACAATTAATTAAATTAGGTGACGAAATATAACTTCAAGTACCCCCTAGGTTAAAAAAAAATAGGTATCAACTATGTACTTTTAGACAAATTCAATAATAAATATATATTAACCCATATATATAATTCACAAAATACATGTTTTCATTGTTTTTATAGCTTCAATTATTGAAAGAGTTGTAAGGAAATATAAGGAAATAAATAAATAAATAAATATATAACCTCCACAACCAAGTCGAGAAGGGATTTGGATAGCAGATCCCAACCATAATCTTCTTTTGAGGGATTTGGATTTTTCCTACCCACACAGGTTAGTACCATACACCCTTGGGGCATTATTTCTTCGGAGCGCAAGCTTAGAAAATTTGTGAAGTCTTTCTGAAATTGGTCTGCATAAGCTTTGAAAACACTGGGAGGACTTGATCTTGCCATGTATATGTTCCCCTTGTTGTCCTCCAGTCCAACAGGGACCTAATCACATATATTCCAACAATTAAAATAAGGGATAACACCCAAAACAGGTATCTATCTTTTTTGGTTCAATGACGAACCTTTGAGAGCCAATGAATCCCATAGGAAGAATGCACAAAGTGCAAACTTTTGGTTGGAAAGAGTCTGTGATAGAAAGAACCTGCAACTCCTCCTATAAAACACCTTTCCTGCAACATATCTCCTCTCTCTTTCTTAAGCCTCTCATAGAATCCAGGAATTGACTTAAACACAAAATTGAAGTCATTCTCTGGGAGATCATTTAGAAGCACTTCAAACTCGGGTAACTTCAATTGTTCTTGTTGACATATCCCATGAACGGTGTCAATAATGTGCCATATAGCCAAGAAGACGTTAGGACCTGAAGAGCAACCCAAGTCTGCCACCTTCATACAAACTGGAACAATCTTCTTGAATGCATCTGTGATAGATTCTTCAATAATTGGCCTTATTTTCAATATTACTTGTTTCCGAAAGAATATTTAACATAAGGAAGACGATGAAGGTGTTGAAAAAAAGAAAAAGAACATATATAATAATAATTATCCCTACAACTTGTTTTATCATGACCTATTAACCACTTAACTCTCCTGAATTTGGTCAATAAACTTAATATCTTACATTTGAAATTACATTTGAAAGTACTATTTGATATATAATAATATGATAGACCCGTCTTCAGACATATGAGATAGAGACAAATTTTAATGTTTTGAGACAGTCAAACTTTGAACTAAAAATAATTAAAATAAATATTGTAGTTTTTCTCGAGACAAGAAATTCTCTATCTTAAAATTATGACTTCATACTCACACAACAGGTGAAATTTGTAGGTTACCGAGCTTCATGGTATCATCGTGTAAACACAAACACAACTTAAAATTATAACTACGTCTCCCTCAAAGCGATAGATAAATAAATCTTTAAACCTAAAAATTTCAACACGCAAGAAAAAGGAAAAAAATAATTTAGAAGAGATTGGGATGTGGGTGAGTAGAGGATGAAGAAAGAGCATTTATATAGGGAATGGGGCGGGGTATAAAGGGAAAAAATTTATTCCCGAAATCCCGAGCTATAGGTCTCAAAAGCAATCAAGTTGGGTAGGTTGAAATGACTAGAGAGAAAATGCTCATTACAAAGGGCGTTTTCATCTGACATGACAAATCGAAAGGTGAGGAACTCCCACCAACAATCTAAAAAAAGATTGAGTTGAAAACTCTTTTAAAAGAATTAAGAAAAAATTTCTTGCAAAGGAGAATAACTCAAAGAATACTTTTATTCAAATCAAAGTTGGGTCCCTTTATGGTGGGTGGCGACCCTTTTTTATACAAGAAGGGAGTTGAAAAAAAGAGTAACAATTCCTTAAAAACTAGCCTAGAAATGTGGATGACTAAGAAAAAACAAATCCCTAAAAAGTAACTTAAAAATATGGATGGCTAAGAAAAAAAAATTCCTAAAAACTAGCTTAAAAATGCGGGTAGTTAAGAAAGGTAACTCTTTCTTCCTAAGAGACTTAAAAGATAAAAGAAAAAACTAAAGCTTAATTTGGATAGGCGGTGCATTTACCTTCGATGAAATTAAAAATAGCAGTTGTAGTGAGATTAGTTATTGTAACGATGAGATTGAATATTGCAGTAGTGAGATTAGAAACAACGGTTGGGTGTGTGTTTGGATTCAAACGTAACTGTAGCGATGAGGTGAGAATAGAAAATGACTATTAAAGACATTAGATTAGAAATTATATATAATAAATAATAAATAAAAATATTGAAAACCTTCACATCAAAATATGAAAAGTTAAAATAATAAATAATTTTTAATTTTTAATTATAAAAAATACATATTAAATTTAATATTAATAATATTATTTGAAAATTTTAAATTAAAAAGAATAAGATATAAAAGGATAAAAGAAAAAGTAAAAAGCATGAATGAAATGGTACTTTCCATCTTCCAAATGGAGTTGCAAATTTTCATTACATGTAAACCTCCAGTGGTGCCACTGATACTACGGTACAATGAGAAAACTCTAGCATGGCAGACAAGTAAAATCCAAACACCGATATTAGTGCGATTGATTCCAAAAAGTCAAACTTTGAACCAAAAATAATTAAAATAAATTGCAGCTGCTAAGAGAGAAAAGGTTGCTCAGCTTTTATCGCAGAGATTCAATACATAATATTTTTGGTTAATTCCAATTAGGTCCTTTTCACCTAATGGTATAACTGCACTTTTAGTCTCTCTGGCTTCATTTTAATTATGATTTAATCTGAATTTTCAATTCTAGCTAACAAAATATTTTCCATTTTACTTTCTATAAATTAACTAATCACTTTTCCACCCTTTTCCTGATCAAATAAAACTGAAATAAATCGTCCAATAATCGTTTCTTTTTTATCAATTCCCTAATAAACTACTTCTTTGTCAATGAAACCACAATGGTAGTCAGCTTATGGAACTTTGAATTACTAAGACCATCAGCTACATGAGTTGCATACCTTTTGAATAACTTGTCAATTACAGCATCTCCAAAATGACTGCTGAGAAGTGGCTCTGAAATAGCTCTCACACCATTTGCAATCTTCTTCCCCATTTCCAGATAAACGTTGAAATCCAAGTCTTGGTTATGGAGCTGCTCTTCTCTACTTAATACAGCTGAGTGGTTGGCTTCAAAAATTTGGAGCCTCTTGATATCAAACGATCCTTCTCTCTCAACAATCTCAGCTATTTCTTTTTGCAAGATGTGTAGTAAGGAAGGTTGAATGAATCCACATCTGCTTCTTTTACTACTCCCTACAATCAATTAATATAAAATATTTTACAAAATCTATGTTATTTTCAATTATATAAAGAGTTGTAAGGAAATCTAGGGAAATAAATAAATATATAACCTCTGCAACCAAGTCAAGAAGGGATTTAGATAGCAGCTCCCAACCATAATCTTCTTTTGAGGGATTTGGATTTTTCCTACCAATACAGGTTAGCACCATACACCCTTAGGGCATTATTTCTTTGGAGCGCATGCTTAGAAAATTTGTGAAATCTTTCTGAAATTGGTCTGCATAAGCTTTGAAAACACTGGGAGGACTTGACCTTGCCATGTATATGTTCCCCTTGTTGTCCTCCAGTCCAACAGGGACCTAATCAGATATATTCCAACAATTAAAATAAGGGATAACACCCAAAACAGGTATCTATGTTTTTTGGTTCAATGACTAACCTTTGAGAGCCAATGAATCCCATAGGAATAATGCACAAAGTGCAAGCTTTTGGTTGGAAAGAGTCTGTGATAGAAAGAACCTGCAACTCCCCCTATAAAACACCTTTCCTGCACTATATCTCCTTTCTCTTTCTTCAGCCTGTCATAGAAACTAGGGACTGATTTATACACAGAGTAGAAGTCATTCTCTGGGAGATCATTTAGAAACACTTCCAACTCGGGAAATTTCAATTGTTCTTCTTGACATATGCCATGGATAGTGTCAATAATGTGCGATGTAGTGATGAAGGTGTTAGGACCTGAAGAGCAACCCAAGTCTGCCACCTTTATATAAATTGGAACAATTTTGTTGAACATATCAGTGATGGATTCTTCAATGATTGGTCTTATTTTCAATATTACTTCTTTCTGAAAAGTATATTTAACATAAACTTATTAGTATGATATATGTTGAGAGAAAAAGGAAAATATATAATGGAAAAATGATTAATATTGAAATAAGAGATGGAAGAAAGACGGAAAGGAACCTGGGTAACAGAATTATTGGCATAGCTGATTTCATGATCTGCTGGGTTCATTCGAAGAACCTTTTCTGTTGCCATTTTGCTTATTTACTTCAAAAACTTTATCCAATCTTTCGTTTATTCATGCTCATTCTCTAGCATACAACTATACATATATATATAGTAACATATCTATATTTATATTTTAAAGTAAAATAAAAATATATCTACTAAAATATGTGGTAAATTATAAATATATATGGTAACATATATTTATATTTTATGGTAAAATATAAATATATATGGTAATATATATGTATGTGTGTGGAAACATATGGTAATATATATGGCCTAATGTGGTACCTGTATTTGACAAAATTTATAATTTTGGTATTTGAAAGTAACAATGTTAACTTTTTAGTATTTAATTCAAGTTTTAGAGTTAATTTGCTGAAAATTTATAGTTAGCTAATAATATTAACAATTAACTTTTATCAAATCAACCATAACATCGGAATTAAATCTCATTCATTAAACTATATTTAACAAATTAAATGCAAAATTAAACAAATTCACAATAAACATTGTCACACCACATCCACCTGCCCTTACACATGTCCTCATTAGATGTACCTCCGTGGGCTAAGTGTTGGATCTAGTGCCCTAAGTATAGTACATTTGTTTTATGTACTTGTATTTTTTTTTGAATAGATTGATTTAATAAAATTATCCATGAATTAAATTAATACCCTTTGTATATTATCCTCAATGTTTTTTTTTTTTGCATGAAAAGTAAAATAAAAGAAAATATTGGCTCACTAGCTATCTAATATTTAACTAATACTGAGTGGTATTACGTGGTCGAATTGTAATATGGAAAGACAATTTGTGTTAGTAGATGAACCTAAACATGTCCTCAGTCTAATCGGAACTAAGCAAACCGATTGAAAGACTAATGAGTCATCTATCAAGTCCAATTGGGGAGATGCTTTGCCTTGAGCATAAGAGTAGATGATTCCTAGAACAGAGAGACATAGATTTGACTGACTGGACTGGAGTATATCGGATAGGACCCAAGAAGCATAGATCATGAATTTGTTAATGGATTTATTCACTTATGAGATCCAGAGTGTGGCATACCTTAATCCTGAGTGGATGACGGCTATGTATGTGTGACTCGTATACTTTGATGTAAGTAAAAGCTTGAGTTCAAATAGAAAAGGAACCGAAAGTGTAACACCCTCAACTCGAGTTCGTCGCCGGATTAAGTTACGAGGCATTACAGATTAAAACCCAACTCATTTTTTTTTAAATTATACTAACTCAACCAAGAAATTTCATTCCATATATAAATATACATATATATAAACACATAACCAATTAAAATCAAACATGCATCATAAATCAAATTACATATACTAACCATGTCTCAAAATTTCAACCATATCATTATCATTTACCTAATCAAAATTTATTATCATTCAAATTCTTAAAACATTTCTAAACATATATGATTATATATAAAAATCCAAGCATATATCGAAACATTTATTTGTACACATATTTCATTTCAAGTTACTAACTATACTACATATTACAACATAGGTGGTCTACCCTATTTGGACAATTATTATACATCAATTTGAACAGCATTTATATACCAAACTAGATAGCATTTTCACACCAAAATTTGACAGCATGTACATATATAATTGGACTGCATTTATACATCAAAATTTGACAGCATATACATAAATAATTGGACTGCATTTGTACATCAAAATTTGACAGCATATACATATATAATTGGACTGCATTTGTATATCAAAATTTGACAGCATATACATATATAATTGGACTGCATTTGTACATCAAAATTTGACAGCATATACATATATAATTGGACTGCATTTATACATCAAAATTTGACATAATTGGACTGCATTTGTACATCAAATTTGACAGCATATACATATATAATTGGACTGCATTTGTATATCAAAATTTGACAGCATATACATATATAATTGGACTGCATTTTTACATCAAAATTTGACAGCATATACATATATAATTGGACTGCATTTATACATCAATTTGATATAATTGGACTGCATTTGTACATCAAAATTTGACAGCATATACATATATAATTGGACTGCATTTGTACATCAAAATTTGACAGCATATACATATATAATTGGACTGCTCAAAATTTGACAGCATATACATATATAATTGGACTGCATTTATACATCAAAATTTGACAGCATATACATATATATTTGGACTGCATTTGTACATCAAAATTTGACAGCATATACATTCATTTACTCTATCAATAAGCCAAACGTAATTAATCACCAACATTTACAAGCATACTTCAATTTATAAATCATCCCCTATATTCACTTAACTACTAAATCCAACCAAATCATATATATTTCATATATAATACATAACCTAGACACTTAACTTAACATTACTTATCTTAATGAATATAACAACTTAATTACTTCAACCACATAATTACCGAAACACTTGAATGAAATCACCATGCACATATATATACATTACCATATAAATACTAACCATAAATACTAATCAAGATTAAAGTATGCTTAAACCATAATTCAGCCCAAAACTGAACACAAACAAGAAAATTAAGCCATTTTCGCATGGCTTAATATTACATAATCTAAATTCAAGCATTTCAACTACGCTATACATGCCATAAGATCGAATTCAAAATTTACAAAATACCGAGAGAAGTCGATAGTGTGATAATCTTCTCTGACGATCCCCAAGCTCGTAACCAACTTCTAAAATCTATAAAACGAAGAACAACATACGCACAGTAAGCTATTTAAGCTTAGTAAGTCATAAGTAAATATTATTCATTTTAACATTAATATTAAACCAACCAAATCAAATATAAATAAACATTTAACTTTAATAGCTTAATGCACAAATACTCCAATTATTGTATACTTATCAAAATATAATTTAAAAACTACAATAATAAGCCAAACTACCAATCACTTATAAGCACAAACATGCTCACATATTGTTCATATATCAAATAACTTTGTATCATCAATTCAATATACAACTTACCTTAATTTCATACCATGATATAAATACATACCTGAACACTATTATTGTTTCGATTTCACATTCGGTCTTCACTTAACATTGCCCGTTGAACCATTCGGAATTAAAAAGGATACACGGATAATTAAAAAAAAACTAGTATAATGCCAACGTCCCAGACGTGGTCTTACATGTAATCACATACCGATGCCACTGTCCCAGACTGGGTCTTACACGAAAACACAAGTCGATGCCGACGTCCTAGACGTGGTCTTACACGAAAACACATATCGGAGTCCTATGTCATGACATAAGTAGCCTATCTATTCCTAGGGTTCGTACGGGGCTTTTAGGCTTTGATTATCGATCGAATCGAACTCGAAAGAAAATTCCTATCTTAATAATCATTTTCGGCCAAAACATATAGCAAATAAATAATTTAATTTATCACTTATCATTTATATATTCTTGAATTTAACAACATTTAAATGCTTATCGACTTACCTTGGATGTCGTCGACTGCTAAATCGGCTACTCGACCACTTTTGTCTTTCCCCGATCCAAATTTAATTTCTTTAATTCTTGATCTAAAAATATTCAAATTAAGCTTATTTAAACACCATTCTATTCAATTTACCCTAAAAACACATGAATGGAAAAATTACAATTTTGCCCCTAAAATTTCACACTTTTTATAATTTAATCCTTTTTGCTCAAAACACAAAATACACAAATTTTGACTACACTCCTTAAGGGCCGAATATTCCTAGTGTCTATACAAGCTCATGCATTTCATTTATTTCACATTATAGTCCTTCAAAAATTTATTTTCTCAATTTAGCCCTAATTACTCAAATTCACCAAAAATTCAAAGACAAAACATGTTAATCTAACAATTATATTTCATATTTCATCAACTAAAATCATGAAACTCAAACATTCATCAATGGCACATTTCAAAATCATCAACAATTCACAAAATTAAGACATGGGTTTTGAAGTATTCAAAGCAACGATCTCAAAAACGTAAAAATTATCAAAAAAACAAACAAAATTCATACCTCAATCAAGCTTGCAAGTGCCGAATATATTAAAGCTTTTAAACAATCTTCTTTGTTCTTAGTTTCGGCCAAAAGATGGAGAAATAATGCTTTAATTTTAATATATTAAACATACACTAACATTAATAATTAGTTTACTTTATTAACCTTTATATAAATATATATATACATATATATAAGGCTATACTTGTACTTTGCCACCCACTAACTATATTTTGGCCTTATTACATCATAAATCCTCCATTTAATAAAGACAACAACAATTTGGTTCCTTTAGATTTAACCCCGCGATTAAGCCATTTTCTTTAATCAATCTCTCAAACGACAAAATTAAAACACGAAAATTTCACACAATTAAATTCACACATCATAAACACACAAAATAATATTAAAATATTTTTTTCTAATTCAGATTTGTTGTCCCGAAACCACTATTCCGACTAGGGTCAAAATTGGATTGTTACAGAAAGTTGGTGCGTTGAGTATACGACTTCTGCAGTATGTAGCATCATTCATAATAGTGGAATTCATAATCCAAGAAATGAGTAAACGATATCCTATTATTGGCATTACATGATAGATGAAAAGTAAACGTGGCCACAGGTCATTTGTCTTTGTGATAAAATGACTTAATTACTATTTGATAGTAATTGACCTTTCATGAAGGAAGATGCAATAGTTACCATGAGATAAAATAGGATCATATTTTGAGAACGAGTTTATCCCAAAGAGATTAATGATATCCTATGAGGGTAACACACTTATAATACACTGAATCTGTCGAATAGGAAGATGATAACCCACTCACATTTGATGAAGCCATGTAAAGTTCTAACTCTAAGATTTGAGAAATAAATATGAAAGCTGAAATGGATTTTATGGATTCCAATTCAGTGCGGGAGCTTGTAGACTTATCAGAAGGGATAAAACTCATTGTATGTAAGTGGGTCTACAAGAAGAAATGAAATGTGGATGAAAAAGTGAAAACTTACAAGGCCAAACTTGTAGCAAAATATTATACTCAAAAATAAGGTATTGATTATGAAGAAACTTTTTCTCTGGTTTCCATGCTCAAGTTAATTCACATATTATTATCCATTGCGACGGCTCTTGATTACAAGATCTGGCAAATGAATGTCAAGACTGTGTTCTTGAATGTCTACATTGAAGAAAACATCTATATGGTGCAACCCACTAGATATATAGTTAAAGGAAATGAGCATAAATTTTGCAAATTGCTTAGGTCTATATATGGACTTAAGCAAGCATCCCGCTCATGGAATCAAAGGTTTGATCAAGCAATAAAATATTTTAGATTTGAGCAAAATGTAGATGAACCTTGTGTTTATAAACGTATTGGGGATGAAAATGTGGGTTTTCCCATTCTATATGTCGATGACATTCTACTCATGAAAATGATGTAGGGACATTGTCATCGGTTAAAATGTGGTTAACTCAACATTTTAACATGAAGGACTTGGGAGATGCTAACTTTTTTATAGGTATTCAAATCCTAAAGGATCGAAAAAACAAAGTGATAATATTATCACAAGCTTCATATATAGATAAGATATTAGAAGATTATGTAATGACCAATTCTAAGAAGGGAACTCAACCTTCTGTATTGGGATTTCATGTTTCTTTGGAGGATTGTCCTAGGACAATGGAAGAAAGAGAAAACATGAGAAAGGTTCATTATGCTTTTTCAATAGGAACTCTTATATATATTGTGTTATGCATACGTCTAGATATCTATTTCGCAGTAGGTTTGGTGATTCTGTATCAGGCAAATCTCGGTCCAAGACACTAGGAAGTAGCTAAGCATATACTCAAGTATTTACGGAAATGAGGGATTATATGCTTGTGTATTCCTAAGGAGATCTTACTCCTACCGACTATACCGATTCAAACTTCCAAATGTGTCAGGATTCGAGGAAATTGACATTGGGCTGTGTCTTTATCCTAAGCGGTGAGTCCATAGTATAAAGAAGTGTCAAGTAGAGTTGTACTGTTGACTCCACTACAGAGACCGAATATGTGGCTACTTTTGAAGCTACAAACGAAGCAATATGACTTTGAAAGTTCCTTACGGATCTTAAAGTCATTCCTGATATAGGTAAAGCTATCACACTGTATTGTGATAACAGTGCAGCAATAGCTAACACTAAGGAAACCAAAAACTAGAAATCATAAGAGGACGAATCACATTGATAGAAAGTATCACATCATAATAGAGGAAGTAGCACATAAAATAGTGGAAGTAGTCAAAATCGTATTAGAGGACAACCTTGCGAACCCATTTACCAAGATTCTAATAGCTAGGAGTTTTGAGAAACATATAGAAATCATGAGAATGTGAAATACCACTCGCCTACTTCAATAGTACAAGTGGGAGAATATTGGATCTAGTGTCTTAAGTGTAGTATATTTGTTTTGTATACTTGTATTTTTTCGAACAGATTGGTGTAACAAAATTATCCATGAATTACATTAATACCTTTTGCATATTGTTCTCAATGGTATTTTGCATGCAAAGCAAAATGGAAATAAAAATATTGGCTTACTAGTTATCTAATGTTTACTAATATTGAGCGGTATTACGTGGTCAGATCTTAATACGGAAAGTCAACTTGTATTAGTAGATGAACCTAAACATGTCTTTAGTCTAACCTGGAGTGATAAAACCAATTAAAATACTAATACGTCGTCTATCATGTCCAATTAGGGAGATGTTTTATTTTGGGCATCAGAGTATATGATTCCCGGAAGATAGAGACATAGATGTGACTGATTGAACTGACAGAACATTGGATAGGACCCAAGAATAATAGATCCTAAATCTGTTTATGAATTTATTCACTTGTAACGTTCAGAGTGTGGCATACTTTAATCCTAAGTGGATGATGGACTATGTATGTGTGACTCGTATACTTTGATGCAAGTAAAAGCCTGAATTCAAATAAAAAAGGAACCGAAAGTTGGTGCGTTGAGTATACGACTTCTTTAGTATGTAGCATCGTTCATAATAGTGGAATTCATAATCCAAGAAATGGGTAAATGATATCCTCTCATTGGCATTACATGATAGATTAAAAGTAAACGTGGCCACGAGTTATTTGTTTTTGTGATAAATGACTTAATTACTATTTGATAGTAATTGACTTTTCATAAAGGAAGATGTAATGGTTACCATTAGGGGTGAGCAAAATTCGATACGATTCGAAAAAATAAAAAAAAATTGAATTTTGAATTATTCGAATTGAGTGAATCAAGTTAATCGAGTTAATCGAATCAACTCAAATTATTTTTTCGAATTTTGAGTTCGAATCGAGTTGAATTTTCGAATTCGAATAACTGGAATAATTTGAATAATTCGAATATAAACTATTTTTTATTTTTAAAATACACTACATATATTTTTTATTTTTAAAATACACTACATTTAAAACAAAATCACTTCTAAAATCCCTAACTAAGCCTGTGCCCTCCCTCCATTTTTTTCCCAATTCGAAAATCTTCACCTCCGGTCCACCTTCCTCCACCGATCCACCTCCGGTCCTCCACTGCTGACGGCTCCACCCAATTCCAGAATCAGAGGTTAGAGGCTTAGAGCGGTGCTTCTACGTCTTCTACCTTTGAATTTCAAAGGTATGTTAACTTTTATTCCTTTCCTTGCACTATATTTATATACGGTCTCAAAAGTCTTCAATGGGTTTCTGGACTTTCTTCCTTGCAGTACCTTGATATGAGCTCTACAAATCTTTCTAAAGCAACTGGTTGGGGACAGGTAACATTCAAACTTCCCTCTTTGTTAGAGTTGCACTTGTCAGCTTGTGATTTAGAAGATGATCCATCTTTCAACAGTATTAATTCTTCAAAATCACTGGTTGTTCTTGATCTTTCTTTCAACCCCTTTTCTTCAGTACCTAAGTGGATATTTAGTCACCTGAGATTAATTTCACACTTTTTAAATTTGTAAGATATGTCCTGTTGAGTGGGCTGTAGTTACAATCATAATATAAAAATGGTTTATTGCTATTATTTTTCTGGCAGATTTCAAAATCTTTTTTTTTATTGTTGTTGTTTTTCTCCCCTTCCAAAAGCTTATTTTATGGAGTTTGTAAAGTTGATAATTTATTTTCAAACATTTATCCAAAAAGTGTTTAGCAACTAGGTAAGACTACTCTCAACTCTCAAGCTAAAGTTGTAAAACCTGTATTGCACAAGCATGCCTTTCATTTTAATTGATGCTTTTATTTATCTGGTACCTTTAGAAACAAAAACATACAAAATAGGTTTAGGGCTTGATAATATTCTTTTTTTATTTGTTCGTACATTAATAAATGGAGTCTCCCAATTACCTATACTGCTATACACTTGATTCCAGTCTTGATAAACAGTAGAAAGTCAGAAATTGTTGCTCTTTGTGTGTTTAAAATTTTGTCTTTTTGTGTGAGGCAATATATGGTCCTACTCCTAATTCCTAAATCTAAGGCTTCTAGCGGGACCATCAATTGAAAGGATAGATTTTAGGCCTTTCAGAGTGCTGCAAACAAAGGGCTGGCTGCAAACAGAGCTTGTGTCCTATGTTCTACTACCATTTCCATTCACGAGAACCCCTTTTTATTTTCTTGTGTTTTATTGTGATTTATTGTGGACACAAGTCTTTTAGATGACATGAATCATGATAGTGCTTATATATTTTGGTTTCTCATTTATGTACCGATTCATTTTGGAATTGTACATGCACAATGTGTAGAGGTTTTTGGGGTTGGAGAGCGGGTTTTCCTTGCAATTTCCATATATTCCTGACTTACATATTCAAATCGGAAATGCCATTGTTCCTGTTTTTATAACCAGTTTTGGTTGCTCATTTTTAACTCTTAATAGGTTGTATTTGTTTTTGTTCCTTCTTAATTTATGGTAAAAATACTGTACAAGTCCTTCTATTATAGCACGAAATGCATTTTAATTCTTGTAATTTGGTTAAAATGAGAAAACTCAATTAAATGCAATGGTTGAAGTTTTTTAAGTGACTATAGATAAACTCAATTAACAATTTTTTTGCATAAATATCATAGGTTTAAATTCAATAATGTGAGCTATATTCAAATTTATTTTTATATAAAATTGCATATATTTATGTAGTTTAAGTAAAAATAATAGCTGTAAAATTCAATCTCGTATTTTAATTTGTTTACTGGCCACATCTCGTATTTTCAATGAATACCAGAACATCACAAGCGATTTGCTCATCCTACCATGCTTTTGTATTGTATTATTATGCTCTTAAAAAAATTTCCAATTTAGTTATTATTTTATATATTCAAAAACTTATAATTATAAAAATAAAATAATTCAACCATTTTTTATAAATGTAGTTTAACATACTTTTTTTTTAATTTGTGCTGCTATATATTAATTAATTTTTAATTTAATCGATTTATTAAGTTTGATTTTAAACCAAATTTTGGTCATGGTTATTGATTGCAACAAATGTTTACTTGTAGATGAGTGATCCAAAGCGAGATGGTTCAACTCAAAGTTCACAAAATTCTTCCCCAAGTAGAGATGATCAAACAACAACCAAGGAAAATGTTCGAAAAAAGATTATTCCAAGGGCATCTTGTTGGAACCATTTCACCAAATTTGTGACTGAAGAGGGGGTGAAGAGAGCAAGGTGCAATGCATGTGATGTTACTTACACAATGGAATCAACTTCGGGTTCTACAACGAATTTGAATAACCATTTGAAAGCATGCCTAAAAAGAGCTCGAGGTAATACTTCTAATCTGAAGCAATCAAAATTAACATTTGTGAAGGTTAGCAAAGAAACAACGGATTTATCAACTTGGGTGTTTAATAAAGATGCTGTTAGAAAAGCATTGGTTCGTATGATAATTATGGATTAACTACCTTTTAAAATTGTAGAGGGAGAGGGTTTCAAATACTTTCTTTCTATAGCATGCCTACGGTTTAGTCTTCCATCTCATTGGACAATTAGAAGGGATTGTCTTGATTTATTTAACTCCATGAAGAGTGTGATGAAGAATTGTTTTGAAAAAGATATAAGTAGAGTTTGTTTGACGACAGACACTTGGACTTTATTGCAAAGAATATCTTATATGGTTTTAACAGCACATTGGGTGGATGATGAGTGGAGGTTGCAAAAAAGGATTATAAATTTATGCTCAATATCTACTCATAGAGGTGAAAGCATAGGTCAAGCCATTGAAAAATGTCTTCGAGATTGGGGGATTCAGAGGGTCTTCACTATTACAGTTGATAATGCATCCACCAATAGTGTTGCCATTGTTGAATATTGGCAATATCCCACATTGTGAAAAGATAGAAAGGGAGGGGGTTTGGTTTGTTATATATAGAACCTCTCCCCTTTAGGTTTCATCATCCCAAAATCTCATTTTGTAAATCCATGTAGCTAATTGTAACTTGGTGTTGATCTTCTCTTTTGTAATATTTCTAGAGGAAATATTAATTTGGTAGTGTCTGAGGACGTAAGCTAAATTGGCCGAACCTCATTAAAATTCTGGTGTTTTATTTCTCATTTGTTTGCTTATATTTAATAGCTTTATGTTGGTTATATTTATTTAGTTATTATTGCTATAAATAACTAAGTGAGTTCTGTCTAGTTGTTAGGTTTTAAGTGGGACCATTTGTGACCCCTCCAATTTAACTGGGAATTTTCTTAGTATAATTGTTGGCATAATAATTATCTAAATATTTCTGATAATATTGTTATTAATATTATCGTCGCTTCCGCAACAATTGGTATCCGAGCCAAGGTTTTGTAGTATGCTCTGTGTTTGTAGCTTAGTCTGATCTTACACATCAGAAACATTTCCTAAAGCTTGTGGGTATTCCGCATTTGGTGGCTATTAAATAGGAGCTATGGCAAAAACGACAGAAGAAAAATCATCCACATCAACAACTTCCACCTCGTACATTTTGTCAAGGGCTGGAACTACAAATACGAGATTTGCAGTGGAAATTTTTGATGGAACAGGTCATTTCGGCATGTGGCAAAGTGAGCTTCTAGATGCCCTCTTTCAACAGGGTCTAGATATTGCCATTGAGGAAGAAAAACCAGAAGAGGTTGATGATAAAGAATGGAAGACCATCAACCGATTGGCATGTGGTACAATTCGATCATGTCTTTCCAGAGAGCAGAAGTATACATTCAGTAAAGAAACTTCTGCAAGTAAATTGTGGAAAACATTGGAGGAGAAATTCCTAAAGAAGAACAGTCAAAATAAGTTGCATATGAAAAAAAAACTGTTTTGTTTCAGTTATGTTCATGGTACCACGATGAACGAGCACATTACCAATTTTAATCAGTTAGTGGCTGATTTGTTGAATTTGGATGTGACTTTTGAAGACGAAGACTTGGCGTTAATGTTGTTGGGATCGCTTCCTGAGGAGTTTGAGTACCTTGAAACTACTCTACTTCATGGAAAGTCAGAAGTAACTTTCAATGAAGTAACTGCTGCATTGTATAGCTATGAACTACGCCGAAAGGATAAGTTGAAAGGTTCAGGTGAAGCAGCAGTGGAAGCATTGGTAATAAGAGGTCGTCAGCAAAGTCAGTCTAAGGGGAAGAGAAGAAAATCCAAAGGTCGAGCTGTTGCCAAAGATGAATGTTCTTTTTGCAAAGAAAAAGGACATTGGAAGAAAGATTGTCCAAAATTGAAGAAAAAAGGGAAGACTCCGCAAGATGCAAATGTTGCAGAATGCAATAGTGAAGCAGAGTCAGACTTTTCTCTTAGTATGTCATTTTCAACATCACATGCAGATGAGTGGATCATGGATTCTGGTTGTCCTATCATATGTGTCCCATTCGGGAATGGTTCTTTGAATTTCAAACACTAGATGGAGGGGTTGTTTACATGGGTAATGATAACACCTGTAAAACAGCCGGGATAGGTTCAATTAAACTGAGGAATCATGATGGATCTACTAGAATTTTGCGGGGTGTACGATATGTCCCAAAGTTGAAGAAGAATCTCATCTCTTTGGGGTCTTTAGAATCTAAAAGCCTAGTTGTGACAATACGAGATGGAGTTCTTAAAGCAACTTCAGGAGCATTGGTGATGTTGAAAGGCATAAGAAAGAACAATCTGTATTACTACCAAGGTAGTACAGTGGTGGGGACAACAGCAGCAGCAATTTCGAGTACCAAGAAGGACGCTGAGGCAGCACAGCTGTGGCATATGCGTTTGGGCCATGCTGGTGGAAAATCCTTGCAAACTCTAGCCAAGCAAGGATTATTGAAAGGTACAATGACTTGCAAACTTGAATTTTGCGAGCATTGTGTTCTGGGAAAACAACGAAGGGTGAAATTTGGCACTGGGATTCACAATACCAAAGGTATTCTGGATTATGTGCATTCTGATGTATGGGGACCATCCAAGACTCCATCACTTGGAGGAAGACGTTATTATGTCACCTTTATTGATGATTTTTCCAGAAGAATTTGGGTGTTTCCTATGAAGAACAAAGATGAGGTGCTTGAAGTTTTCCTTAAGTGGAAAACTAAAGTTGAAAATCAGATAGGAAGGAAGATTAAGGTTCTCTGATCAGACAACGGTAGAGAATATAAAAGCGATCCATTCCTGAAGATATGCCAAGATTGTGGCATTGTAAGGCACTTCACCGTAGGTGGAACACCGCAACAGAATGGGGTGGCAGAGCGTATGAATCGAACGCTTGTGGAGAAAGTTCGATGTATGTTATCTAATGCTGGATTAGATAGAAAGTTTTGGGCTGAGGCTGTGACTTACGCTCAACATCTCATCAATCATTTGCCATCATCTGCTATAAATGGCAAGACTCCTTTGGAGGAATGGTATGGAAAACCTGCTACTGATTATGACACCTTGCGTATTTTGCATATTATCATGTGAAAGAATCAAAGTTAGATCCAAGAGCAAAGAAGGCTCTATTCATGGGCTTCAATGCTGGTGTTAAGGGATATCGTTTGTGGTGTCTAGAGGCAAAGAAGACAATAATCAGTAGGGATGTTACCTTTGATGAATCTGCCATGTTGAATAAGGTAAATCCAGAAGGAGTAAGAAGTACTTCGCAGCAGGTGGAGTGTACTCCGCAGCAGGTGGAGTTTGAGCAGAGTGTGGTAATTCCAGCTTAAGATACCACTAGTGATTCTTCATTGGCAGATGCAGAGTCAGATGAGGAAGAGGTTCCTACCCAAGAACCTCAACAGCAATCAGAGCCAATTGTAGTCAGAAGGCAGAGACGAGAAATTCAGAAACCTGCTCGTTTCACTGACATGGTAGCTTATGCACTTCCAGTTGTTGATAATATTCCATCCACTTACACCGAATCCATTCAAGTTCAGAGAATGATAGATGGATAGGTGCAATGGAAGAGGAAATGCAATCTCTAGAGAAAAATAAGACGTGGAAGCTGGCACAACTACCAAAAGGGAAGAAGGCGATTGGTTGCAAATGGGTATTTGCAAAGAAAGAAGGATTTCTTGACAAAGAAGATGTTCGTTACAAGGCAAGATTGGTGGCTAAAGGCTACGCTCAGAAGGAGGGAATTGACTATAATGAGGTATTTTCTCCAGTTGTTAAACATTCCTCCATTAGAATTTTGTTGGCCTTGGTAGCGCAGTTGAATTTGGAGCTAGCTCAACTTGATGTGAAGACCGCGTTTCTACACGGTGATTTGAAGGAGGAAATCTATATGACTCAGCCAGATGGATACAGGGTTGCTGGTAAAGAAAATTGGGTTTGTAAACTTAGCAAATCATTGTACAGATTGAAACAATCTCTGAGACAATGGTACAAATGATTTGACAGGTTCATGAAGGACCAGAAGTACAAAAGAAGCAAATACGATCATTGTGTGTATTTGCGCAAGCTTCAAGATGGTTCCTACATCTACTTACTCTTGTATGTTGATGATATGCTGATTGCAGCAAAGAGCCAAATGGAGATTGATAGACTGAAGGCTCAGTTGAGTAAAGAGTTTGAGATGAAGGATTTAGGGGAAGCCAAGAAGATTCTCGGCATGGAAATAACTCGGGATAGAAAGAGGGGCAAACTTTGGCTGTCACAAAAATAGTATTTGGAGAAGGTACTACAACGTTTCGGTATGTCTGAAGGTACAAAACCTGTAAGTACCCCACTTGCTCCTCATTTTAAACTGAGTAACCAGTTATCTCCAACGACTAAGGAAGAACGAGAGTACATGGCAAAAGTCCCATATGCAAATGCAGTCAGAAGCTTGATGTATGCAATGGTATGTACGAGACCAGATATTTCACAAGCTGTTAGTGTTGTTAGCAGGTACATGCATGATCCGGGCAGGGGTCATTGGCAAGCTGTGAAATGGATTCTACGGTATCTCCAAAATACCATAGATGTCGGATTGGCATTTGAGCGGGATGAATCACTTGGTCAATGCATAGTTGGATATTGTGATTCTAATTATGCAGGTGATTTGGATAAGCGACGGTCTACAACTGGCTATTTGTTTACCTTAGCAAAGTGCAAGTTAGTTGGAAATCTACCTTACAGTCCACGGTGGCTTTGTCTACAACAGAGGCAGAGTATATGGCAATTACAGAGGCTGTGAAGGAAGCAATTTGGCTTCACGGATTGCTTAAAGACTTGGAAGTTGGTCAGAAACAACTTAAGGTATATTCTGACCGTCAGAGTGCTATTCATTTAGCAAAGAATCAAGTCTTTCATGCACGAACGAAGCACATAGACGTTCGCTATCACTTTGTACGGGAAATTCTCGAAGAAGAGGAGATACTTCTCCAAAAGATTCACACTACGGAGAATCCTGCAGATATGCTGACTAAGGTGGTTACAAGGGCCAAGTTTGAACATTGTTTAGACTTGATCAATGTCCGACACATTTGATATGGCGTCGTTGGCACAAATTTGAAGACACTATTGAAGTTTGTGTTATGAGAAGATGTTCGAAGATGTGGAATATCGCCAAGGTGGAGATTTGTTGAATATTGGCAATATCCCACATTGTGAAAAGATAGAAAGGGAGGGGGTTTGGTTTGTTATATATAGAACCTCTCCCCCTTAGGTTTCATCATCCCAAAATCTCATTTTGTAAATCCAAGTAGCTAATTGTAACTTGGTGTTGATCTTCTCTTTTATAATATTTCTAGAGGAAATATTAATTTGGTAGTGTCTGAGGACGTAAGCTAAATTGGCCGAACCTCATTAAAATTCTGGTGTTTTATTTCTCATTTGTTTGCTTATATTTAATAGCTTTATGTTGGTTATATTTATTTAGTTATTATTGCTATAAATAACTAAGTGAGTTCTGTCTAGTTGTTGGGTTTTAAGTGGGACCATTTGTGACCCCTCCAATTTAACTGGGAATTTTCTTAGTATAATTGTTGGCATAATAATTATCTAAATATTTCTGATAATATTGTTATTAATATTATCATCGCTTCCGCAACAGCCATTGAATATTTGAGAAAGAAATTCAATCATCGAAATGCTTCTGTTGCAAATGGAAGATTTATTCATATGAGATGTGTTGCACACATTCTTAATCTCATTGTGCAATACGATATTAAGGATGCTTCTGTGTCTGGATTGAGTTAGAGGTGTTGTGAGGTATATAAGAGCATCACCATCGAGGTTGACAAAATTCAACCAACGAGTAAAAGAAGAAATGATAGATAGGAAGGCTCAATTGTGTTTAGATGTGCCTACTAGATGGAACTCAACATATATGATGTTAAAGGTGGCTGGAAAATATGAGCGTGAATTTGAATCATATGTACGTGATGACCATAATTTTTTCTTGACCTTACTACTGGAGATGGAGTTCCTACATTTGATGATTGGGAAATTGTTCGAAGAATTATAAAAGTATTAGAGCCTTTTTATCATCTTACATTGAAGGTGTCCGGATCTTTGCATGTTACCTCTCATTCACTTTTTGAAGTATTGACGAATGTGCATTGTCTTTTTGATGGGTGGCAAGATTGTGGAGATCTAGACATAATTTCTATGACGGTCATCTTTGATTCGCGATGTAAAATGAGTTTTTTGGACTTTGGGGTCAACTTGCTTTTTCCTAATGTTGCTAATGACATTATGAAAATGATTGATAAAGATTTGCATTGCTTGTTCAATGAGTATTCTTCTAATGCCGGGAGAATTGAATTGTTTGAAGGTAGATCTAGTTCTTCAACAAATCTTTACAGTTTAATGGAAATAGATCAGTCAGAAATGAAAACGGGCTTGGCCAAACAAAAATACCTTAAGAAGAAGAAACAAGTTGGATTAGAAAGTAAATCTGAGTTGGATAGATATTTGGGTGAGGATGAAGAAGTAAACAATTCAAGCTTATTTGATTTACTATTGTGGTGGAAAATGAATAGTCCTAGATTCCCTATTCTTGCACAAATGGCTCGAGATATTCTTGCTATTCCTATCTCAAAAGTTGCCTCGGAAAGTGCATTTAGCACGGGTGGACGTGTTCTTGATAGTTTTTAAAGTTGTCTAACTTCTCTCATGGTCGAAGCTTTGGTTTGCACACAAGATTGGCTTCGGAAATCTAATGATGCCATCAATCTTGAAGATTATTTTGATGAACTTCAAACAATGGAAGATGGTAATATATAAATTTTAATTTATAAAATAAGCTTTTGTATTCTTTATATTAGTAAGCATTCCCATAATTTAACTAACACTTTTGTTTTTAAATTTGCTAGACTTATCCAAAATACCCGAAGATCAAGAAGGTAATATACTTAGCATTAGTTTATAAAGTTAAATGTTTATTTAATTTATTTTTGCAAATTTTTTTATTATTTAACTAACTCATTCAATACTTTTACTAGATGTTTCAAGATTATCAACGGTGTTTGAAGCACAAGAAAAAACTTAAACGTTTCTATAATGGTTTTGAACTGATGTGTTACTGTTATTAGTTTGGTTTGGTTTGTTATTGTTGTTGGCTAATTGGACTTTTGTTGTGTTCTTTTGGTGTAGGTTTCTATTGTATTTTGGACTTTTGCTTATGTTATTATTATTATTATTATTATAATGTTGTTGTTTACTTTGACTCATGCTATTTACTTGGACTTTTACTTATATTTTTTATTATAATCTTTTTGTATTATTTTTGTTGTTTATTTGGAATCATGTTATTTATTTGGGTTGATGTTGTGTTGCTTTTATTTATTCACTTATTTACTTCAATATTTTGTTGTATGATTATGTTTAAAAACTTTAAAGAATTTTTTTTTTGAAAAATTACATAAAAATAAACAACACTAATTTTATTTTATTTTTAAATTTAACTCGAACAAATATATTCGATTCGATTCGATTCAAATTCTATCTCACTCGATTCGATTCGAATTCTATCTCACTCGATTCGATTCGATAAAACTTCAAATAAAGTTAGGATGATAAAATGAGATTCGAAAACTCGATTAACTCGAAAATTTTCGATTCAATTGATTCGATCGAATGCTCACCCCTAGTTACCATGAGATAAAATAGGATCATATTGGGAGAATGAATTTATCCCAAAGAGATTAAGGATATCCTATGAGGGTAACACACTTATGACAAAGTCATTGGATGAGCACTAATCGAGTAGCTTTCGTAATGGTATATAATTAGAGAGAACTCAGTCACGATACTACAGTGGAATGACTTCTTGACTAAATGAATTTATAATTAATAGGTGAAAAGTTGGAACTCAATTATAAATCATTTGAGCCCTAATTATATATGTCCAATCAATCCCCCTGCTAGCTCGTTGAAAACAGATATGAATTGTGTGTAGAATCAAATGAACATAAATGGATGGAAATGATAAAGTTAGAGAAATGGGTTTCATTAGAAAATGATTGTGGTTTCTCACTAAGTATGGAAATAACTTGAGAATTAATTTAAGCTTTTTGAATTATTATTTAATCAAATAACTGAAGTTCAAAACTAAAATTAAATTAATTGTTCATTGTGAATTCGTTGAATATGAAAATTAAATATATTTTCCCATAGATTCTTTTACGATAAAATTGTCATAACTTTAACGGAATTAGAATTGGGTTGAGAAAATTATTTAATTGAAAAAACATTATCTAATTAAATTAAATTAATAAATAATATTTATTTTGGGAAATAGAAAAACAAGTATTGGGATGGATTAAATTATAAAGTGTTAAGTTAAAAGTCTAATAAGCACATATAATTGAACCAAATACAAGAGAGACTCAAAACTCCTTATAATACATATGAAGGGCAGCAACCCTAGTATGTTTAACTAAGGTGTGTCACCTCCCTCTCCTAGTTAAACTAATAGACTAGTTTTTCTATCAAATAAGTGTTATTTGTATTATACTAATTTAACCAGGATTCTCCTATCTAATAACTCTAAACTATATAGACTTTTTAAGCATCTTTTAACTAAGAATATATGCAAATTCCAAGCATTTTGATAGGAAATTATGTATTTTTAGTACATATTGAGAAATTGAGCATAATTAAAGTAAGATTGTAATTTTAAGTAATTAAATTCTAATTTTACACAATTTTACTTTATGTTGCTACATTTTGGGAAATACATAATTTTGTGCTAAATTTGCTGCAACTTGGTACATTGATATGTTGGATATTTGAAGCCAATATGGATGGCACATGGACATGAGTTGAATATTAATCAGCATGGGACGACAAAGCTTGAGTATTGGACTCAAGGAATTAATTCTAACCCAACTTGGAAGTGGGTTGATGAAAGGAACAAGTCTGCTCTTCACATTGAAGCCCAAACCGTCCATTAAGAGGGAAAGAATCCAAATTCAACAATGAACAGCCCAATCAGCTTTGGAAAAATTAATTAAGGGTCCTTTCATGTGTAAACAAAATCACAAAATAGCCTCAAAAAATTCCCATGGTTTTCGTCCAACCCTTTTCCTTTAATCAAACAAGAATCAAGCTAAAATCAAGCAAGAATCAACCTCTTTCCACAATTTATGGTCGACCATGCATGAGAGACTTTCAAGGGATGTTCATGTTATTTTTAACAAATTCTCAAGTCTTCCCTCATATATAAATATCATCACTTATCATTCATTCATTCAACACATTCACTTCATTCTCCTTCCTCCGCCATGCCTAAGCCTTCCATTTCCCTTCATTTTTCCCATCCTCTCTTTGAGAATTCCCCTAGTAAGAAGTTCTTGAGAGAAAAGCTCTTTTGGTCGACTACCTTGAGGAGTAATTTGCATTGGAGCAACAATGGAGATCGGAGAAAGCCACCATAGATAGTTCTCAGGAAATTATCGAATTCATCTCAGAGTTTCTTCTTCCTTTCTCTTTAAATTGTTCTTAGTTTATAAACATGTTTGCAAATTATTTGATTGTTTTTTTCATTAGTAATAATGAATTAAATTGTTTCAACTAGATGATTTCAATTTCATGATTCAATTTGTTCAAATCATGTTCTTTGCCTCAATTACTTGTGTTGTCAAATAAAATCATTTATGTTGTTCATGCATTAAAATATATTTGACTACATTAGAATTAATTGCTTAACCTATACCGGATGGTGATTAATGGACACAATAGTTGGAAGATGCATGCTTAATTTATATTCGAACAAGAATAAATTAAAGGTTCATAATAATTCTGAAAGAACACTATTACTTTGCATAACTTTAGATTTATGTGATTAAATTGTTTCAAACAGACTCGTCCTTGTTACTTCACATAAACTCTAAGGAATCCTTAATTAAATTATGACATAGAAATATGCAAGTTTTTCTAAGTGATAAATATAATATCTCGAAAGAATTTATGATTTTAGATTCCAAGTTCATAAATAATCGAGTTGCCATGAAATTTTTTTGGAACGTTTGTTAAACATGATAATGAATGAATTAACTCAAGAGTTGTAATTGTTCTAGCGTATTCATGTTTTGTTGTAAAATCTTGTGAATTGTTGCTAAACATTTCATTGCATTTTATTTTATCTCATCTGCATATTAGTTGTTAATTTAATTAGGACTTCCATCACCTTCAAATATTTTATTTTCACAACCAACTTGTAAAATATTAATTTTACAATTGTTGATTAATAGATACAATCCCTATGGAGACGATACTCTTTTTACTCACTTATTACTTGATAACGACTGTGTATACTTGCACATTCTATCGCGAACCACTATCTCTCCTTATAAATAGATGACGCTAGTAGAGTTATAAACATACAACTTTGAGATATTTTTATTCTGCTCAAAAATAGTGATAATTTATTTTCTAAGTATAAATTCTATTTTTTGGGAATAACAATTCTGCTGGTTTCTATTGAGAGAAAATTACTTTCCTATTGAATTTAATAATTCGTTTCTGATTCTGTGTTTGAATCATGATTGTTCAAACTCACACTCCAAGCGATTCGTGGTACGAGAATAGCAGAGAAGGTCATTCGGTTGAAAGCTGGGAATGTCTAGGATCCATCTCGCACCAAGCACGTGTACTTTTCAAGAATAGTTTATTGCTATAAATATCACAATTAGCTTGATTTTTAAAATTTTAATTTTTCGCTATGACAGAAAACCGTTTTAAACCGATTTTTTTTTACACTAAGTTCATCATCAAGTTGTTCCACTGAGCCCAACGAACCTCTGTGGACTAGCTTCGCCAGGAGTGCATGAAACCTCACACCCAATTGATAGATAATTGTATTCGTTTAGTATTCTTAATCTAATGTGTTCATGTATGTGAATTTCGTTTTACTGACAATTTAATCTTTTTTTTTTAAGATTGTACATATTTCAAGTGTTATTCAATGTTTTTTAAACTGGACTGGTGGTTGAACCAATCAGGTCATCGGTTCGCCTGTCCAATTAAAACAATATTAAAACTTCAACAAATAAAAAATTTGGTTCAACCGCTCGAATATCAACTGGGTCCCAACTAAGTAATTAAATTTCCAAGATGTCCTTAGTTTAACAAAGCAATAAATATCAAATTAAGGGCATTTTTATCTTTTTATATAAAATCTAGAAAATATTCATGCTTATGATGGGATATGAACCCCAAACAATAAACACTCTCCCAACTTTGCCATTTCAACTAAAGTAACATATAGTTTTTATGTTAATTTTAATAAATATATTATATAATTATTTTCACCCACATCGTGAGTATGCCATAATCTTATTGATAATGTTGTCGATTGATCAATTAGTGTCATAAGTTAACTCAATATCAACTGAAGAAAAATGACAATGCTATGATAAACAATTGGAGTGCATTTAATATTCTTAATATGATGTATTTACCTATTTAAATTTCTTTTACTCACAATTTAAACTATTTTTTATTTTACTTTCATACATATTACATATGTGTTATTTAGTTTCAAATATTGCATTTCATTATGTATTGTAAGTTATTTATAAACACACCCATGCATTCTAAACACATGGTTTTAGCACACATACACGTGTGACAAAATTTTTAATTATTATTAGTTTCAAACCATACATTTCATTATTTATTATATGTAATTTTGAAATACAAAACAATATCCTTTACAAAACAATGGAATGGATGAAACTCAAAATAGACATGATTGTCGCAAACAAACTAAGATACAAACATCAGATTCTTTCGAATTCTAGGAACATGAAGAACATTTCTCAAATTCAAAACTTTAGCAGATGATTTAAAAAATGCATAACCAACATGAGAAATCCAACACTAGAATCATTTCCTATAAAAAGCTTGCCCATATCTATGTAACTCACACTTGAATCCAAGTTGTTGAGATCATTTGTAACATGGTTGGTAACCTCTAAATCATGATACCAGCCTTTCCTAACATCGAATCAATTTGATGTTGTAGAGCCATCATTGTTGTTATTTGTGGCACCACTGAATGAGTGTTTTGTGAACCTAACAAAGATTGATTTTGCCCATATTGTGCTATGGAAGCTGGTTCTCCAAATGTTGTACCTTGACTAGTTCTATACACCATCTTTGAAGGAGGAAAATGACCAAAAGAATCAGAACCAAGAGTAAGACTATTTACAAGATGAAATTGTTGAGTAAACTCATAATGATTAACATTCATGGGACAATTCATTTCACTTCTCTGAAAAACACTTGAATATTATGAACCAGGAGATGAACCATCATAGGAATGATCAAATCCATAAAAACACTTTTGAACAAAGTGTCTACTTCGACCTCATAGCTAAGTTGTGGCTTATTATTATAACCAAAACAATGATATGCATGACTTGTGAAACCATAACCACCTCTTTGCTATAACGATCATAAATTTTTTTACCATCATAAGCTAGAATTTGTTGAGAATTAACTTAAGCAAAAGGTTTAGAATGTTGACTTTGAGTACTAGTCTTCAATTGAACTAGATTTGCATGCATTGACCCACTCATTATAAACTCTTTCTACCTTGATTCGAAATCCATTAACATTTCAGTAACCAGGTCTAAAGGCAAACTCTCCCTTTTCAATGAGATAGTAGTTAAAATTTACTCAAATTCAATTGACAGTCCTGCAAGTATGACATTGACTTGTTCCTGTTCAGAAAGTAAACTACCTGAACTATTTTAGGAGTCACAAATCAACTTGATCATGGCAAGATATTCTTTGTTATGAACAGAAATAAAGAAGCAAAAAATGGTAGAGAAGGAAGGAAATGAAGATAAAAATTCCAAAGAGAAAGAAGAATGTAGAAGAAGAAGAAGAAGAAGAGAGTAATTAGAGAAGGAAAGAGATAGAGACAAAAGAGGAATTCTGTGTATAACTAATTCATGACCCCATTAACAATTATAGGTCATTATATAAAGGAAAAATAACATTTAAAAAAATAAAAATTGGAAAATAACGATACAGGTTAGCTGGATGAAATGCTCCATTTCATTAACCCGTTTGCGCATCATTTCACCAAAACCAAACGCGTCTTTTTGCTTGTTGGTTGCTTAGTCTTTATTTTGAAGCATAACAATTACCTCCACCTAAAAAAAATCCTTGTCCTCAGTGATCAAAGTGAGGAAAAGTGCTTGAATTTTCAGTAGGATAACCATAAATACCCATTATTCAATCAAGCATAGGGCATCCATCAGCACAAAGTTCATGACAGGAACATTAAACTTCAATTCAATGGGACATAGATCGTCAAAAAGTTCTAGCCCAACATTATCCATTGTGTCATTAGGATCAGTAACCTTATGCACTTTGGTACTCATGGTAGTAAATTTCACATCGTTATAAATATGGTTTCCATGTGACTCACCTACAACTGGATGGTATAAAAGGAATTGTTTTGACCTTTGAAAGTTGACCCATATCTTATCCCTATCATCATCAAGAGAGACGATTTCATCATTGTTAAATAAGCTAGAATCTAATACAACCATTTCTGCAACAACCCACATGGCTTCATTAAACCTAAGGCCAAACTTCGCTTTTCATGAAAATCCATACATTTTCACTAAATCAGGACAGCCATTATGAAACTCATGAAGTGTAAGTAAAATGGTGAGAGGAAGAATAGGACCCACAAGCGAATCATCATGCTGCGTTTTATGTGACCACTTAGTGTTGCAGCGTGAAGGTTTCCCTAGTAGGAATGGAGGCAATTGAGGAAGGCCTGGAACAACTGAAAATTATAGAGGCATGGTCATGTCATCGAAGGGCACATCAAGTAGCTTAAGATAGCTAGAGAAAGCTAGTAATAAAAGTTCCAAAGAAAAGGTTTCCCACATTTGCCTTGAAGTAACTTCACATATACTTGTTGACAAGCTAATTTTATTAAAGACAAAAGAAAGTGCAAGAGAGGACCTAAATCGACCAAATCCACAGACCGTCAACTTCTCACACAAAATTTCATGCAAGTCTAGGTTAAAAGATTCCTTCTATTGAAAATCCTTATGGGACTTCTGCACTTCGTAACCTAAGCCTTCTGCAAAACTGTCATTTAAATAACCATGAAGATAGTCAAGGTTCAAATAGTTAAACCTTTTAGGAAATTCATATTCATTTTCAATCTAGGAATATGGTAAGCTATCCTTAAAATTGAACAATGGTTTTCTGTGAGCTATATTAAAATTCTGCCTAAAGACATTAGCCTAATCAAAATTAACCCACCAAATTCATCTAACTTACATGCCAACTTCGAGAAACTCCTACTCAAAAATGGTTTGCAGAACTTTAAAATTTCCGTAGCAACAAATCCTTCATTAGCTAAAGAAGGGCCATAACAAAACAGCCTGAACTCACAATTCCAAAATGATCCCAATATTATACAAAAAACTTGATTCAGTTGCTCACTGATATATGTCATCCCTAAATTGTGACCTTAACCCTGATAACCTGATCACATCAATGAAGCATGAATTATCTAGATCATGAGCCTAACACAACAATGGCACCCTTGGCTTGCGCACATTGCAAAGAAGATATAAACTTTTGAAAGCCAAAACAAACTGAAACCCATCAACTCCTACTCTAGAAAATGCTAGGAACTGATCCTCATCAACTACAACATATGGGCCCAACATCTCAATCTTAGCTAAATAAATTACATTACACTCATCATGCCTAAAATCAAGTAATAAATCAATATCTGATCGAGCAACAACTAAAATTCTATAATGCCAATTGAATTCAATACCTAACCATTTATAATTCTCTGCACCAGTCGAATCATCCTATAAAACTGTAAGTTTACTCCCTTTAACATAGCCATTGAGTTTCTAACAATTAACACAAGAAGTTAAATCAAACAAGAACAGTGCCCCATTTTCTAACAAACCACACTTTCTTTAGGCACGTGTGGGCTGCAACAAGCACAAACAATTGAGGAACTCTTGAATAACTCACTGCCTAAGTAATCCAAAGAAGGGGTTTTGCTAGGGTTATCAAATCTAACTGAAATCTAATGAATAGAATATAGAGTAGAAGCCATTAAATTTTCAACAACAGAATCACCTGAAATCCCATCAAAATCATCAATTGGATCGTTTGTTGGTAGCACTCCACTGAAAGAATATTCATTTGGAGAAACCTTACCCATCACTGCACACCTATCATTTGTCCCAGTTATAGCTTGCCTCACTCAAGTCCCTGACATTTTTTGTGTAGTTGAAACAGCCAAAATACTAGCATCAGGTTCACCCTACTCCAATATCTAAGGAACCTTGAACATTGGATCCGATTGAAGTGCTTGATTTTCAACTGGTGCAGATGAACCTTCTACCTTCACGGCGGACGCATGAGAGAGAGAAACTGTAACACCCTTAACCCATCTCTGTCGTTGGAGTAGGGTTACAAGGCATTACTGAACAAATCAGAACATTTAACTTCATATACAATAATTAAGAAAATTAATTAAAAACATTCAAAAACACATCTTATTTAATGTAACACAATTCTTATGGGTCTTAAATCGAGCCTAAGTGACCTTAAATTCAGTTTGGTAACATTCCAGGATCAATTTGAAACAAAATAGAAAATTTGGAAAAACTTAAAAATTTTGAAAACATGGTCACACGAACGTGTGACATATCCCAGACCATGTGGACATTCAAAGTATGGACACACGACTGTGTCCAGGCTCGTGTGTCTGCCCGTGTGAGTCTTCAAAATAGGGTCACACAGTCATGTTGTAGGCCATGTGCCAAATCGTGCGTGCATTCGGCATTAGATCACACAACCGTGTTGCGGGTCGTGTGAAACTAGCACCTAAAATAATAATGACATGTGATCGTGTGGGGTGGCCGTGTGTTGCACGTGGCCATGTGACAGCGCGTATCCCAAGCTATATGCTTCATAAATTTCCCCTAAAACAAGTCATTTCAAACCCAATTCTTGCACACCAAGACATACCATTTCCACAAACATTCATATGACCAAAACACGTTTTAAACATACTTAAAAGATACTATTTCCATCAACCTATAAGACTAACCAATGTACCAACAAAATGTACCACAATCACAAATCAAACATAATTCCATTCATCATTACAAGTTCATTCAATAAACTTAGATCAAACATACCAACAACCATTTTAAAAGCATACCATTCAACCATGACTTACCTAATATAAGATAGAACAAACACAAGAGCAACTTCACCTATTTACATCATCATTTACAACACAACACCAACTAAACACTTGATCATAATAAGCTTATCACAAACTCAAAACATCAAAGGAACCAGGATTACATTTAAGTCCTATACATGCTATTTATAACCATTAGTCAAAAACTACCAAAATGGTCGACGGATAGTGTGATAGAGCTCTGACGCGATTCCAATTGATCGAGCTATCTGATGATATACAAACAAGGAAAAACAACTATATAAGCAACTAATGCTTAGTAAGCTCATACAAAGAAAATTTAAACTTATCGAGCACATTATAACGATTAACCATACATAATTTCATTACGTCATAAGCAAAATTTCTATTTCCTATACCATCTCACAAGGTTAGTAAATGTAATAATTCACATGTAAATCCAACCAAATCCTGGCATATAGTAACACAAGCATTTCAATTTCTTATTGCATCCAACACCTATATTCAAAGAACATTCCTTTCTTTTCAAATACACATATAAATATAACTCACATTATTTCTCAAATCATAGATCATTTCATGTATTCATATACTCTTCAAGCTTAATATACCCGTTGAACCAAATGAAATAAATAACTTATTATGGCATGAAACATTACAAGCGCACGTATTTAAAACTCAATTCAACCTTTTATTCACATAATAAACTTCAATCTATTAATATAATACTCATAAGTTCTTATTCACATACCTAACCGTAGATCATTGATATAATATTCGTTCCATTGTTATCATTTTTAACCTTCCCACTTTTTTGGGGATGCCAAGTTATCTTTCAATCAAGGTCTTACACAAATATAAAATGATGTCATTCTATCTTTCAACCATGTTCTTTCCTTTTGAATATAATGCCATGATATCATTCAATCATGGTCTTTCCCTTTTCTCAAATCAAGTAATTTGATGAATCAATCATAAATAGATAAGCATTAAATTATAGAACATAAATCAAATAGCTACTAAATTAACTTCCGAACTTACCTAATATATACCAACAGTTGACTCATAGGGAATCCACAATTTTTCCTTTTCTTCGGTTATCCTCTGTACGAATCAAATCTTGATCAATAATAATTAAACTCGGTCTTATCAAATTCAAATAAATATTCCAACTCACTTTTATGCATATGAACCTTAAGTTTTTATTATTTATACATATTCCCTGAACTTTTACATTTATCACAAATTAGTCCCTAACTCAAAATTTCAAAATTTTTAAAATTCCACAATTTTCATGCTAGCCAAATTTATTTATATACTAGTACAATCCATAATTATTCACAATTCACAAAAATTCCATGTAAATTTTAGTATTTTATCAAATTAATCATTTATCTAAAAACTAACAAAAATCACTTTACAAAATAATCTTAATCCACAACGAAGACTACAAATTCATCATTTAACATCAAGAATAACTAAGATTCATTAATGGTAAAATCCAAAATCTATAACAGTTTCAAAAATGAATATACGGCTTAACTGGACTTAGTTAGAACGATGTCAAAAACATAAAATTACTAAAAATAGGCTCAAAAATCATACCATGCATTAAAAATATGTCTTGACCAAAGCCTCCCCCTCCTTTAGAAATGGTGTTCAGTCTTTTGAGTGAAAGAAACAAGGAAGATAATGTTTTTTTTTTTCATATTTTGTTTACTTTGTTTTATTTTATTTTATTTTACCTAATTACCATATTATCGTTAATAACTTAATTAACCATTAACAATTTAATGTCCATGGCTGTTCGTTACTTTTATATATGATATAATTACAAATTAAGTCCATTAATTCTACATTCCATAGCCGTTTGACCTCTTTAACTAATAGAATTTAACTTTTGTAGCTTTTACGATTTAATCCTTTTCAATTAATTAACTATGTAAGCTTTAAAATTTTTGAACCAAACTTCAATTTACCTCTATCATAGCTTCGTAAATATTTAACAATAATATTTACGAGCTTGGTTTATAAAAATGAGGTTTTGAAACCTTATTTTCTAAAACCACTTAACTTTAAGGACAAACCACTTGAACTTAACTATTCATTCAAATAACATAAATTATCAAATCAAAATTTATTATAATACAATATTTGACTCGTAAATATTAAATAATAATATTTACAGACTCACTCATCAGGTTTGTGGCCCCGAAACAACCATTTTTGACACCACTAAAAAATGGGTTGTTATAGTAACAACAGCGCAGACTTGAGGGAGCTTGTTCTGAAGGATAGCACGATACTCATTCGTGTCAATCGGTATCATCAGTGTCGAATCAGACGTAGGAGAGTTATGGTTATTATGCCTTTTTACCACTACTACACCAGCATCCCCGTCACCATTTTCAGATTTGAAAACTGGCGTTTGAGGTACCGTCAAAGGCGTACCAATCACATTATCACCCGCACATGACCCCTAGGTCGACGCATCAGCACCATAAAATTGTATATCAAGTTGACAATAGCCATCATAAATATTACGGCTCTGCAGAGAAATTCTAGCTAAGATAGCATTCAAGCATCCTTCAAACTAGATTAGGGCTTGAAAGCCAACCGACTTTTGAAATGTGACAATCTTCTCCACAAATTCATAAGGTGAGAAAACCAGGCGGAGTGCTTCCACAGTAATAGGATGAAACATATGATGGATTGAGACCAGAAGGGTTCAATTTGACTCATCACCAGTGATGGAAGATCACTGAAGCTTTGATACCTTTGTTACAAACAGAAATCAAGAAGCCAAAAATGGAAAAGAAAGAAATGAAGGAAGACAGAAATTCCAAAGAGAAAGAAGAAGGAAGAAAAAGAAGAAGAGAGTAATTAGAGAATGAAATAATAAAGAGAAAAGAGGAATTCCGTGTTTAACTAATTCATAACCTCTTTAGCAATTATAGGCCATTATATAAAGGAAAAATAACAAAAAATGAAGAATAAAAAATGGAAAATAACGATTTGGATTAGCTGGATGAAACGCTCTGTTTCATTAAATCTTCAGTGCATCGTTTCACTGAAACTGTAACACCCCTAACCTGTATCCGTCGCTGGAACAGGGTTACGGAACATTACCGAAATATACAGATTAAATACAGATGTTTTATATTATTTAACATTCAAGTCAGAAATTATTCATAAGGTCTCTTATATGAGCCCTTGAGGCCAAAAACATGCATTAGAAACAAGTCGGGACTAAACTAGGTATTCAGAGAATTTTTCGAAAAATTTGAAAATTTTTCCAAGGTGCAGGGGACACATGCCCTTGTGGCCAGGCCATATGGCTCACACGATCAAGAGACAAGCCCGTGTCTCAGGCCGTGTGGGCATTCGAAGTAGGGCACACGGCCGTGTCCCAACCCGTGTCCAAAATTTGGTGCTCACTGACTTGGGTCACACGGCCAAGCCACACGCCCGTGTGCTAGGCCATGTGAACTTTTTAAGCATTCTATTTCTCAATTTTTAAAGATACAGGGGAAAAAAGACCAAACCACATGCTCGTGCGTGAGGCCGTGTGTCACACATCGCTGAGACACATGCCTGTGTCTCTGCCTGTGTGGACAAAAATACGCTAATTCCAAGGCCATTTTTCTCACCCAATTTGTCTTCCACCTACATCAACACTTTAACACTTTCACCAATCAATATAAGACATTTAAATCAAGCCAAAAACCAAGTTTAACACATATTATAACACCAGATATGTCCAAGTATTCAATCTTATCTAATTAACCATATAAACCTATATGCATATTTGTCCAATCATGTTATCTCAGACCATATATTATCATACTCATAAATTATCCATTACTCAACCACATTAATCACAACAAACATATTAAGCCACACATAGATATACTTATCAAAATATATCCAACTCAAGCCATTCCAATGGCTATTTACAACAAAATGTATTTTAAAGTCATCATTGGTTAAATTACCCTATACGTGCCATTATAACCAAAATTAGTTTTCTATATATATATATCGAAATGGGTCGATAGATAGTGTGATGTAGCTTCGACCAGCTTCCAACCTTTACGAGCTTCAGAGTACTATAAGACAAAGAAAATAAAATAGAGTAAGTTTTAAAGCTTAGTAAGTTCGTATAACATTGAATTTAACTTACCAATTAATTCACATTTAAGGTAATGAAATAAATATGCTCAAACCAAATTGGCCAAATGCCTAAACACATATCCTCATCAAGCATGTTAGTCATGTAATTCACATGAATATCAAGAAACATGTTTAAGCTCAATATCAATCAAATTTTCCTTATCTATATATGTTCCATATAACATGTACAAATCACATTAATGTATTTTAGGTATATTTTCGTAACAATTCGTCACGAATTCAAATTATCTTATATCAGAACTTTGCCTATTGAATTATTCCTTATTCGATGGATACATTGGTAGTACACACGAAGTGTACAAATTGTAATCCGCCAATTCATGTATTATCTGTCAATTTATATTCGGGACTGCTCATAAGAGCACATAAACGGGAAGCTCATGTGAGCCATGTAACGGGAAGCTTCAGAGAGCCATTAACGGGAAGCTAATACAAGCCAATATCAGGAAGGTTCAAGCGAGCCAATATCGAGAAGCTCTGGAGAGCCAAATAATCGAGAAGCTCATGAAAGAGCCTTTAATTGGGAAACTTCAAAGAGCCATATATCGGAAAGCTCATAAGAGTTGTGGTATGTCCACAACACATGTAGGATCACAACCAATCGGTATGCTCCGAAGAGCTATTAACGGAAAGCTTGTAAGAACTATATAACGGAAAGCTCATGAGAGCTAATAACGGGATGCTCTTTCGAGCTGTGGTGTGTCCACAACACATGCAAGACCACAACCAATTGGGAACCTTGTATCCATCGATTCTTATTTATTCAAACGAGACTTAATATTTGTCAGACAATTGCGGATATGTGATTTATTTTCATACATTGCAATTACACAATTCATATACACAACATTCCATTCAACCATATAAATATACAATTTAGTGACACGAACTTACCTCGATAATTGTTCGTGTATGCAAACTCTACTAATCCGACATTTTTTCTTTTCCTCGATCTAACTCCGTATTTGGTCATCTGGATCTATACGAATGAATTTAACATTAATTTAATACAATTCATACTCAATTCAATCCAATTCACACCTTAGGCAAAATTACCACTTTTAATTAATTATAATTTCGTCCCTAGGCTCGGAAAATAAAATTCATGCAATTTAATCTTTATTCCAAGCCTAACTGATTTTTACATGTAACAATAGCAGCACATGTATATCATAAAATTTAGAATTTTTCCATGAATTTTACATCTTCAATTTAGTCCCTAAATCATGATTTCATCAAAACTCCCTTTACAAAAGTTGTTTATCTATCAACAACCTTTCATTTTCTACCATAAAACTTTATTTTTCATACATACTCATCCATGGCAACACCCTAAAACTTTGATAACTTTACAAATTAATCCTTGGGATAGCTAGATTAAGTTATTACGGTATCAAAAATATAAAAATTACTAAAAACGGGACAAGAAAACATACCTAATTGAGCCAAATAAGTTTGCTCAAAACCCAAATTCCATAGCTAGGGTTTCCATATATTTTGATTTGGGAAAGATGATGAAATAAGATGATATTAGATTTTTATCATCTTTAATTATTTCTCTTTCCAATTTAGTCATTTTTTTTCTTAAATTTCCAATGATGAATCATCACACTTATCTACTAACTCCACTAATTGGTCTATTTACCATATAAGGACCTCAAATTTTGAATTCCATAGCTATTTGATACCTATAGCTATTAGAATCCAACTTTTGAACTTTTTCTAATTTGGTCCTTTCTATTAAATTAAACATGTAATCGGTAAAATTTCTTTACGAATTTTTCATACAATATTTCAATCATAATTCAGACTATGAAATAATATTAAAATAATTTTATTTTTGGACTCGGATTTGTGGTCCCGAAACTACTATTTTGATTTCACTAAAAACGAGATGTTACAAGTCTCCCCCTTAAAAATTTTCGTCCTCGAAAATCTTACCAATAAAGAGGTTTGGATATTGCTTTCTTATTGTTTCCTTAGGTTCCTAGGTAGCTTCTTCTATACCGTGTCATTACCAGAAGACTTTTACTAGAGCTACCTTTTTATTTCTCAATTCTTTCGTCTCACGTGCTAGAATTCTAGTCGGTTCTTCACTGTAAGACATATCAGGCTGAATTTCAACATCTATCAAAGAGATAACATGTGAAGGATCTGACCGATATCGTCGTAATATAGATACGTGAAAGACATTGTGAATCTTCTCTAGTTTCGGTGGTAAAGCCAATTGGAACGGAACAAGTCTGATTCCTTCAGTAATTTCATATGGCCCGATAAATCGCGGACTCAATTTTCCTTTACGACCAAACCAAAAAACTTTCTTCCAAGGCAAAACCTTCAAGAATACCTTGTCACCAACTTGAAACTCTATTTCTTTTCTTTTAAGATCCGCATAATATTTTTGATGATCAGAAGCTGCCTTTAAACTATCTTGGATCACTTTCACTTTTTCTTCGGTTTCTCGGATCAAATCAACTTTGTGTATCTTTTTCTTACTGAACTCAGTCCAATACAATAGAGTTCTACATTTGCGTCCATATAAAGCTTCATACGGTGCCATCTTAATGCTTGACTGATAGCTGTTATTGTATGTGAATTCGACTAACAACAAATATTTCTCCCAATTACCTTCGAATTCTAAAACACAACACCGAAGCATATCATCTAAAATCTGTATCACACGTTTGAATTGACCATTAGGCTAAGGATGAAATGCGGTACTGAAATGTAATTACGTACCCAATTCCTCTTGTAACTTGTTCCAGAATCGAGATGTGAACCATGGATCTCTATCAGACGTAAGAGAAACTGGTACACCATGTAATCTGAAGAGAAACTGGTACACCATGTAATCTGACAATTTCTGAAACATACAACTCTGCTAATCTGTCCATGGAGAAATCCATACGTACAGGAATAAAGTTTGTAGACTTTGTCAAATTATCAACGATTATCCAAATGGCATCTTTCTTTTTCGGAGATAAGGGTAACATCGATACAAAGTCCATAGTAACTCTTTCCCATTTCCATTCTGGTATCGTGACTGGCTGTAATAATCCCGAAGGTACCTGATCTTCAGCTTTAACTTGCTGACATATCTAACATTTAGATACAAATTCAGAAATGTCGCGTTTCATTCCTGGCCACCAGTACATCTTTTTTAAATCATTATACATTTTATTACTCCCCGAATGTACAGACATAGTACCATTATGAGCTTCGTGCAAAATTTTCTGTATAAGCTCTGAATTCTTTGGTACACATACTCTGCCTTTGAATAACAAACAATCATCAGATCCAATTTGAAATTCTGAATCAGAAGTCATTTCATACTATACCCGCTTAGCTTGTAACTCATTATCACTTTTTTGAGTTTCGCAGATCTACTGCAGAAATATCGGTTTAGCTTTTAGCTCAGCTAAAATTGAACCATCATCAAATAGTGACAATCGGGTATTCATTGCTCGTAAAGCAAACAAAGACATTCTACTCAGAGCATCTGCAACCACATTTGCTTTTCCCAGATGATAATCAATAACCATATCATAATCTTTCAATAATTCAAGTCACCTGCGTTGTCTCAGATTCAATCTTTTTGTGACATCAAATACTTTAAACTTTTATGATCAGTGAATATATGACATTTTCCACCGAACAAGTAATGCTGCCAAATTTTCAGCGCAAAAACAATAGCTACCAATTCTAAATCATGTACGGTGTAATTCTTTTCATGTGGTTTTATCTCTCTAGATGCATAAGCTATCACTTTACCCTCTTGCATCAAGACATAGCCTAAACCATTCAATGATGCATCACTATATATCACAAATTCTTTACCCGATTCAGGCTGACCTAGAACTGATGCTTCAGACAACAGGGTTTTCAATCGGTCAAAACTTTGCTGGCATTTATCAATCCATTCAAATTATACATCTTTCTGCAACAACCGTGTTATCAGAGAAGCTATCATCGAAAACCTTTTTACAAATCTCCTATGGTAACTGGCTAATCCCAGAAAACTTCTGACTTCAGATACATTTTTCTAAGGTTTCCAGTTAACAATTGCTGAAATTTTATTCGGATCAACTCTAATGCCCTCAGCAGATACTATATGTCCAAGAAAACCAACTTCTCGAAGCCAAAATTCACATTTGCTGAATTTAGCATACAGTTGTTTATCTCTCAAAGTTTGCAGTACAATTCTCAGGCACTTAACATGTTCGGCCTCATCTCGGGAATATACCAAAACAACATCAATGAATACCACAGCAAATCTATCCAGACACGGTCTGAAAATTCTATTCATTAAATCCATAAATACTGCAGGTGCATTAGTCAAACCAAACGTCATCACAAGGAATTCATAATGCCCGTACCTAGTTTCAAAGGCTATTTTTGGCACATCCGAGTCTTTCACTCGTAACTGATAGTAGCCAGAATGAATATCAATCTTTGAAAAACTATGGCACCTTTTAACTGATCAAACAAGTCATCAATACGAGGCAGTGGATACTAATTCCTGATTGTAACTTTGTTGAGCTATCGGTAGTCAATACATAATCTCAAGGATCCATCCTTTTTCTTGATAAATAAAATCGATGCACCCCATGGAAAAAAAATGGGTCGAGTAAAACCCCTGTCAGTCAATTCTTACAACTGTTCTTTTAAGACTTTTAATTTTGTAAAGTGCTATAGATATCGGTGTTGTCCCCGAAACAAGATCTATATAAAATTTAGAAACACATCAGGATACTCAGAAACCACTAGCACTGACTTAATCTTTGATTCAGACACTTTGGTTCCAACACATAAGCAAGATAAGCATCATACCCTTTTCTGACATATTTCTGTGCTGATATGGCTGATATCACATTTGACAACCCATCCATTTTATCTGATTCAATACAGAGAATTTCACCATTTTGACATTTCAACTCAATATGCTTCTGTTTACAATTTACCATGGCATCATGCTGAGTTAACCAGTCTATACCCAAAATCACATCAAATTCATCAAATAGTAATAACATCAAATCAGTTGGGAAACAATAACCTCATACCATTAACGGGCAAATCAAACAAATTTTATCCACCATCACATACTGGCCCAGGGGGTTCGATACTTTAACCACGAATTCAGTGAACTCAACAGGCAAATTTTTATTAGACACTAAATTCGTGCAAATGCATGAATGTGTCAGACCAAGATCAATTAAAGTAATTATATCAGTATCAAGAAGAGAAGAAGTATCAGTAATAATGTAACACCCCAGACCTAGCCTAGATGTTATGGTCGAATCTTGCATGTCACATTGAAGTGTCTTTAAAAAATTAGACTTGATGGTAAAAATTCATTTCTAAGTTTTAAAAACCCCTTAATTATTATTTAACAAATCATCTAGCCAAAACGTTTGCCTTGTTGTCTGCTTTTATTATAATCAGTTGATCTAAAAATCACGGAAGCTTTTGAAACTCTATTATTTAAATTTCGTGTCTTTGAAAATAGTAATTATTTTGAAAATTCGTCTTCTCTTAAACTAGCAATTTAAAATAAGTAAGCAAAAGCCCAATTAAAAATTTAAACAAACTTAAAGGCCTTATTACATAAACAAAACTCAACATAAACTTTAAATTTAAATAAAAGTAAGAGTAGAACCGCTGCAATTGTGTGGCCACCTCTGAGTCCCTCGCAGCACCAAATCGCCTAAGGCTGAAGATTATCTACACAGTTAAAAGGAAAGAGTGAGTTTACAAAAACTCAGTGTGTAATCCCCTATTAGTCAATCAGTATTCAACAAGCAGTAACAGCCTGGGCCTGAGCCCTATTCAGTAACTGTATAGTGTGGGCCTTAGCCCAATATAGCAATAATGTGGGCCTTAGCTTAATACAGTAAGAGTACAGTGCAATAATACAACCCATCCCAATCCAGCCAACACACCAATATCGCAGTGAAGCTATTAGCAATAGTATCGCAGTGAAGATGCTAGTATCAGTATCGCAGCAAAGCTACCAGTAACAGTATATGTGGCAAAGCCACCAGTACAGTATACTTCCTTTATAACGATATCCCAACCCCATGCAGTATGTCATGTCATAAATCATACATTTGTGCAGAATGTCATACTCAATAACAGTCATATACAAATCATGAACACATCAGTCAACCTACCTCTAGGGGTATAATGGTCATTCCAATCTATTAGGGTAAAACAGTCATTTTACCCTTTAAGGGTATTTTGGTCACTTTACCTATTTTGGGGTCTCGATGCATATATCAACCTCTTGAGAGGTCCACAGTCGCCTCCAGGGACTCAGGAAACCTAAATGGTCATAATAATATAAATGGGCCCACGACTCATTACTCGGTCCAAGTGGGCCCACACGCTCGTGCGGCCCGTTCAGCCCAGATCTCGCCATGGCTATGAGATCTATATATCTCAGTCCAGTATTTGCAACAAATCGTGGCTTTCATTCGTGTGAGGCCCACGAGTCCATTGGCCTACACGGCCCATCTCAGCCCAACATGGCTCATTACGACCCAAGCCCATGAAAATGCTCATGAAGGCCTCTACAATCTATCACCCATGATTCATGGATTAGGCTTAACATACGAGCGATCACTCGCCTGTGTGGTCTAAAACGTTGTATTTTTGGCTTTTTGGCTTTTTGTCGTTCTACAGTTACAATGGGGTGTTTACACACCTGTTTACGAGAAGAGCACAAATCTCCACGTACACCAACCTAGATTCAATCATGACCCAATGTCAGTCCTTTAATCGTTAGGGTAAAACACCCTCTTATTGACACTTAATCCAAAAACACCATCCTTACCTTGCTTGAATGAGGGCGACTTTAATCTTCTAAGACCGCCAACCAAAAGTGGTCACACGCTTTTATCGATTATCTGTACCACAAACAACGATCTCATTAACTAAGTTAGGTCATATAAGTGGCCTCAAACCCCGAACGATATCCTATAGGAACATAATCAGTATACGGCTTAAACCCCAAAAGTAAGGCAGCATATTACCTTGATTGAACGTTGAGAACAAGGGTTGCGACTACTTTAAACCACTTACAATCCACCACACCTCGAAGGAAACCCTAAAACCGCAACGAGTAACACATTATGAGGAAAGAATCAATAGTCGGTAATCAAAGGATAAAAAGGAGAGTATTCAGTTTTAAGAAGAAGAATAGAAGAGAACAGATTTAATCAAAAAGTAAGGAGAATAAACACTTTACCGATAATCAGAAACACTTGTAGTACTGGAACAGAAATAAGCAGTGGAAAAAAGATCGGTGTAGAGAGTGATACAACGAAAGGGTGATATTCGGCTAGGAGGTAAAAGGAGAAATAGCCTGGCAAAGGTAAACCGATTGAAAGACAAAGAGGATATTCGGCCAAGAGAGCACAGATTGAGAAAGAGAAAAAGAAAAAAAGGAATGGAGAATCAAAAGCCGATAAATGAAAGAAAGGAAGGCGAATTTGGCAGAGGAGGGGACCAAAATACTATTCAGCCAAAACAAAAAAAAAGATTAAAAGAGAATGCAGAAAAGTAATCGAACAAACCCAAGAGATGCTCGAAAACTTAGCAAAAATTCGGCACCAAAAAGCAAAAAGAGGGAAACATTACCCAAAACCGAAATGAGAAGTATACCAAAATAAGCAGTATCCCCTCTGGCTGAATTTCCTGAGTATCAAAGTCTGCTTTCGACACACTTCTCTCTCCCCTCACTTCCCTTGATTTTCTCCTAAAATCTCTCCCCTTGTCCCTCCTTGAATTATTCCACCGATTTCTCCTCAACTCCCCAACAACTCTAATCAAATTCTATTTAAACTCCCCTTAGCTGTGTTTCAGTCCAACTACACTACCTACACAGCTCAAGCAGCAAAATATATACTCCATTACGCAACCCAGGAATTGAACCTTAGACCTCACAGTTACACAACATGCCACCTTGCCACTAGACCACAAGTTATTTTTATGTCATAAAACAATCACTATTATTAATAGGGCCTATATGCCAGTGTCCAGATTCACTTAAGAGTAAAATTAAAAATTCTGACGAAGCCAAGACTTGAACCTAGGCTTCTCAAACACTTCCATACACACCCAAATCACTTAGCCATTAAAGCAAACAAGCAATTTGTGTCATATCATGCAAAGAAATTAAAGACTTAAATTTTTGGGGCATTAAAAATAACATCAGGTGCAGAAGCATCTTCACGTTCTCAAATAGCATATGTTTTGGCTGGTGCTTGAGCGTCAAATCTCATAGTACGAGGTGGTCTACCTCTTGTAGCGGGATTGCTCGGCAGTGAAGTTTAAACTGTATCTTTTTCAGGCTTTTTCGACCAGTTTCTTAGATAGTGATCAAAAGAACCACATCTAAAGCAAGCTCCACTTTTCATTCTACATTCACTAAAATGCATTTTGTTATAGTGCTTGCATCTGGTTTTAGTGTTTCTAACACTACCTGCACTTGCTACAGATGTAGCTTGGGATCTTGGATTGAAGCGACGAATACTTCTATCTCTACCCGAATATCCTGCAAAGGTAGTAGAACGATCATGATATCTTTTTTATTTCTTTGAGGCCAATTGTTGTGACTTTCTTGTAAATGTTTTACTTGAAGTCTTGGCTTCCATCTCAGCTTGCCTCTTTTCTTTACCCAGCTCTTCGACTTTATGAGCTCGATCAACCGGTACAACAAATTTTTTCAACTCAAGAATCCCGACAAATAATTTTATGTCTTCATTTGAACCCTCTTCAAATCGCTTACACATTGCAATTTTAGTCGGATACATTCTTTGGCATACTTACTCAGTCGGACAAATTCCAGTTCATACTCAGATACAGTCATGTGCCCCTGTTTGAGCTCCAAAAATTCTTTTAGTTTCTGATCAAGAAACCTCTGGCTGATATATTTCTTTTTGAATTCAGTTTGGAAAAATTCCCAAGTGATCTTCTCTTTCGTTACAACAGAAATCAGTGTATTCCACCATTGGTAAGCTGAATCTTTTAACAGAGATACAACACATTTTAGACATTCGGCTGGTGTATAATTCATCAAGAACTCTAATAGTATTTTCTAACCAAAATTTAGCCCTTTCTGGAACATCTTTGGCTGTAGCTCTAAATTCTTCTGCCCCATATTTACGAATTTTATCTACAGGAGGCTTACCAGTTCTAACAAGTTCTGTATCCTGTGGCATATTGGGAACCAGTTGAGAGACAGGAGGGGGTGGAGGTTGTTGTACAGCTGGGTTTATTCTTATAATTTTTTTAAACCATTCGTTCATCATTTGGAAGAAGGCTTCTTTAGCCTCTCCTTCTCGGCCCTCAGATACAGGCCTTCTACTACTTTAAGCTGCTCTTTGAACTGAAGCTTGAGCATTGCTCTCAACTTCTTCAGATTCAGCTCGGTTGGATGACATTACCATATAAAAAACATATTTAAAATGGTCAGAAGATATCACACTATCACAGGTTATATAATGGCATGTATAGCTAGACTCGTATATGCTACGTTAGTCTGAGAATCACCTAAACTGTAGCTCTGATACCAATAAATATAACACCCCTAACCCGTATCCATTGCTGAAACAGGGTTACGGAGCATTACCAAAATATATAGATTAAATACAGATATTTCATATTATTTAACATTCAAGTCAGAATTTATTCATAAGGCCCCTTATATGAGCTCTTGAGGCCCAAAACATGCATTAGAAACAAGTCGAGACTAAACTGGGTACTCAGAGAATTTTTCACAAAATTTCAAAATTTTTCCAAGGTACAGGTGACACACGCCCGTGTGGCCAGGCTGTCTGGCTCACACGATCAAGAGACACGCTCATGTCTCAAGCCGTGTGGGCATTCGAAGTAGGGCACACAGCCGTGTCCCAGCCCGTGTCCAAAATTAGGTACTCACTGACTTGGGTCACATGGCCAAGCCAGACGCTCATGTGCTAGGCCGTGTGAGCATACTGACTTGCATTAAATAGGTGCAGGGGTCACACGGCCAAGCCACACGCCCGTGTGCTAGGCCATGTGAACTTTTTAAGCATTATGTTTCTCAATTTTTAAAGATACATGGGACACACGGGCAAACCACACGCCCGTGCATAAGGTCTTGTGTGACACACCGCTGAGACACACGCCCGTGTCTCTACCCGTGTGGACAAAAATAGGCTAATTCCAAGACCACTTTTCTCACCCATTTTTCTTCCACATACATCAACACTTTAACACTTTGTCTTATACTACATCAACACTTTAACGCTTTAACACTCTGAAGCCTATTGAATTATTCCTTATTCGATGGATACATGGGTAGTACACACGAAGTGTGCAAACCTGTAATCCGTCAATTCATGTATTATCTGTCAATTCATATTCGGGAATGCTCAAAAGAGCACATAAACGGGAAGCTAATGCCAGCCATGTAACAGGAAGCTCCTGAGAGCCATTAACGAGTAGCTCATACAAGCCAATATTAGGAAGCTCCGGAGAGCCAAATAATTGGGAAGCTCATCAAAGAGCCTTTACTAGGGACTCCGAAGGGCCATATATCGGGATGCTCATAAAAGCTACGGTGTGTCCACAACACATGTAGGATCACAACCAATGAAGATGCTCCAAAAAGCTATTAACAGAAATCTCATAAGAACCATATAATGGAAAGCTCATGAGAGCTAATAACGGGACGCTCTTTCGAGCTGTGGTGTGTCCGCAACACATGCAAGACCACAACCAATTCAAGAACCCTGTATCCATTGATTCTCATTTATTCAAACGGGACTTAATATTTTTTTGGACAATTGCGGATATGTGATTTATTTTCATACATGGCAATTACACAATTCACATACACAACATTCCATTCAATCATATAAATATACAATTTAGTTACACAAACTTACCTCGACAATTGTTCGTGTCGGCAAAATCTACTAATCCGACGCTTTTGGTCTATCTAAATCTATACGAATGAATTTAACATTAATTTAATACAATTCATACTCAATTCAATCTAATTCACACCTTAGGAAAAATTACCATTTTGCCCCTATACTTTTGATTACTTATAATTTCACCCTAGGCTTAGAAAAGAAAAAATCATGCAATTTAATCCTTATTCCAAGCCTAACTGATTTTTAAATGTAACAATAACAGCCCATGTATTTCATAAAATTCCCTTTACAAAAGTTGTTTATCTATCAACAACCTTTCATTTTCTACCATAAAACTTCATTTTTCATACATAATCATCCATGGAAAAACCCTATCACTTTGATAACTTTACAAATTAATCCCCGAGATAGCTAGATTAAGTTATTACAATCTCAAAAATATAAAAATTGCTAAAAACGGGACAAGGAAACATGCATAATTGAGCCAAATAAGTTTGCTCAAAACCCAACTTCCATAGCTAGGATTCCCATATATTTTGATTCGGGAAAGATGATGAAATAAGATGATATTATATTTTTATCATCTTTAATTATTTCTCTTTCCAATTTAGTCATTTTCTTTTCTTAAATTTCCAATGACGAATCATCACACTTATCTACTAACTCCACTAATTGGTCTATTTACCATATAAGGACCTCAAATTTTGAATTCCATAGCTATTTGATACCTATACTACTAGAATCCAACTTTTGCACTTTATGCAATTTGGTCCTTTTTATTAAATTTAACATGTAATCGGTAAAATTTCTTTACAAATTTTTCATACGATATTTCAATTACAATGCAGACTATGAAATAATATTAAAATAATTTTCTTTTCGGACTCAGATTTGTGGTCCCGAAACCACTGTTCCAATTTCACTGAAAAAGGGCTGTTACAAAAACCAAACACGTCGTTTTTCTTGTTGTTGCCTAGTATTCATTTTGACCCATGTCATTCTTTTATGGTTAGATGCCCTTTCTTCTGCAAAATGAGAGTGTGTCTTAGATTTTAGATCTTTGTGCAACATCTAGTAGTAAACATACAACTTATAGCATTCCACACAACAAAAGAAGTGTTTGTACCAATTCATCTGAGTTTTCAACTAACTATGCATAGGAATGTCTAAGGTTCTAAAAATGTACCTACTTAGGCCATAACCCTCAATAATAAAAGTAACCTGATGTTTCCCCAAAACATAGTTCTTATCATTCAACTTAACTATGTCATTTGGGAAATTGAATTATAGAGGGCTTTGTGAACTAAGTGAAATGAGAGTTCAGAGATGAAGTTTTTTTGCCCAATTGAGGATCTTTAATGGAAAATGGATTTGTTCCTAATGGATTTCCTAGGTTTATAAGAGTTTCCTGATAAGTTCTTTAAGTATCCAATGCTACCAAGAACCACAAATGCAAAACAAAAAAATTGAAACCGTAATCCCTAGCAATACAAGAAATGATCAATTGTTACACAAAGGCTTCGATACCATGGTTGAACACTTATGGATGAAGAAATAAAGAAATGATTGAATTATATAAGAAAGACAAAATAGGGTACAAAATAACGATGAGTCGGTATATATACAAAGGACTTGCTAGAGCCTTGAATTGATTAGTTCTAACAAGGCTTAATGGTCAATTTGGCCCCCAAACTATGTCTGTTTTCCCACTTTGATGCCTAATTTTTTTTTTCTGTCGCAGTTTAGTACTTAAACTATCTTTCCATTACCCGATTCAATCCTTTTATTTTAATAGTGTTAAAAAACCGGTTGCCATGTGGCACCAATAAAAATGTGTCATGTAGCACTTAGGGTTATTTAAAAGAAAAATATAGACCCACCATTAACTATCATTGATCGATGTTGACTAGCATTGACCATTGTTTACCAATGCTGACCACCATTGATAGGTATTGACCGCCGTTGACCAAAGTTTCCATCCACGTGATGCTATTAGGACGAGCCACACCATCCTTCTTTTTTTTTTGTTAAAAATATAAAAAATCATATATAATATATAAATAATTCAAAAAAATTAAAAAATTATAAATTATATAGATATAAATTTTAAAGAAATCAAAATATTATATGAAATTTGAAAAAAATTTATAAAAATAAATAAAGAAGGCTCTTAACTTTTAAAAATTGCAAAGAAAACCTTAATTTTTCAAAAATATATGCTAGAAAATTGGTAATTTTTTTTCAAAAAACTTTAAATTCTTAAAATTCAAAATAATATATCTAAAATTTAAAAATAGACAAAGTTGATCAATATATATAAAGTTTTAATTTTTTAGAAATTCAATTTTTTTTAATTTTTAGAATTTAAAGTTTTTGAAAAAAATAAAATTTATGACAAATTTTCAATTTTTATATAATATTTGATTTTTTTAAATTTATATATTTTAGATATTTTTAAAAATTTTTACTTTTTTAATTATTTATATATTATATAACATTTTTACATTTTTAAATAATATATTATATAATATTAAAAAACAAAAAAAAGAAGGGTGATATGTCGCCTTCTAATAGTGCCACGTGGAGAGTTAATAACCAGTCAACGCCGATCAATGATGGTTAAGGTTGGTAAACGATATTCAATGTCATTAAATAATGTCCAATGTCGGTCAACATCTAGTTAATAGTGGCTCAATGTTTTTATTTCAAATAACCTTAAGTACCACATCGTACATTCGGATTGGTTAAAAGGTCCCACATGGTACATTTTGATTGGCACCACGTGAAAATCAATTTTTTTAACACCGTTACAAAAAAAAAAAGGTTGAACTGGGCAATGAAATGATAATTTAAGTACCAATCTAGGGCAAAAAAAAAGTTAGATACCAAAATGATAAAAACAAGCCTAATTTAAGGTTCAAAAATGTGCATTAAACCTTCTAACCAATTACCTAACTAATCCTATTCATTTGACTCCAAGGAATTGAACTGCAAATTGAATTACAATATATATTAACCAACTAACTAATACTTAACATACTAAGAACAACAAGCTAATGATTATAAATAATATTTTCTAACAAGCTTTTCAATCTTGTTACACACAATAACATGATTCAAAATTGTTTGCATAAAATAGTTAGGAATTCTCATCACAACAACCTCGGTCAAAGTGACTCAAACTACGAGCAATAATATCTTGCAATCTTATTCTTAACTTTGTCAATAGCATATTGATAACCCTCATCTGTTACTCTTTTATAAGAGGGGAACTCCAAGATAAGTAAACAAATCCTCTATCAATTGAAAGCCCAAAATTTAGCTAATTTCAATTTTAACTCTTCTTTATTCATTAAAGGCATTGATTCATTTATTAATCAAAATTTTTAACTTTTGGAGTTAATTTCTTTCGTGCAAAATTCCTTTATTGTAACTTTTAGGAGTAGTTTTTCTTCTCGATTTTCTTCAAGGAGTTATGGGAATACATTCTTCATCCTTCAATTTGCCAAAGATTATTTCTTAGAGGGTTGATTAGATTCATTAATTGAATTTTTGGGGTTTATATCTCAAACGGTTTAGTTGGACAACTATCTTCTATCCATATCCATTAGTTTATTCAATCCATCTTCCACCTTTTAATTTTTGTTTTCTTTATTTATCTATGTTTTGAATCTTTATTTTTTTTTTATTCTTGAGTTTCTTCTTTTAGTTAATTTTGTTTTCTATGTTTCTAAATGTGTTTGTTTCTTTTTTCAAGTCAAATTCGAGCTTTTTTTGGACTCGAACAACTTGAATATGACCTTGGCCCGCTACTCCCCTTATCTTTTGGTAGCAGATTTGGGCGCTTTTGGTTATTTCTCGTGTGTGCTAATAATTGAAATTTTGCTTCAATTTTTCTACAATCTTTAAAATTGTTTTACCCAGAATTTTTTTTGAAAATTTGATATTTAAGTGGGTAAACAACCTCGATTTGATCTAAAATTTTAATCACTATTCTTAGGCACTATTTTACAGTAAAAAAATTCCACAAGAAAAAATTGAAAAAAATAAAAAATTTGAAAAAGTGAAAAAAAAAAAGTCAAAAAATATTCTTAGGCACTATTTGAGTGTTTTTACTTTCATATTCTTAAAATGGTGTGCACACATGGTATGGACGAGGAGAATGATAAACTTAAGGCACAGCATAAATCTTGTATTTGAAAAAAAAAAAAGCATGAACATGTCCCCTGAAACACCCCTTACCTAGTCCGATCACCAGACCCTAGTTACAAGATGCTACTACAGTTATCAAACAGTCACATTCAGAAATTATCAATTTAGCACCAAATAAAATATTGAATCATTTGATAATTTCAAGTACAATAGAAACGAGATTAAATAGAGTATATAAATGTGATTAAACTAATCCAAGCATTAAAAAGCATCAAACTGTAAACTTTTCAAAATATGAGTGTGGGTATCGATACCCAAATCAAGTACTGATGCCATTTTTGCATTCTGTCGATTTTGAAAACACTTATCATTTCGTAAAGTATTGATACCTTGACCCATGGTATCAATACTTTAGCCCTGATGTTACAAAAAAACAAGTTTTGGAACCGTTCATGCTCAAGCCATAAATCTTATAAAAAAAAGTAGTATCTAAGTACATCAAGACCTGTACAAAACTCATTCAATTCAAAATCATTCCAAGACATAACATAAAATATTCTCAATCATTTAACCAATATGCCTCAATGGCACCAATGCACAATGTTCAATTGAATCAAAACTAATCATCCAAACAATTAGGTAACTATTCTCATCACATTAATTCACTTATCACAATCACATTTAACTATTCATATGCTTTACTCATAACTTACCGTATTACCTTCCAACTGTTTATAACATGCTAAAAGAGCATTTAAAATAATTACCTTATAAGGATCCAAATAGTTATCATTCTAAGCAAACTATTATACACATCAAAACTATATATAAATCATATGTACATTTATTATAGACATATTGTATGAATCATTTCATCATCATCCAAAAACAAATATGTATTCACAACAAAACCTAACACATGTCATATAACTGAGTTTAATACGATCAAAAGACTACCAAGACTGAAGTTGGATAGTGTAAGCTCCGAGGATGATCCAATAAGCGTGTTCCGCAAAAATTTTCAACTACAGAAACAAATAACGAAACAGAGTAAACATCAAATATGCTTAGTAAGTTCATAGGTATATAAACGATAAACTTACCTCATTTCATAATAAAACATCCCAAAATAATTAATTTAATTAAGTTTCCAGTCACAATATTTCACAAGTACAAGGTGAGCACTTCATATATAGCCATAATACTATTAATTCGTTCAATATGATTCGGTGCAGTATCATTCTATCAGAATCATTGTACATATAATTCATTTACTCAATTCAATCATATATATCCATATACTCACCATCATTTCCAAACATCATACAAGATCAGTCATTATATACATATTTCCTTTGTAAAACATTTAGCCAAATGAATTATAATAAACAGATATAGATATGAGGGTAACTACCTCACACCATTAGGCACCAAAGTGCTTAAACAATAGGAACTGAAGTGCTGAGCAATAGGCATCAAAGTGCATAGCTGGGCACAAATGTGCAATCACAGCATCGTAATGCAAACAGGAGCACAGATGTGTTACCAAGAGCACTTATTCAGTATTTAGGACATTCATGTTATCACAACACTTCTAATAACTAAAGCATGTATCAAGTTCATCTCAATTCCAAACCAATTTCAAAATTTCACCAAGTTACGTTATTTTTAATTTATTACTCTATCTCGATAACAAATCAAATTCATACCAATATGATTCGATCAGTCATAGTAAGCTATTATTTCATTAAATATCTTAAACTTAAATTCATCATATTCAATTTATCAATCAAATTATCCTTTCTTTACAATTTAGTCCATATCTCACCTTTTGTACCAAATTGTGAACAAATTAAATTACTATCTAACATACATATTTTCATAATTAATTTATGTAAAAATTTAAATGCAATCATACCATATGGACTTACCAGATACTAATAGCAACAATTGAAGTGTCACAGACTAATTCACAATTTTCCCTTTTCTTCGATTAATTATTAGTTGATCCAATTCTTGATTTGTATGGTAATTCATTTCAAAATATCAGTGCCAGTTACCCTATATCATCTTATTCAAGGCATATGAGAACTTAATTTCATTTTACATAATTTCCCTAAATTTTATTCAATTTAGTCCCTAAAACCAAAACTATCATATCTTTCAAATTTAAGCCCTGTTTTACCATCTAATTTCAAATACATCCTTCTACAGCCCTCTAATTTCAGTAATTATAGAAATTTCATGACAATTTCTAAATATTTTTATTTTAGTCCCTAAGCTTGAAACTAATAAATTTCACTTTACAAACTAGTCCTTAATCAAATATAAGCTTACCACCAAGCCATTTAACAAAAAATATATATCAAACACCATCAATGGAAAACTTTCAAAACTTTGACATTTTTACGATTTAATACTAGGTTTAGATAAATCAAGTTACAACAATCTCAAAAACATAAAATTTACAAAAAAAAAAAAAAATGGGGCTTGATTTGCTTACCATGCAAGAGGGAAAAGCTTGACCGAAAACTTCAAGCTTTAAAAATGGAGGATTCGGGTGGGAAAGAAGAAATGAAAAAGATGATGGTTGTTTGTTTATTTTTAACATATAAAATTAATAATTTAATAAAATTTGAACATATAAAACCTTTAAAAATAAAGCACTAACCGTCCACTAACTTTAAAATGGTCAATTTGCCACATAAACCCTCAATCATTTACCTTTTAAACCTTTTTAACTAATAAAAATCAATACCGATTAACTTTTACAATTTTTAAGATTTAGTCCTTGTACCTTAATTAGTCACTAAATTGGAAAAAAAAAAACATATCCAAAATGCAATTCACTTATATAATCACTCATTAAATATTTAATAAAAATACTTACGACCTCGTTTTATGGAAATGAGATCCCGATATCTCAATTTTCATACTTAATGTGTCACTCTCAATTTACTCCTAGACTTATTCTAGATCTTACTAGTCGTTATAGGTCTTAATCCTTCTTAGAACACAAGATACTTCTCAGAAGAATATCTATATAGAACACACTTTCATCGGATTTTCTCTTCAAACAAACACTTCACATTTTTCTAAAATGGTTATTCACAAACACTATTCTTTAACGGATAATTACTAACCGATTTCACACTTGGCAGATTCCCATACTGGATTAACAACTGTTAGACCAGCAACCAGATTGTAACCTAAATCAAACCCAAAACGAACTTATGCTAATGACGAAACGTTTTAGATCATTCAAAAAAATTTCCATTCGTCCATGTTACATAACATAAGAACGCCCAAATAAATAAACAGTTCAGATTCCAAATAACCCTAAAATAAGACATGATACTATTCATATGTGGCCAATACCTAATAACTCATATTTCAACCCTATATAGCGTAGGCACACTCAAACCAACGAACACCTATATCTTTCATAACTATAAACAAGTCCATATCCTATATTGACGGACTACAATGGCGAATTCCCTCTTTAAAAATATAGATGCATACTTTCTTTCAAGAACTGTCCCTTAAGACTCATTCAATTTCCTCACAAGACTAACTAAACCAAGTTAACTTCAGACGTATCAGATCCTTATCATAGAATCACCTATCGAAGAGATCTTAGAACTTACCACAGAGGTAGATAACCAAATTCTGCCACATAGGCATCCCTGAATACACCACTTAGGCATTTCACAGATCACCATAAATACATCATAGAATACGCCACAAAATAAATTACAAAATACACCACAGAGGCATTTACAGAATACGCCACAAAGGCAATCATAGATAACCTGCCTAAAAAAGCTTTGTCTGGTTGCCACCAAGGCACCACATGAACTTTCGTGTTTGTGATATAGATTTGCCTAAACTCATCATTGTGTGAAGTTTGCCGATTATTACCTTAGGACACACAGAAACCCCCAATAGATAAATGCAACTCATCCGTCCTTTCCAGAATGTGTCATGACCATGTTCTTTCCTAAGAATTGTCATACTCAATTTCGTGTTTACTGTCTTGACGAACTTCACTGCATACCACTGCTTGTCAAAACTCACATCACATAATCTCCCAACACTCTGTTAAACCCCCCATTCTCTAACATTTACAATCATGTATCATACATCTAAAATAAGTACATATTCATGTAGGCTATACTCATTTTCCTAATCGAGTCATACTTCTTTTCATGTTTCACTTACATCAACACTACCATGCATCATAGTATAAGTTCCATGTACACTCATATATTTACTTTTCAAAATCACATGCACCCATACATACAACACATCACACATTTAAACTCACATAGATACTATACGAAGATCATATATACTCATTCAACAGTCACTTAAGGACTCATGCATCTTTACTGGAACATCAACATAAGAAGAAATTTCTAGAATGATTATAGGAATCGAGACTAAGGTCTCATCTGATACTTACCTAGACTACAGCTTGGAGTTCTAGACTCAAACATCCTTCTCGAACTAGCAGCAAAAATTGTTTAAAAAACATAGAATCACCATTAAAACCCATTTACATACAAATGACTAACATCTCAATTACAGACAACCCTCATACAAGGTCTCTTAGTCACAACTCACTATTCATATACTTCTCAACAACCTTATTCTTTCAAAAATGTAACATGCAGAGCTATTAGACTTACCAGGAGGTGGAACATCCACCCATTAATTCAAAAACCTTAATTTCTAGCTAAATAAAGGAAAGGAAAACATATAACTTTAAGAAGAAAAACCAGAGAGTAGTATTGAAAGAAGAAAAACCCTCTAAAAAGACCCTTCTCTCCATATATATATCTAGTTCCCTTTAGTGGAACTCGATAAGTGGCGATTGTATCCAGAATTTGCCTACTAAATGACCTAAAAAATCTAGAAGAAATATAAATGAGAATCTTGTACAAATATTATTTAACCAGTCAATCCAGTTGACTCCTAACCAAATCACGTTACAAAATCTAATACACAGTGCTCAGGAAAACTGGGCATACTATACTTTTGGCGGTAACTTACACCACGCTTACTCTTTGATTGTCACTCTCTTTTCTTAAATAGCAAAATACTCTGAGATAAAATCTTCAATTACTTATACGGTGAGTACTTTACGCCAACTCTTATTCACCAAAAGACTGCAAATGGGTGGACTAGACTACGCCAAATAGATAACTTCACATATACACGTCTTCTAATCGGGTTTGCCAGATTTAGGGTGTAACATCCAAAATAAAATTCACTTATATAATCACTTATTTAATAAAAATATTTATGACCTCGATTTTTGGAAATGAGGTCCCGATACCTTAATTTCCAAAATCACTGACTTTAGGGTCAATAAAAATATACTTTAAATAACTCTCCACTTAACAAAGTCATCAGACCAAATTCCAATATAATAATATAATTAACTTGTAAATATTAATTAATAATATTTACAGACTCAATCATCGGAGAATGGGGTTTCAAAACTACTGTTTTCGGTACCACTAAAAATGGGCTATTACATCTCAACGCCATTCAATATTTTATTATTTTTGGGTTTATCAGGAACGAAATTGGTACAAAAGACATAGCAAGCTCTGCTAGATTAAATGACTTCTAGAGGAGCACAAAAAAATGTTTGGTGATAAGAGGGATCACTAAAACTCTAAATGCCAACAAGAAAAGGAGAGGATGATCAATCTCTTTCCTATTTTGAAATGTCATTGGTGTGATTCAAATGATCATAAGGGTTTCCAATGTTCGATTCACTATCCACCCAATGATGAAAGTTGTGAAGAAGAACGTATGTACGACACTGAGCCTATTGAGGAGTCTTTTTTTAGTGTTACCATCGGCAATGATGATATGAATGAGCATGAAACTTCGAGTGACGTTGTTTATAAAGGCAATAAGTGTAATTTTGTGCCTATTTTTAAGTCTAGATCTACCACTGCACCTTGTTCCAAATTTGATGTCAAAAAAGTTGATAGTAATAGTGAGAATTGTGATGATAGTGATAGTGCACTTTGTGAATCAGAAAATTTTGATAATGGGAATTGTTTCCAAGAGTCTATGAATTTGGACGAGTTAGACCTTTATTTTCCTCCTAAAGAGTTGTATTTTGATGAATTCAATGTTCAAAATTTTTTAGGGGTTAAAGGGAAATGAGGATGTCATGTAAAATGATTGAAAGAGAAGAGACCTTGAGCGATAAAAATCAATTGAGTTCAATTTACATTGAAAAAAAAGAAGAAAGAAAGAACCTATACAACGAAGAGGAATGGTTATTTTTTCACTAACCTCAAGTTGAATTTGTCTAAGGGACTTGCTTCTTTTAGAATTTGTTTATTCTTTGAGAGGAGCCCAATTAACCCATTCCACCTATGATAAAGATTTTTTCTTATTCGACTAAAGAGAAGATTCAAAAAAAATCTTTTCAATGAAAGGGGGAATGATACATGCACAGATGGGGTGAAATTTATTAAAGTCAATTCAACCAAGCTGCCAATTTTCAAGTTTGGAAGATCAGTCAACTTGCAACGAACTTTTGGATGGGGTCCAAGCATTTCTAGGCTAAGATGTCTGCATAGCGTTTGAAGAGTTATATTTTAGCTTCAAAACGCACTTTGAATCACTCAATTTCGAGTCTAAAAGCTTAAGTTATGATCATTTTACTGAAGACTATGTGAGCAGAATTTTTGGACAAGATTATTATGAGAAATTACGAGATTCAGGTTTTAATTCGAGTTTAAATCATATTGGGTTCGAGTGTAATGTCTAATTTTGATTATATATGAACTCAATATTGTATCTATTAGGTTTTATTATTTTATTATTTATTTATTTCAAATTTTAGGATATTTTAAAGTATTTAAAGTTGTTTAGGGGTTTTATGTTTCTTAGTCAATAAAAAAGTTTAGTTCTACTAAAACTACTTCTTATTTAGATTAATTAGAGTTTCATCATACTTTAGAGTTTCATCATACTTTATGGTTTTATTTTGATTTAATTAGTTAGCCTATATAAAGGTCTCTTCATTATTCATTAAAGATATTGATTCATTCATTAATAAAATTTTCTTGGAGTTAATTTCTTTCGTGCAATATTGTTTTCTTGTAAATTCTAAAAACCATTTTTTCTTCTCGATTTTCTTCAAGGAGTCATGAGAATCTATTTTTCATCTTTCAATTTGTCAAGAATTATTTATTGGAGGGTTGATTAGAGCCATTAATTGAATTTGTTGAGGTTTATATCTCAAACAGTTCAATTGGGCAACTATCTTCTATCCATATTCATCGGTTTATTTGATTCGTCTTTCACCTTTTAATTGTCATTTTCTTTATTTATCTATGTTTTGAATCTTTTTTTTTATTCTTGAATTTCTTCTTTTAGTTATTTTTGTTTTCTTTGTTTCTAAATATGTTTGTTTCTTCTTTCAAGTTAGATCTGAATTTTGTGTCGAGTTTAACAACTACCTAGCAGAAAAAAAGGAAACCAATCCTTGGTCCGCTGCTTCCCTATCACCATTCCTTAGTTCTCATTGCTCTATGTATACTGTGACCCAAACATAAGGGGATAACATGTCTCCCCGATGACTTCCCCTGGAAGGTGTAAATGCTTCCGTGATAACCCCATTCCACAACCTGCATCATAGCAGTAGAAATACAGTTTATAATCACCTAAATTAAATTCTAAGGGAAGTTTGCTTCAATGATGGAGTCTTAGCTAAAATCCCATTGAATATAATTTTGAGCTTTTTCTACAACTTTTATGGCCATTTATCCCACAGTGCCTCTCTTAATCCTCCCGTGCAATAATGATATTATCTGTAATGTTTCTTCCAGTAACAAAGCTCACTTAATTAGGGAATGTGTTTTTTGAAGGATTAGATACTAGGTCTAAATCGATCCGCAAACAAACGTGTGTATCAATTCTTCGAGAATACCCGTTGACCTTCTTTTGTTTTGTAGATTTCTTTTTAACACAAACTTTGTATTAAACATATTACAAATTTCTACTTCATCACACATAGATGACAAGTGTTACCATGTTTTGAACCAAAACCAAAAGAAGTGCTACCATGCATCCGCATATCAAAATTAAACCCTATTTTAGTTCAAAGACTATGTGACGTTATCCCATTTAACAAATTGAAATTCATCTCACGCAATTACGTATCATTTTTTGCTACACATGAAAGAAGCTTGAAACGAACATGCAAAAACCCAAAACCAAGGTGGTCACAAGGGAAATTATTAACTTTCATAAACTAAGAAAAGGGCCCAATCTCAAGCACATTCTTTCTCGTACACTTCACTGGCATATTTCCAATTGATGACTTTCCATATGTTCTTCAGGTAATCTGGTCTAACATTCTTGTACTGCACCATAATAACATAAGTCAAAGGGACACATAATCAATAGGACAAAAGGATTTGCTAAGAATGCTGTCTTCAACCAGATCAATGAATAAGCTAAATTCTTGATACACACACACATATATATCCCTCCCTTCCTCTTGCACGCACTGGAGTAAAAGTTGTACAGAGATTCTCTTAAGAGGAAACAAAGTCCTAACCACTTCTATTGTCTTAACAGGGATATGATGCAGTGATAGGCTTATTTATGAAACTAAATCAAGTAAACCATAAGATCTTTTCGACACTCCCTATCTTCAGTCAGTTGCAGGAGTGCAACAGTGCAAAACTCAGTTTGTTGCTGTGACTAATCGTAGAAGATAACTTTTGAAAAATATATATAGTGGACAGCTTAGAGTTTGAGAATTACCTGTAAATAGTACGCATGCTCCCAAACATCTATGCCAAGCAAAGGAACTAAATGTGGCCCTTTAGTCACGAGTGGATCCTGCAGCAAAATTTCCATAATTATATTGAACCTGGCAGAACCTTCTGGGTTTCTTTTATCTTCTTACTATAATAGCCACAACTCTCACGGTTCAAGAAAGATATGAACTTGACAAGACTTCAAACTTCAATCTATAGAAACTGATGGCAAGTAACCTCTCTATAAAAAGGGGAAAAAGAACACATCATAGACCTATAAGGTAATGGCCAACCCTGTTGCTTGGTAAATCTTCTAGAGAGAATAATCTAATATCAGATATTCTCAAGTTATGTCTTCCAGCAAAGCAGGAAAAGAAGGTTGATAGAAATAAGTAGATTTAAATTCAACCAAACCAACCAAGATGCCACGGTAATTGTTCTTGGTTATGCTATATATTACAATCATACCTGATTTGGAGTTGTTTCTATAACGAGTTTCTTTAATTCCTTGTTCACTCCAAGCCACTGCCAAGGCAAAAAGGAAGCAAACAAGAAATGAGAAGTAAGTGATAGATGCAAGCCATTCATGACCAATAACTAAAATTAACCAAACTCCTTACCACCCAACCAGAGCCCTGCAAAGCAGCACCCTCAGTATTCATCTTCTGAATCAATGATTCCAATGAACCAAAGTGTGTGTCAATAGCCCAACCCAAGGAAGCTTTTGGAGGTTCACCTCCTCCTTCCTGTCATGTAAACGTCAATAAGCAAAGAGGGAATGGATTTGAAATCACAAGCTCCATCACGTAGTACTTGGAAATATGGAACTTACACGAATAGGGGCAAGGTTCTTCCAAAAAATGGAGTGGTTGACGTGACCTGCATGAGATACCAATCATCCAACATAAGGGGAATTTAATGTAATCACCTACAAAGGATAGAAAAACAAAGAGGGCGACAGTCTAGTCAATAGACAACTGTCCTAGTTACACAGAATCATTAATCAAGCAAAATTGAATTATGCTTGTGCCTAATGAACTAAGTTTTTTTTCCCAACAGATTTGTAGTAAATCATCGAAACCTAAATTTCAAAACAATGGCGCATGAAACGAATGAAATCAAAATTCAATTGGGCTGAATTCCACCAAGTGAACTTCGGTATCAAAACTAAAGATAACATTTTTAAAATTTATATCATTCAAATTTCAAGATATCCTATTTACTTTCGTAATCAGAAGCAAAAAGCAAGTAAATAGAAAAAAAAATGTCTTACAATTTCAAAATCTGTAGAAAAATCCCAAAATTTCAATCTTTAAAAACGAAATTCGATTAATTAGTCGAACAATTAAAACAAAAAATTTACCTCCGCCGTTGAACTTGATAGCGCTTTGCAACTTAACGACGGTGGAAGAATCACCTTTCTGAATAGCCTCATGGAGCTGCTCTAAAGCCTTGTTATAGTTAGTGATGTAAGCTTGATGGTGTTTTTGGTGATGGAGTTGCATGATCTCTCCACTAATGGCGGGCTCAAGAGCGCCATAGTCGTAAGGAAGATCGGGGAGGGAGAAAGTCTGCAATGATCGAGACAGAGGCAGCAGCCTCGTGGAATTTAGGCCCAATGTTAGGGTTCTTCTGGTGACTGACGAACGAAGAGCCATTAGGAAATGCTTTTGGATTAATTTTTCAAAGAGAAAGAAGGGCGTGAAGTGAAGTGAAGGGGTTTGGTTTATACAGGAAGAAGGGAATTGAGGAATGAGCTGGACTGGGCTGGACTGGGCTGGTGAAAGGACGGGTCTTCAACTCTTGGGTCAAATTAGAGGAAAGGACACCTCGTCTCCTTTTAGCAATGTAATTGGTACGAGAAATTATTTTATGAGCCCTCTATGGTCCATTCATAATTATTTAATGATATTTTAGTAATTTTTTATGTTATTGACACATAATTTTAGTAATTTTTTCTCTAAACTTTGAATCCAAATCTCAACCCTAAACCTTGACATTAAATCTTGAACTCGAACCCTAAATCATGAACCTCGAGCCCCAAACATAAGTTCAAGGTTAAGGGATTCAAAGTTTGGGGTCAGAGTTTGAGATTTAAGTTTGGGTTTTGGATTTAGAGTTCAAGGTTTATGTTTAGGGTTCAGGGTTTGAAATTTAATGTTTAGGATTTAGGGTTTGGGGTTCGAAGTTTGAGGTTTGGGGTTTGAGGTTCAAGGTAAAAAAAATTACCAATATTATGTGTCAATGACATAGAAAAGATTGTTGAAATGTCATTAAATAATTGGAAAGAGACCATAATGATGTGGTGGGAAAGGTTCATAAAATAATGTCTCCCATATCGATGGATATACCATTTTTTATTAGTGTGGGTAGGTATTGGTATCAGTTTGTTTTGGTATGCCGACCTAGTTTGTATTTATGGAGATTTTTAAAAGTATAATATATGTGTATGAAAAACATTAACTATAATATCAGATGAATGAGATTAAATAAATTTCAAATACAAAATACTCATCAATTATATAAAATATTAGCTTAATTCATGATTTAGCCTTTAAAAGGGTACCTATTTTTCTACTTTGGTACCTAAACTTTTCTTGTCCCAATTTAGTACATAAAGTATCAATTTCCTCTATTTTTGGTCCATTTTGTAACGCTTGTTAAAAAAAATTGGTTAGGCAACTTTGGCAAATGGAAAATCGCCATGTGGCATGTTTTGGCCAATGAAAAAGTGCCACGTGTAAATTAGGTTTATTTAAAATAAACAAAAATTAATTAAAAAATAAAATTATAATATTAAATATTTAAATATTAAAATATTAAAAAATAATTTTAAATTTGATCGACCGTTGATTGGTGTTGACTGACTATTGACCCTCTATGTGGCATTATTAGAACATGATTTTAATATTATATTTTATTTATTAAAAATGTAAAAAATCATATTTAATAATTATTAAAAAATTAAAAATAATATTTTTATATAATTTTAAAATATATAATTATAAATTTTTTTATTTTAAAATCAAGAAGGATGCTATTAATAAGAAAACATTACAGGATTGCATCACAGACAAGTGTTCTTTCCAACCTTTACAATAATGCCAAACCCTAATAAATGAAAAATAAAAGCTTTATAAGAATAAACCTTAAAAAACCCTACATAGATAGAATTAAAGCCTAAAAACCTAAGAAAAAACTCAAACGCCAAATTTGAAATGAAAAAGAAAGAAAAACATAAAAGAAAAAGAAAATTGTTCAACTCTTTGGCATCCCTCATCAACTTCTCTACTACCATCGTCAAAACCATCAAATATTCTACCTTTTTTTCGTCCATGATGGAATGTATGTAGAGACTGAAACTGTCGGAGTCCTTTCATTTGTATTTTTCCGACTCATTTCACCTTTTTGACAGGGACATTCTATCTTCTTCGACCGCTGATTCCGTTCTTGGAGGTGCCTCTTCAATCCAAATCCTCAGTGAATCCCATAGTTTCCCTTCCTTCGCCATTATGTGCGCCACATGGTTCACCTATTTGCCCGTAAAATGACAAGTAAAGCTTTCAAACCTCTAAGCCCGTTCTCCTATTTCTTTAATAATCACAACAATATTTGATTTGTCATCTTCAAACATTTGGATTTTCTTTATGACTGTCAAGGAGCCACCTTTCAACCACCAGATTTCTAAATCCCAAATCTTCAGCCACTACCACTGTTTGTAAACAAGCTCTCGCCTCTACCGTGGTTGCATCAGCCACAAAAGTATTAGGGTAAGTATATGCTGCCAGTATATGTCCTTCGAAATCTCTAAAAATTATTCCTATTACTAAACTCAGCATATAACTGTCATACGCTGCATTAAAATTACCTTTTACCACATTTATCCTCGGTGGAGTCCATGCACAATCATTTTGTCAAACACCTGCTTCTGTCACTATTTCCAGTTGAATGTTCTCTATGTTAAATGCCTTAATAAAAGATATCAATCTCCTTGTGCACTGCCTTTCTCCTTGATGATAAACTTTGTTTCTGTGATGCTATACTGCCCACTATGTGATGACTAACCATTTACACTACTCTTCTTTCATATTCAAAAATAAATTTGCTAACCACATATTCCAATTTGTTCCGGGCTACTGGATGAGCCATCAGTCCCCACTCCTTGCAGGACACATTTAATGAACGTGTATTCCCAGAAGACGTGACTCACTGATTCCTCCATTGCACGGCAAAGAGGACAAAGATTCACAATCTGTAAATTTCTATCTTTTAAATTGTTAAAAGTAGGGAGGAAGTTATTGGCAATTCTCTAAGATGTAATTTTGATTTTGCTTGCAACCTGTAATCTCTATAATTTGTTGTAAAATTTTTGCAGTAGCGTAGGCTGTATCCCTTCCTCTTGCCCTATTGTCGTATCCTCCTGTAACAGTCATTTGTATCCGCTTTTTGCTAAATGTACCCTTGTTTTGTCACCCCTCCACACTCTTTTCATCGTGATTATCCACTGTAACGAGTGGGATGGAAAGAATTCTGGATATTTTCTCTTCCTCAAAAAGCTGCCGTAACACATCAATTCTCCAGGTAACATGATCAAAATTAATAAGGTATGCTATTGATGTAAAATTAATATTAATATGCTGAACTCTTACTTTGTCATTCCCAGGTCTCGGGATCTAAGCTTCATTCCAAATATTAATCGACTTTCCATTCCCCACTCTCTATCCCACTCATTCCTCCAAAAGTTTCCTCGCACTCCAGATACTCCTCTAGGTAAACAAAGGGTGAGATCCTAACCTCGCACTCATAAAGTCAGTATTTAGAAAATACTTTGCTTTTATAACACGTGCAAATAAGCAACCTGGTTTCGTAATTAATTTCTAACCTTGTTTCACAAGTAAAGCTATATTAAACTTCACCAAATCCCTAAAAGCAACCCTCATTGATCTTTTGGTTTACACATTCTTTTCCAATCACACTAATGAATTCTCTTCCCTGTTTTAGAATTTCCCCACCAAAATTTGCTACTAATATTTTCAAACTGATAGCATAGTGAAATGGGAAATAAGAAACATTGCATTGTATAAACTGGAATGGCTTGTAATATAGCTTTAATAAAAACTTCTTTACCTCTAAGTGACAACTGGCGAACACTCTAACTTTCAATACGTTTAATCATCTATCTTTAAAACTCACGAACACTCTAACTTAAAACCCTTACCTCAAGAATCGCTCTGACCTATTCCTGCATATCGATTTGAATATTGCTACTGAAAAAAATTAGTGATTTCTCAAAATTAATCAACTGCCCTAAAACCCCTTCATATTCATTCACAACTGCTTTAATAGCATTTGCATTCTCCAAACTTGCTTCCCCAAATAAAATACTGTCATCAGCAAAGAAAATATGAGTTAAAGTAAGTCCTCCTCTCCCCATCTTTACGCCTTTAATAGCTCCCTCTCTTTTTGCCAATTGAATGAGTGAAGAAAAACCATCTACACATATAAGAAATAAATATGGGTTAAAAGGGTCCCTTTGTCTCAAACCCCTTGAAGGCTTAAATTTTTCTCCTCTAATCCCATTAAACAGAACCGAATATTCCACTGATCGGATGCACCCCATCATAAGATTCAGCCATTCATCACAAAAACCCATTTGTTTTATTACTTGTTCAATAAAATTCCATTCAACCTTATCACAGGCCTTGCTCATATCTAATTTCAATGCAAAATAGCTCTGATTTCCCTCTCTTTTTTGTTTTAATGTTTGTAAAACCTCGTAAGCAATGATCGTATTATCTGTGATTTGTCGTCCAGGAACAAAAGCTGTTTGCGCCTCATCAATGCACTCGTCCAACACAGTTCTAAATCTGTTAACAATTATTTTGGATATAATTTTATACATCACATTACATAAACTAATCGGCCTAAATTGTGTCATACAGTTTGGGGAATCAAATTTTGAAATAAGCACTATACTAGAATAGTTAATAACATCAATCTCTTTTTTCTATTAAGAATTTCTAAACAAAACTTTGTGATAATACTCTAAAATGACATACTTTTATGTGTTAATTTCATATATATTTTGAGTATGATTCTACTAATTTGGGCTTTTTATGGTTTTTCATCTTGTAGGAACTAAATTGAAGGCAAAAGGAAATTTAGGGACAAAAGACGTGAAATTAAAGACAAAATGGGTCAGCATGCGAAATAGGGAAGAAGTGGTGCCTAAAATACAAAGTGTGAAAGACTTGGGGCAAAAATTCAAAGAAGAGATTTATGAACATAAGACTTTATTTAAATTTTAATTTTATTTTTAGGATTATTCTTAGGATTATTATGACATTGTTTAAATTTAATTTCAAATTATATCTTTTTTTATCTTCTAGAATTTAAATAGGAACAAACTAGGTTTTTTATGTACTATAAATAAGGGATGGAGTGACGTGAATATGGATTCATCCTTTTCTGTAAAAAAACTCCTTCCCCCTAAAGCTCTTAGCTTTTTGTTCTTTTTATTTTCCAATGAAATTCCATTCCATTAAACTTATTTCTTTTTTCCCTAAAAGCATGAGCCACTAAACTCATCTAGCAAAAAGTTATCAAGACTCCTCCAAAAAAGTTCATAAGGCTTAAAAACTGCACTTAACCCTTCTCAACGGGTATCCATCATTTCTCCGCATTATGGGACCGACATTTCCGTCCATGTCCTTCAAAAAGTAATCTTTTCATATTGTGCAAAGGTGGCCGCTTTGTCTGTTTTGGAAAGATAGCACAGCCGGTTCATTACCTTACTGCGTCAGAGGTTGTCGAGCCCAAGAGGCGAAATGGCATGGCATTCGCCATTGAGAAATGATGATCTAGTGTAAGGCGGTCCCACAAAAGTGACGGTTGGCTAGAGTCAGGTTCCTCTAAATCGTAAGGCTAAAACCTAAGTGGACCTGGTGGTCGTAGGCGTCCTCTTCCACTATAACCGGCTTATTTTGTCATGAGAAGGATCACCTAAAAGTCGATTGATTGAACCAAAGGAGGATCGAGATAATCGGAGGCTAGAATCCCCTAATTGGAAAACCACTTTCTCTTAATTCTGCTTCTTATCACATTTACGATTTCGATCTATTTAATTTTGACTTATCCTCATTTTTAATTCTATTTTATTTTATTTTTTCCAGGTCAGCTATTTTTCTTGGGCATGATTATGCTCGGGATTTCGAGAAACAAGGAGCTATAGCGATTCAGTCCCTGAGGATTTGACCTTACTTCCCTTATACTATTATTTTCATTATTTCTTAGGGATAAGTTATTTTTGGTGCTTTCAATGACACACCACTTTGTAACCTCCTCCCCTACAATATGCCAATACTTGTGGAGAAAAAGGGCTAGGAATCCGTCCATACCTAAAGCTTTCAGTGGTGCAATACCTTTAACTACCGTTAGAACTTCCTCGAGTTTAAACTCCTTGACAAGCTCAGCATTCATGTTTCCTTGGATGCATATCAAAATTCCTTACAGTACTCCATCAGTGTTCCACGTATTTGAGGCTGTGAATCACTCTTTAAAAAATATCCCATCGCCACCCTTGCCTTTTTCTCTTCTTCCACAATCCACTCTCCATTCGGCCCTTTCAGTTTTTTATAGGGTTCATTTTCTTCCGTTGATTTGAAAAGTTATGGAAAAAATATGTATTTCTATTGCCAAATTGAAGCTAATTCACCCTTGCTTGTTGTTCCCAAAAAAGCTCCTCTTTATCGGCTTCCAAGTTTAAAGTTAACTAACTTCTTCCATCTCTGCCAATGTATCATCATCTAGGTCAATTGAGTGAAATTCTTCCAATCTTGTAATCAATAATGCTGACGCTTTCCTTTTATTGGCTGATATTCGTCCCATCTCTTTTTTTAAATATGTCCCCTAACTTACCTAACTTTGTAGGAATCTCATCCATATTTCTTTCCCAAAACTCTTTAACTCTTTGTTCACAACTGTCCTCCATAATCCAATTCGTGTTAAATTTGAAGTTCTTTCCCTGATTCAAAAATTCAATACTCTCTAATCTCAAATCCACCAGGATAGGACAATGGTCAAAAAAAGCACGCGATAAATGTTTTAAATAATATCCTGAAAAAGTCCCTCACCAAATCGAATTTGCCACTCATCTATCAATTCTCTTTCGAATCTTATTTTCAGGTAACCTCCCTCTTTCCCAAGTGAACCATCTCCCCGAAAAACCCAAAACGTTAAGATCACACTCCTCCAATGCTTTTCTAAACAGAGTCATATTTCTTTCATTTCTTAGCCACCCTCCTTTTTTTCTCAAAAAATACATAATTTCATTAAAATTGCCCATGACCAGCCAAGGTAGGTCATGACAATATCCCAACCTCTTTAGTAGTTCCCACGACTCTCTTCTTTTATTATCTTTCGAGGCGCCATAGAACCCTATAACTCTCCAATATGGCATACCCTCTCTTTCCATAACTTCCACATCAATATGTTAGCTAACTAACTTTTTAATTATACCACATACTCTCCCTTCCACCTAATCGATAACCCCCCTTTAGAACCCCTCGCTCCCACATCAATTTCATTGCTAAAACTGCACTTCATTCAAACCTTTTCCATTCTTTTTTCACTTAACTTTGTTTCAATTAGAAACAAAATCTGGGGCTGAACATGCCTCACCTTATTTTTTTAAGGTGATTTATCGCTCATGGCTGCCCAAACCACGAACGTTTCAATTTAATATTTTTATTGCTCATGGTCGGCACGCTTACTAGCAGCCGCTGATCTCTTAATAAATTCAACCATTGTACTAATAGATGCATTCCCTATTGCAATTTCTTCCATTGTTCTCTGTCTTTTCTTCCCCTCACAAATCGCAATTGCCTTATTCTCCATTATTTCCTTCCTTTGGTCACTTCTACGTGCTTTTAGATCAACTGCAACTCTTTTTGTACACTTTCTATTTCGCTCATCCACATCTATAGTTAAAGAACTAGTAGCCCCTTGAAAATCACATGTCACATCCTCCTTCAACCATCTACTTCTAGTTAAATGTTCATTCCTTGACAACGCCTTTAACGATAAATCCCACCCAAACATAACTTCATGCACCCCAATTGTCATTAGTATTGGGCAAAAACCTTCCCCATGTCCCAATTTTCCACAAAAGTAGTAGAACGACATTAATCATTCATATTGAAAGAAGGCATATCATTTTCGTCCTTGCCCCAAATTCAGTTTTTTCTTCGTTTCAATGCAAGTCTGACATCAGCTTTGACTCCAAATCTCATAAATCTCTATTACCCTATTGTAATCAATGCAACATCATATTGTAAAAATTGTCCAATAAAATCACCTAGTTGTCTTGCCAAAACCTCTGATATAAACCCAAAAGGAAGATTGTGAACTTGGACCCAGAAATTAGTAAAAAACGATAAGACTCTCAATGGATCTTCCCCTCTAATCAATCGATGAAAAATAATAAGATGCCTATTGAAAGACCAAGGTATGCCATCTAACACCCTTTTTATATCCAATTCATAGAAAAAACGGAATAAATAAAATTTTCCCCTAAATCTAAAATTATAACTCCTCTCAGTATGTGCCATAAATCTGCCAAAGTTCTTTTCAGAGAGGGAAAGCGAACCACACAATCCGTTAGAGCTCTTCCTATTAAACAGAATTGATAATTATCCTCTATTGCAACTCGATCCTTCTCACAAGTTATTGGATCCTCTTCATCATCATCAATGTTTAAATTCGCAAGTTCTACCTCCGTTACCCAAGAAAAAAATCAAATCAAATAAATCCACACAAATAACACAATTCGAAAACCAAGAAAGAAAGACTTGCCTTTAGCGGACGAAGAAAAAACATGAAACGTGCTAAAGGAAAAACCCTAGCAGACGAAGAAAACAATTCAGCTTAAAATCATGACTTGATAGTACTTTTAGGTATGGGTTTTATAATTATAAATTTTAAAATAATAGTATCGATACTATTTTATGATTCTATTTATTTTATAAAAGTTAGTCAAAAGACAAATGTATCAATACCATTTTGTGATTCTATTTATTTTATAAAAGTTAGTCAAAAGACAAATGTATCAATACCATTTTGAAGTATTGGTACCTTGATATAGAGTACCGATACCTTAATCTGGTACCAATACTATTTTTGCATTCTATTTAAAAATCTAATTGAACTAAAACGTTAAGTACCGATACCTTTATCAGGATATCGATACTTTAGTACCAAAATGATCAAAAACTTCCATTTAGTGCCCATTTCATGCCCAAACCAAATTTTGATTCAAAAGATGCCATTAAATACATTTAAAACCAGCACAAAACTAGTTAAAATGCAACCATTTCGTTGTTTAACCATTGTCATAAACGACCAAATCAGCATGCCTTAATTTGGCACCAAAAACACATCGAACAACATATTAGAACATAACTACTTCTCCATGCATTCAAACCATTTAATCAATACATCATACATTACTATCCCTAGGCTCAAAACATACCATAGTACTATCAACTATCATTCATGAAGACTCACAAATATGATTCATTATGTAGCCAAAACATTCATTTATGCACCTATGTTTCATACCATTATCAACCTCCAAAATTAACTTTCAAATTAGCAATATATAAAGGACTCTCCTAGGTACATGCCATAAAACTAACAAAGAATTTCACCAACTTTGAGGATTCTGGAATTTCACCTAACCTGAGCATGGAAATAAATTGAACGCTAAGTAGTCAACTCAGTGGTATTCCTATATTTCAATCATTAATAAAAGCAAGATAAATAATACATTCAATGATTTCTCCAAATCTTAACAGCTAACTAAATGTATCATTATGTCTTATTGATTCGTTTAAACAAATGTGGTTAATCAATTCACCAACTTACTACATTAGCTTACCATATCTCAATTCTCAACTAGTTTTACAAATTAATAGTCTGAGTTCAGTGCTCATCGATATACTTGACACCCAGTGCCTTATCAGATAAATCGAAGTAATTCAATTGCACCCAACACTCATTGATGTATTTGGCACCCAGTGCATCATCGGATAAATCGAAGTAATTCAATTGCACCCAACACTCATCGATGTATTTGGCACCCAGTGCCTCATTGGATAAACTGAAGTTATTGGTGCCTCATTGAATAAACTGAAGTTATTCAATTGCACCCAATGTTCATCAATGTATTTGGCACCTAGTGCCTCATCAGATATATCAAAGTTATTTAATTGTGCCAACACTCATTGATGTATTTGGCACCTAGTGCCTCATCGGGTAAACCGAAGTTTGACATGCACATTGACTAAACAACAAATCTTCATATTTCCATAAGATTTCAATTCTCACCCAATCAATCCCAATTCATAGTTCAACTCATCAATGTATCGCTTAGCATAACAAGTTTCAATCCAGTCCAAAGCTAATTTCATACTTCTTTCCAATGACACTAATTGTTATCCTTTTCAATTTAGCCCTTTCTTTCGGAAATCGACATTTTTATATCAATTTTACTTAACTGATCTATTACAACTAAATTCAATATTTTATCATGCTAAGTAATAACAATATACAACAATTTAAATGTGTTGAAGAAAATAAATACAAACTGTAAACTTCGAGTTATTTGTCGACAACTTTAGCTTTTCCCTTCCCTCTCGAGGAATCCCGGTTGACGTTAGCTACAGATTAACATAAACATATAATGCCATAAAAATTCAATCCAATTCACATTCAATCATCATTTTATACAAACTTTACTTTTTATTCAATTTAGTCCCTAAAACCGGGACTAGCATAACTTTCAATTTAAAATTCCAATTTGAAATCTGATTTCACAATAATCCATTAGGGACCTCCTATTTCTAATTTCTACAGTAAAATTTACAATTTACTCAATTTAGTCCCTAACTTTCGAAACTATCAATTAACTTCACAATTTAGTCCCTTTTTCACATCTAAGTTTAGAATCTATCAATTTAACACCTAAAACTTTCAATTATCAACTATAGAAATTTTCAAAACTTTAACAGTTTTAGAAATTAATACTTGGGCTAGCTAGATTAAGCTTTCATAATCTCAAAAACATAAAAAAGTACAACGAAATAACTAAGGACTTACTTGTAATTTGAGCTAAACTCTTACAAAATCAATAATGGCGTTAAGCCCTTCTAGTTTCGGTCTATGGCTGGTTTGAGAAGATGAAAGCTTCTCTTTCCATCCACAATTGTTGTTTTATAAGGTTAGTTTAATTATAATATAATTATATTACTTAATTTAATTTAATTAACATCATCATCATACCGTCCACTCACTAACATTTAGACATGGTATATTTACTATTTTGAGCCTTAGATTAATTACAATTTAGGTCTTCAATTCGTTTCTTTATTAAAATCTCCAACAATTGGACTTTATGATTTAGTCTCTGAACCTCAATTAAGCCTTAATTTAACTAAATTATCTATCCAAATTTCAATTCACCTACATGATAACTCCATAAATATTTAATAAAAATATTTACAAGCTCGATTTACGCTAACGGGGTCCTAAAATTGCATTTTCTAACACCTTTGACTTTCAGATTGTTACACATATTATTTAAAACAAATTAATAAAAAAATGAAATATTTACGCTATTAAAATGAAAGAAAAGATTAAATTATTTATCATGGTGTTGTCATCAATGTTGAGTTGACGCTGAGTTAACTTGTGACATCAACTCAATCAAATACATTGTTAATACATACAACTGATTGAGGTAATGAATTGTGCATAATAAATTTAAAATATATAAAAATATCAAAACAAAACTTTACTAATACAATTGGTGTGGGTTCAAATCCTACTATACGTATAATTTTTTATATTTTAAGTGACAATCAGAATACCCTTAAATAATATTACTTATTTTAATTACGAAGAATATTCCTATAACTTTCTAACCAAGTTGCTAACCCGATTAAAGGTTACACCAACTTAATTTTTATTAATAATATATATATATATATATATATATTTCTTTCGGTATGGTTTGTTTGTATTTATTATGGGTAGACATTCTAAACGTTAAGAAAAGTCAAATCTATACCTAGGAATGTCCAAAGAAACTTTTTGTCTTAAGACACGTTGCACATTACTAGCAATTTTTTCATTTTATAAAAAAATAATTAAATTTCACTTTTAATTCTTTTGACATGTTTAAATTTGATATCTAGCTCTTGTAGTTTCATTTCTAATATAATTTGATTTTTTATAATTTTATTAATTAGTTTAAATAGTTAAAATATTGTTAGCTTTTTAATTAAAATATTACATGATTCTATATAATTTAAAAGTAAAATTTTAAATCTATAAAATTGAGAATTAAATTCTTAAAATAAAAGTTGGACTAAATTCTAAATGCACGAAGTGTAAAGACTTAGGGCCAGTTCTTTATGGCTTTTGAGAAGTGTTTTTGAGAAGTGCTTTTGAGAAGTGCTTTTCAGAAGTACTTTTGAGAAGTGCTTTTGAGAAGTACTTTTGAGAAATTTGTGTGTTTGGCATTGCTGTCAAAAAGTGCTTTTGAAGAATAAAATGTCTATTTTAGACATGAGATTATAAAGTAACAAATATGGATTTAAATAATGTTCAAATTAGTTAATATTATGATATTTTAGTAAAAATATAAAAAAATAATTTATTATAACTTATTGTTAATATTTTAATATATAATATTAATTTTAAAAATTTCTAAGTAATTAATATTAATTATTTATAAAAATTAATTAGAATATATAAACTATATTTAAATATTTAAATATAAAAATTAAATATTGTAATTAGATATTGACACGATTATATTATTATAAAAAGTATTTTTTATTTTTAATTAATGCTTTTAACACATTTTATTATTTTATTTTAAAATGTATTTGAATATATAACTCATATATTTACTAACATAACATAGAAAACATAAACCTAACGAATTAAAATATTACATATATTTACCAACCTTATCAAACAGTTTAGCAAGTAAGCAATTCAATAGTTCTTCATTATCCAATACAAGGAATCACAGGTGTCCAAAATACTTAGACAACACAGTATAATAAATACTTTCAGTTTATCGCATTCGGCATTACCTATATGATCAATGGCAGAGCAGAAATTCAATAAAGCCTTCAAATTTAAAATGCCATATCTCAAACCAGTCGACTGTGAAACATATCAGTCTTTGACCCTAGTTTCAGAGTAATACATCTTAAAAGCTTTAGGTAGATAAACAGGCAACAAGAACCCAAACAGATTGAAGCACCAAAACCCCATATTAGCCAAAGCCAGCACTCTTCCTACGTAAACTCTCTTACCAGATCCCGCATACTCGTTATCCACCATTGTAAACTCACACCTCAACCAGTCTACCAGGCTAAAAATCCTCGTATTGTAAACCAAACATGCACGTCAATTGAATATTGCTAGAGTGCGGTTCAGCAAGAGAAGTCGATTATTCTTTTTCATCTCTTAACAGCAAAGCAGTATAAAGAAATACCAGCAAATCAACAGCTTCAATCTCTTAATGAAAAACAAATCAACAGCTTCAAAATATTAAACAAAAGAAGAACTAATAAAACAGAAGAAGAAATATAAAAGAAACTCTCACCTGCTGCCGAAGAGGAACAAAGAACAGAAAATAGAGCTTTGAAAGCTGAAAATGGGGAAAAGAAATCGGGTATAAAGCTTCGAGATAAAAGGAGAAATTTTTGGGTATAAAGAAATCGGGTATAAAGCTTGGAGAAACTTGTGTGTTTGGCAGAGGGGAAAGAACATTTAGGGAACCAGCAGAGGGGAAAGGGGAGAAGACAGGGGTATTTGGTAAATTTTCGTCCAAAAGCAGTTACAGCAGAAGAAAAGGAGAATTTTTTGGCTTCTCCGTCTAGAGAGAAGCACCTTTGGGATGGAGAAATTTTAAGATAAAATGAGGCTGTTCTTGGCTCCTTTTAAGAGAAAAGCACTTTTGGGTGAAAAAGTCAGTCTGAAACGGGATAAAGAACGGGGCCTTAGAGTCATAGTTATTTGAATCGATTGAACCGGTCGATGTGCCAGTTCGAAAAGAGGCAACAAGCTGGTTGACTTATGTACAAGTTAGTAGAACTAGACTAAAAAACTGATTGAACCATTTTTTAGTTTTTAAAATAATTTTATTTTTATGTTTTTAATGATTCATTTAATTGAATCATATGAACCAATAGTCTGATCAGTTCAACCACCATTTTGATTTTAAAAACTTTATTTTAAATATATTTAATTTTTAAACTTTTACTTTATAATTTAACATAAATAAATAATCAATCCAATGCGAAATGTGAGCATATCATACTAATTATTATAGGATTAAAGTGATATATATCAAATTAGTAGCCAATCATATAAGTTGGCTAAATTAAAGACTGTACAAAACAAATTTTGGCGTATTTTGCAGCCAAAAGCCAACTGCTGCAAATACGGGTGTCTTCCCTGGGTCAAAACTCAGCTACACCAACAAAATTATTTGTTATTTTTTTTCTAACAAATACAATGCAAACCATCAACGAGAAAACTGGGTTCAATGTAATAATTTAGGCACAGTAATCACTCTAAAATAGTATTGTTTTTTTTGGTTATTCTAATTTTTTTGTTAATTTAATTACTTTAATTAATATAATTATTCGAATTGGTCATTACTGTTTAAAGTTCTGTTAATTTACTAGTAGATTGCTGACATAACTTTTTATTATTATTAAAACTAGGGACCTCTCTGTAACTACTCTAATTATATTTAAAAGAAGTGTTTTGGACTAATTACAGAGAGGTTCCTAGCTTTAGTTAAAAGTAAAAAAAGATGACATTGCTAATGGATTAACTAATCTTTTATAGTATTGACTAATTCAAGCAATTATTTTAATTAAAGTGACTAATTTAATAAAAAAATTTAGAGTGATCAAAATAGAAATAATATTATTTTAAAGTCACCTACGTACTTTGGGCAATTTACCAATAAAAGCCCTTTTTTCAAAAATTACCGAAATAGGCCCATTATTTTATTATTTACCGGAATGGTCATTTTTCCGCGAAATCGCGTCCAAGTCAGCGCGATGTCAGGGTATGCGCCAAGAAATCGAGTCCACGTCAGCGCGAGTTGCTGACGTGGCAGCAAATCGCACCCTCAAGGACGCGATTTGCTGCCACGTCAGCAACTCGCGCTAACGTGGACGCGATTTCGCGGTTTTTCCCACGTTAGGTTTTTTTGGCTTTTAGGGCTTAGGGTTCAGGCTTTTAAGGGTTTTTAGGTCCTGGAAGAAATAATTTTGAGTTGACGTTTCTGATAAAATAGTATAAAATCGCTTCTAGTAGGATGCTATTTGAGAAGAATTTGTGAAATCGCGCCCTCGTGGACGCGCTTTTGCTACAGTAGGTCACGGAAGAAATAATTATTTTTTGACGTTTCTGAGCAAATAGTATAAAATCGCTTCTAGCAGGATGCTATTTGAGAAGAATTTGTGAAATCGCGGCCTCGTCAGCGTGCTTTTGCTACAGTAGGTCATGTAAGAAATAATTTTTTTTTACGTTTCTGAGCAAATAATATAAAATCGCTTCTAGCAGGATGCTATTTGAGAAGAATTTGTGAAATCGCGCCCTCGTGGACGTGCTTTTGCTACAGTAGCATGTTTGGGCTGAGGCTATAAATTAGGCAAAAAATGTTCTCAGAATGCATAAGTCACAGCAGAAACAATTTAGAGAGGCTAAGAAGGTTAGAGTTTCAAATATGAATGAACGTATTAGTGCTGTTATTTACTACGATGGTGAGGTTTGCCACACCGAGAATGGTGTTGTTTTTTTGTCGGAGAATACAGTGCGACTGGTTTTTAACCAGAACATAGATTTGATAGAACTTCGTAAAAGGATTAGGCGTAAAATTTTTGGAACGACGCCAATGAAAGTTCTGTCTATCACGTATCGATTTTGTTCTTCTGTTGATCCCGTGACATATGAGTCGTTCGACATAAAAGGTGCTCGTAGCTTGGAGGCAATGGTGCAGACTGATCTTACTAGTGGAGCACCTTATATTGAGTTATATGTATAATTTACATCGCCAACTGATGTACCAGCGACCGATGTTCGAGATGTATACACCACCCCTGGCCGACACTCGATCAGCGGGTTACAAAATACGGAATAGCCCATGTTCGGTAGCAGTGTCGAATGCACATCCCCTGTAAGGCACTCTGTCGGTAGATGGGACATGTACATCGGTGGCTCGATGTTTGATGCTGGAAATACGTATTGGGGAGCGGCATCAAGCTCTAGCGGGTGGCAATCTACATCCAATTGGGGACGTTATCAAATGCCCAGAAGAAGGGATGATGTACTCCCTACGACGTCAACCGGTGAGGGGACCTCGTACACTGCAGATGATTGTGGGTTAGAAGATGACTCCGATATGGATCCACTTCGAGAGCCCAGGCCGGATGGTGCAAAAGTTGGCTTATTTTCTGAACCGGAGCCTATTCCAACAGAAGCTGAAGATGCTGACAGGAGTTCAGATGAGGAAGAAAATCCACGATTCAGAGCATACTCACCTCCAGCCCACATGCATAATGTCGATCTGTCTGCAGATGATGCGTTAGAGTTTTCAGATCTACCACATCGGTTGATTGATCGTACAAGTTCAGGGGGTAGATTTTGGTGAACTTGAAGTTGGTAATCAGTTTACCAACAAGGATAATTTTATTGGTGCTTTGAAATAACATAGCATCAAAAACGGCGTTAACTACCACGTCGTTAAATCAAAATCTGATAAGTTTGAGGCGAAGTGTACGGTGCAAGACGGCACATGTTCATGGAAAATCTACGCCTCGTTAAGGAAAAGGACAGGGTTGTGGGAGATAAAAAAGTACAAAGGTCCACATACATGTGCTACAGGTACAGTATTGACTGTATCTGAATAATACTTTTATTATGCAATGTTGCATTATTTAATGTACTCCCTTTGTAGGTGTTTCACAAGATCATCCCAAAATGGATTCAGCTATGTTAGCTAGCTTGATACTGCCTACGATAAAAGCAGATCCTAGGACTTCAGTGCCGTTGTTAATTGCCAATATCCGTAGCCAAATAGGGTACACGCCCTCTTACCGCAAGGCTTGGATAGCTAAGCAAAAGGCGTTGAAGAAGATGTATAGTGGGTGGGACGCCTCATATAATGAAATATGGCAGTGGTGCCAGGTGCTAGAGAGATACGTCTCCGATGCCATCACAGACCTTGAAACAGAACATGCGTACTACAACGGCCGATTGCTACGTGGATGCCAAGTGTTCAAACGCCTGTTTTGGACCTTTGAGCAATACCGAGACGCATTTCCATACTGCAAGCCGTTGGTACAAATTGACGGTACCTTCATGTTTGGTAGGTATACTCATCGGCTATTGCTTACAGTGGCACAGGATGGCGGTGGGAGAATTCTTCCAATTGTATTTGCAATAACACCGGGGGAGTCGTCTGATGACTAGGATTTCTTTCTCTCTAGGTTAAGGAGGCATGTGTGCCCCCAACCTGATATCTGTGTTATTTCAGATCGGGGCGCCGGTATACTAGCTGCATTTGATCGAGAAGGAAGCTTATGGTAGCGCACACACCACAGATATTGCCTAAGACACGTTGCTTCGAACTACTACAGGCAATATCCATCTAAGAGCGAACGATGACAAGTGACCAACATGGGTATTTAGTCTATATCTGTGTTATTTTGATTGTCAATTTGAATTAGTTTTATTGGTAGAAGTGGTATAAATTATTCACTATGATATTATATTGGCAGGGTATGAAATAAATAAAGATCGTTTTTACGAGGTTGGCAATTTTACGATCCCAAAACAGAGAAGGGGCGGACTACCTTTGTAACATACGTTTCGAACAGTGGGTACAAGCATACGACGGTAACCTACGATATGGCCATATGACGTCGAACCTAGTAGAATGCGTAAATTCTGTTCTTAAAGGAACGTGCCATCTACTGATAACATCGGTTGTGTGAGCAGCAACGGAGCTATTTCCAAGGCGAGCAGCAAGTTATGCAGGCCAGATGCAGGGAGGCCATGTATGGTGCAGTAAGGTAGTTCAAGAAATTAACAAGGCCAAGGCGAGGGCAAACACCATGCACACAGTGTGTCACGATCGAGACAATTTATAGTTTCACGTAACAGAGTTTGACAAACCGCACCAAGGTGTTGTTGGCGAGCAATATCGTGTACACTTGCGAAATAGGACTTGTGACTGTGGGATGTTTGATGCACTTCGTTATCCATGCGCTCATGTTATTACAGCTTGTCAGAAACTCCGTCTGGATCCGATGAGTTATGTGGACGAAGTGTACAAATTAGAAAACATGTACAACGTATGGAGACACGTTTTCCCACCGGCCCCAGATGAACGTAAGTGGCTGCCCGTATCTCTTGCTCCTTTTAAGCTGTTACCAGATAGAAGATTACGTCGCAAACCAAAGGGTCGACCTTGCTCGACTAGAATACGTAACAATATGGATATCCGAGAAACAGCCAGTCAAACGAAGTTGTGCGGATGGTGTAGGAATCCAGGCCATACAAATTGATCATGCCCTAATCGCAATAGTTGAATGTAATTATAAAAAAAGTAAGTTTGTGAAATTATTAATTGATAAATTGTATTAAGTAAAAAAATTGTATTAATGGTTAGTAAAATTATCAAATTATATACAATTATTAATTGTTAGTACCAGTCAAAACATTTTTCCAAATCTAACATTATGTGAATGTAAAATTATTAAGTCAAAAAATTGTATTAATGGTTAGTAAAATTATCAAATTATGTAAAATTATTATTTGTTAGTACCAGTCAAAACATTTTTCCAAATCTAACATTACGTTAAGGTTAGGTTTTTAAGTTAAGCGTTTAGGGTTTTTAATTAAATTAGGTTAGGGTTTTTAATTAAATTAGGTTAAGGTTAGGGTTTTTAAGTTAAGGGTTTAGGGTTTTTAATTAAATTAGGTTAAGGTTTTAATTAAATTAGGTTAAGGTTAGGGTTTTTAATTAAGGGTTTAGGGTTTTTAATTAAATTAGGTTAAGGTTAGGGTTTTTAAGTTAAGGGTTTAGGGTTTTTAATTAAATTGGGTTAGGGTTTTTAATTAAATTAGGTTAGGGTTTTTAATTAAATTAGGTTAAGGTTAGGGTTTTTAAGTTAAGGGTTTAGGGTTTTAATTAAATTAGGTTTAGGGTTTTTAATTAAATTAGGTTAAGGTTAGGGTTTTTAATTAAGGGTTTAGGGTTTTTAATTAAATTAGGTTAGGGTTAGGGTTTTTAATTAAATTAGGTTAGGGTTTTTAATTAAGGGTTTAGGGATTTTAATTAAACTAGGTTGAGGTTAGGCTTTTTAATTAAATTAGGGTTTTTAATTAAATTAGGTTAGGGTTTTTGATTAAATTAGGTTAGGGTTTTTAATTAAATTAGGTTACGGTTAGGGTTTTTAATTAAATTAGGTTAGGGTTAGGGTTTTTAATTAAATTAGGTTAGGGTTAGGGTTTTTAATTAATTTAGGTTAGGGTTTAGGGTTAAATTAGGTTAGGGTTTTTATTACATCAAATAAACTTCTATTTTATTACATCAAATAATATCAAAATAACTCGAAAAATTTTTTATTTTATTACATCAAATAAACTTCTATTTTATTACATCAAATAAACTTCTATTTTATTACATCAAATAATATCAAAATAACTCAAAAAATTTCTATTTTTACATAAAATAATATCAAAATATTCAAAATATTTGTACAAATAAATTTAAATACGGCAATCAATGTCTGTGCCCAGGGGATTCAGTGCCACATGGCGGCTGTCGACGGTTACACGCTGGATTCCTCCTTTCTCTAGCTTCCAGCGGCGGTTTTTGTTCCTCCGGTGGGGATTCTGGTTCTTCCGGTTCGGCATCTGGTTGTCGGACTTGAGACGATGATCCATCTTCAAAGAATAGTGTATGTGGAGGTGTTTGCATCAGGAACGACGATAGTGTTTGAAACCCATACGTTGGTAGGGATTGGTAAAAAGGAGAGCTCCCCGACGGCCCCCCTTGCGATTCCTCGTGCGCTGCTAGCCTATACATCGGCGGTCCGCTCGGTATAATAGGAAATGGAGCTGAACCAGGCATTTGGCTCCAACCTGCCATAGGACTCGGAAAAGGATACATATAAGGGTTAGGGTACATATAAGGGTTAGGGTACATATAAAGGCTAGGAAACGCACCTGGCATCATCTGAAAAGGCAGTTGCGTGGGTATCATTGGTTGAACTGCTGCGTCGGGTGACTGCGTCGGTGCTCTCGTTGGGCCTGGTGATTGCATGGCCGCTGATGATGAGCCGGGTGAATGTTTGGGCCTCGTTGATGGGCTGCCTTCGTCTTGTCGTCATGGATTTAGAGGCTCGCGCCTTACCCTTTCGACACGTATTTGCCGCTGCCTCTCCTCTGGCGTCATTAAATACGGCTTGCCATGGATCCTAAACCATGGCATGTACTCTGGAATGCATGATAACTCCGGAACGATGATTGGTTCCCTAGTAGGTAGATATTCATACCGATCTTCCCACATTTCTATGTACTCAGACCAGTATCTCGTCCAATCCGTATTCAATTGCCAAAGGTCGACTTTGTGTTGATCGTCAAACACCTCAGGATCCACCGGAATTGGTTGTCTTCATCCAAACTGTCGTAGCACTCTGTCTGTCTGGTGCGGCTCCACGGTTGTGTAGTTGACCAACACGACTTTCACGTGCCAAGCTTGTGGATTTTGTAAAAACTCTTTCGGAATTACTGCCCGAATTGTCGGATCCTCGTATGGTGTCCATTGAAACTATATGAACATGATAGAAATATTAGTTATATACATAATACTAAATACTAAATACTAAATATCAATCGAATAGCGAATGTATGGAAATATCTATTTGCAATAATACTTACTTCTGCTTCCGACCGTTGGTCCAATAGAAGCCGTATATCTTCAAGAGAGGACGGTAATCGAGCATAACTTGCCGGGTGGTTCCACCTAATTAAATAAATTTTTAGCATACTTTTATTTTTAAAAATATACATAATAATTGTAAAATGTAATATAATAAAATTTACCTCGTTATGAGTGGGAATGTATATGGGTGGTTCACTCGAGGACGTAGAAATGGAAAGCGAAACCGTGCCCATAACTGCAGTAGTGACAGGCAACCTCCGATGTTTGCTCTCTTCGGTCTCGTCGCCTCGCACATCTCCCGATATAATGTTGCCAAGACGGCAGACCCCCAACTCAATTCACCGACTGCTCTAAAATCAACGAGTTTTAGCAGCCATCTTAGATGTACGCGGCTCCGTGACGTGTCGGGCATCAGATAACCTCTAATTATTTGAAGAATGCATGCCCGAGCATATCGAATTCTTTCAATTTCGGTTGAATCTTCATTCGGATCAGGAATGTGTCACGTAACCAACCCATCTCGACCTTACCTCCCTCCATTTTCTCCGGAATAGCGCCCAAAAGCTCGTAGCACACCGCCTCCCAATTGCTAGATTGGGCAGACCCGGTGACTGAGTGCCCGTCCACCGGCAATCCCAACTACAGACTAACATCTTCTAGAGTGATAGTGCACTCTCCACATGGAAGATGGAATGTGTGTGTCTCGGGTCTCCACCTCTCAATCAACGCACTGATCAGTTTTGGGTCCAACTTGCATCCCTGGCCTACCGTCGCCACGTGCCAAAAACCCGCTTCCCGCAGGTAGTTCTTTACCAACGGTGATGGAGGAGCATGCATATTCCGGATATTGCATTCCAATACCCGATCTTTAGACTTTTATAACAAATAATAAATTAATAATTATCTAAAAATGCATAAATAAAAAATTCTTAAATAATATTTAAAAATTAAATTTAACACTTACCATTGTCATTTGCTCCACCGATATGTGATGCCTATCAAGACAAGTCAATGATCCGGCCATTGATGAAATCGTACAAATTTTTACGATTTATAAAAATATAAAAAAATTTTAAAATTATTTTAAAAAAGGAAATTGAGAGGAAATTGAAATTAAATATGGATTTGAAAGAATTTTTGAAGGAAATTGAGAGGAAATTGAAATTAAATATGGATTTGAGAGAATTTTGGAAGGAAATTGAGAGAATTTTGGAAGGAAATTGAGAGGAATTGAGAGGAAATATGAGAGAGGATTTGTTTGTGAAAAAATAAAAAGGGGTGGGGGTATTTATATTTTTTTTGACCGTTGGGGGGCAACGGTCAAATTTTTGACCGTTGGGTACTGTTCACGCGCGGTCTAAATCGCATCCACGTCAGCAACTCGCGCTGACGTGGACGCGATTTCCTGGCGCGTACCCTGACATCGCGCTGACGTGGACGTGATTTCGCGGAAAAGGACCATTCCGGTAAATAATAAAATAATGGGCCTATTTCGGTAATTTTTTTAAAAAAGGGCTTTTATTGGTAAATTGTCCACGTAATTTACCTAATAATTTATAATTCACAATTTGAGATACCTTAAAAGCAAAGGTGCAGTAGAAAGTAGAAACTGAATAACCTTTTTGAAAATAGTCTGAGTAAAATTGGAACAATTTAGGGTTTATTTCTCTTATGAGTAAATGAATTTCAAAGATAAAAGCAATATATATATATAAAGTGAAGAAATTTCTTTTAGATATTAGAATATTTCTTGATTGAAAAATATTTTAAAAGCAAAATTAACTAAAAATATTAAAAAAATTTATTAAGTTATCATTATAATTTTAGTTGTGTGTGAATTTTTCATAGAAAAATTGCAATATTTTTTCTAAATACTTATAAAATAAAATTAATTAGTAACATATTTTTTTACGATGTGACCTCAACATTTATGAGTGTTGATTCTTTTAATTTTTTAAGAAACCCTAAACCCATAAAGGACCTCGACACTCCTAGTTGACATAAATTCAGGCTTCCTAACAAATTGAATCAATTATACTAAGTTTGGTTTACTGTAATAGAATAGAGTTGTAATGTAATAGAGATGTAATGAAATAGAGCTATAATAATATTCTTGTGTTTGGTTGAATGGAATGATGTTGTAATAGCATAAGGAAAAAAAATTGGAATGACTAGAATACTCTTAGTAGAATTTTGTTAGGTAGGTGATTATTGTTATTGTTATTCAATTTTAATAGGATTATTATTAAAATAATTTAATTATATTTTAATATAATTATTAAATATAATTTAATAATATTTTTAATATAATTTTTTATATTAAATTATAATTTGAAATCAAATATTTTATATTAAATTATATTAAAATATTTCAAATATTTTAATTTAATATTTTCTAAGTCCAAGTTTTAAAGGGCTAATTTGAAAATTAAACTTTTTTTTTTTGTTATTCAATGTTGCATGAAATAACCATTATTTGGTGAGACCAAAGAATAGCTATTAAGGGAAGACAAGTAATAGAGAAGTAATGGTCATTTTATTGAATTAATATTACGTTCAACTAAACAAAAGAATAATTTACCATTTAATGATTAATGGGAAATGCTATTCTATTTCCTCAACCAAACATGGTGCTAATGTATTCGGCTTGACATCAACCTTAAGATCATGGGTGTTGAGATCATACTCATAAATACCTCTCTCATTCTTTTATTTTTTCACATAAAACCTTAAACACTTAATTCTCCTAGCTATTAAACCACTACATACAGATTCCTGCCAAATTCCTTTAAGTTAGCCCAAATTTTCAAATTTTAAAATGGCTTTACAGGGACATGTATCTTTGATTGCCACAATCAGGAAAAATTGTTGACTTTATTATTAAAATTTGGTTAGGTTGTAACAAATTAAATATTAATTCTTTTTGTATTGATTAATGATCTGAAGATTAATTTTTTGGGTTTCATTATAATATTTATTTTGATGTTTCAAATTGACGAATCATCTCATATTTAGAGAGTGCTTGTTTATATAAGACATCTTAAGTAAGCTACATTCAGTGTGCGTAAGACTTTTTTACCATTTTAATAGAAAGATGGAGACCTAAGGCCCATTCTATTCAAATTTCATATGGCAAAGCAACAATAACATTGAAAGATATAGCTTTACGATCGGACCTTTCAATTGATGAAACTATAGTATCGAGAGAAGTTCATCAATCTTGAGGAAGCACTCTTTACATTGTCGGACGTATTCTCCAAGAAGAATACTAACTTCAATGGTTGTTGGATGAAGCTAATATGGTTGAAAAATCTAATCCGCTTTCACTAGCTGCAAATGAGGTGACATGCTAAACCTTACATGCTTTATATGACTGGAGAAATGTTGATGCTAAACACGTCTAGCAATTTAGTTCATTGCATATATCTGTTACTATGAGTGATTTTCATTTGACTAGAATATACTTGGGGTTAGCAATTCTAACGATCCTCTACAAGGCACTTTGCAAGTAACCTAGATTGAGATAAATGAAATAAATTGTTATTATTTGCTTTTGCAAAGTGTTAGGTTGGTTGTGGTTAGCGCTCATCCGAATGATGCACTTTTCCTATTATGAGAAGGTAAAAATATAATAAGACTTAATATATTATGTTATATAATGCGTTACATTATAAATGTTCTATAATATTACTTACATTTAATATCTGAACAAATTTAGCGAACGTTTGAATCATACCAATTATGAGAAGAACTTTATTTGGATTCGATAATAAACCGATAAACTTACATTTGAATGGGTAAATTACTGATATATTCATATTTAATTAATATAATTACTTTCAATGATTACAACTATATTTATATGATTGTTTGCAATTTGTGTGGGTGTCGTACTAGGATAATGTGGCCATTGTTGTAGAACTGCTAGAAGCACACAAGCAGAGTCATTTGTGGAAGGCATGCACTACACTATACCATTGAGTGACATCACACTTATCAGGTCTTGTGACATTCGATTGTTCCAACAATTCACTTTGATGCAAGATTGATTAACATGAGAAGACCACACAATATTTGCCTAATATTCATTTGCTTGTAAAAAATATTCTTTGAACTCGCAAAATGTCTTGTATAAGAATGTCAAAATTATTGAGCCCCATCTATATTTTTGCGATTAACAATTGGAGATACATTTCAATAAACAAAATTGTCGGACCTATTTGACATCCGATTAGTTGGAGGATATAAGCTTTAACATGTTGGGTGAGTTGAACATGGGTTGCATTGCTCGGAAGATTCTTAACCGACAAAGGACACACAAGGCGAAAAAACCAACAACAAAAAGTTGGTTCTGAAGAAGCACGTAAGTAGCAACAATACAAGACAAAGGATGAAAGAGTCAATAAAGCCAGCCTTCCAAACCAATGTGAGGAAACCAATGTGGGTGGCAGACTAGCCATGAATCCAATCAAGAAGACACTAGAGATATTTAACAAAACGTAAAGAGCAAAGACAACTCCTAAAACAAGAAATAGGTAGGATATATATATTTTTAACATTAATTTCATTATAGTTTTTTTTATTTTTAATACAGTACCTAGAACTACTTATAATCTCTCTCTAACCTTTATATAGGAGGATAACGTGCTTCGGCACACTCGAACTCACAATCTCCTGCATTAGCAACAATACCCATGTCAATCAAATTAAGACTCCATCGATATAAGTAAGATATTTTTTGTGTGAAAAGAAAAATGAATTATTTATAGAGTTTTAGATTTAAGATTTTACTAGAAGCATCTAAATGGATCATGACATCTGTTGGTGTTGATGTCCATTTAACAAAAATATTTTCAAGATTAAAATTACTTTTGATGTACGTGAAATGAAAAAACTATTGATGTTGAGATTATTTTAAAATAAATTATTTTTAGGTATTAAAAGTCAACTATTTAATTGAGATCCCTCTCTCATAATATCTTGAGGACTTGAAAAATTTTAAATTTGAGATTATTATTATTATTATTATTATTATTTTAAGATTAGCTTTAGTTGTTTTCCGAATGAAAGGAAAAATTTGAGATTTTACAAGAGGAAAAACTTTAGGTCTTTACAGGAAAACTCATTTTATCTTTTTAATTTCTTTTTTTTTTCATTTTTTAGAATTAATTTTAAACTTTTCCTCAGTAAAAAGAAAAACTTGACGTTTTACTGGGAATATATAGGTTTTTATAGGAAACTTGGGTTTTTACAGAAAAAATATTTTATCTTTTTCATTTCCTTTTCCTTCTTTTAAAATTAATTTTAGTTTTATTTTTCTAGTAATAAGGAAAAAGCTTGAATTTTTCTAGTGAATTACTGAAATTTTTATAGGAAAAATCAGGGTTTTTTTTATTATAATGAATTGAGTTATGAGGAACAAACTTAGGGTTTCATGTCAACAATATGTAAAAACTTAGGGTTTCATCTCAACAATCTGTAAAAACTTAGGGCTTTTTATCCTTTTTTTTTAAATAAAAAGAAATTAAAAAAAGATATAAGTAACCAGAATGAAAATTTATTAAAGTTGGGTGACTAAAATGAGTGTATAATAATATTGAACAAACATCTTGTGAATAAAATGAGAACAATTTTTAACAATAGTTCCTAAAATGAAAATAGTTTTTGACTGTGGTGCCTAAAGTAAAATTTTTATTTTTCGGTCCTCAAAATGAAAACTTGTGAACTTTAAGTGATCAATTGTGCAGTTTAACCTTTTAGAATGGGCAAAAGAACACGGTATGATACTGCCAAACACCATCTATCATATGTATTTCAACTGTTACCAATTTTTAATATTCAGATTTCAATAATCAGATAGAGAAGAAAGAAAAAACTTTTGTTTCCGCTTTGCTCGTCAATTACGTGGTAGATCTGGGACACTGCAATTTGGTTCCAGAGAGGGAAAACTTTATGCAAAATTCGAATTTTGTGATTTTCTTTTTCATTCTGGGTACAAAGTTAAAAACTGACAAAAGGGCGTTGATCGCAATTCATGGAGAATTCGAGTAACCCTGATGGTGAAGACACAAGAAATCAGACAATACCTTCCACTTCTTCAACATCCTCCTCCGATGATTACCGTTTGTTTGATCGTCAAGGTTCTCTTCACCAGTTTCTAGGTGGTGGTAAAGGTAAAAAAGTTATTTTTTTTAAACAATAAAAAGACCCATCTTTTATTTTATTCATCCGTTTTCACCTGTATCTTTTTCCCCTGTTTTGAATGAAATCAACTTAATTTCTTTAGTCAATTGGTGATTCTTGGGTTTCGTTGATATTTTATGACAATTGAAATCTTGCTCGACAATTTTCTTTTTTGGTTCCTTCCGTTTTGGGAATATCTCATTATTTATATTAGTTACTCGTTTGTGCATACTGCCTAGGCAAAATGATATGCAACTCTTACAATCTGATTAGGTTTTTTTCCCCTCTTTATTACTGCTTTATTTTGTTTTGGTATGCGTTCCAATAAATAGCCAAATCCCATATCTGGAATAAACTATTTGCTTGAAGTTAGTTTGAAAAAATAGAAGTTATGATGCCAAGGAGGAAATTTCTTGATTGGTGCCTTGAAATTTTTGACATGCATCAAATTGATGCATGCAAATCTTGATTATGCACTGAATTCTTGCATACAACCTTTATTTCACTCTACTTATCTACTTGATTTGTGGATTGACATATATAGAAGCCGACATGAGTTTTCCCTGGTGGGGTACATTCTTGGAGTCCAAGTTTACTTCTACCTGTGCTCATTTAATATTTATCTTGAATCTTTAGTTATTCTGTTTTATGTGTGAAAGTTTGTGGCTTCTAACAGTTCTCCAGCAACATTCTTTCAATATAATTACTATTACTAATTAGTGTGATGTTGGGGAAATCCTGTTGTGTAGTATGATATTATTTCTGTAAGATTATCTTGATGTCTTGTCACCCTTATAATACTAGTGCATTATTTTATGTTATATATGAACTAATTTTGCTTCTCATGTTTCTAGCGGCTGATATACTCTTGTGGAAGCGGTGGAGTGTTTCTCTCAGTGTCATTGTTGTTGCTTCTGTTGCTTGGCTCATATTTGAGTGGTCTGGATTACCATTCTTATCTATTTGTTCAGATGTCTTGCTGATATTAATTATAGTTTTGTTTGTCCATTCCAACTATGCTGCTTACAGAGATAGGTATTACCAACATTTCCCTTTTATGTGTTGATTTCCTTTTGAACACTGAAGCAGTTTTGACAATGACGTCGATATATTATTTAAGCAGACAACCTCAATCATTACCAGAGCTTGAATTGTCAGAGGAAATGGTTAACAATGCTGCAGCGTCGTTTCGTGTTAAAATCAATAACATGCTTCTTATGGCTCATGATATAACTCTTGGCAAAGATTTTCGGCTTTTTTTCAAGGTCAGTTAGATCAGTTGTATTTAAACTAAATGTTCTGTGCTGCAACATACACAGGCACAAACAGATAAAGAATCAATGTTAAAATAGAATTGTATGTCTTATTGGTGGAATTATGATTAAGTTTATATGTGATTTTTTTTTTTACTATTATTACTAAAAGTAGTCATTAGAATGAAGGGTGTGGGAAGTAAGAGTAGCGGTTTTGCTCATTCTGTTTACCTTCCAGTTAACTCCCCAGACTCCTCCTTTTGGGGGCAAAAATCTCTTAATTCTAGGGATTTTGGAGTTGAGTATTTCCCCGCATTTTAATAAATAAATCAATTAAGAATACGTAGTCTTCATTTCCCTCTATTGTCTTCTCCCAAACAAAGGTTGATCAAGGGAATTTTCCAACTTAAAATCTTACTTCAAACTTGAAAACCCTGTCTTGCTCTTCCAGCAAGCACTCTTCTATTCATTCTGATCTTTTGTGTTTATTGCCAAGATGTTGTGTTAATAGTTTGCTTCAGGCCTCTATTTTTTTCATGTCATATGGAGCTTCATGGTGTTTGTATAATGTCATGGGTTCTACCCCACTTTTGCAATCACACCAGACCTGTTCCAGTCTGCCAGCTTCTGCCATTCATTTATTGGGGCAGGGGCTGGAAAGGCTGTTGCTTAACGAAATTTTCTAACCTGTAGTTGATTTGGCAGGTTGTGACTTGTCTGTGGCTCTTGTCTGCCATTGGTAGCTATTGCTCTTTCTTCACGCTTGCCTATATTGGTAAGCATGTTAATCTGTCAACTGAATGCATATTCATTTTTGTTTTAATTCATGGATATGATTAATTATTGTCATTATTATTATTGGTTTGATGGATATAATGTTAAATGCAACTATCTTAGTTGTTTAGCCACAATCTCATTTGGTTTATATCTGGTAAACAACTATGAATTTGTTTCATTAAAAATTCTTGTCACAAGCTCTCTAGGATCTAGCTTCCTTGACCTCGTGGGATATTAAGCATATCTGTGTATTTTTATGCCAATCAATTGTCAAATGCAGGCATTTTGCTAATGAACTTTCTTTGCTTATTTACTCATTTAAATATAATGTTTTTGTCATTTGCGATGGCAGGAACCATCTTATCGGTTACTCTTCCTGCCTTCTACAGCAAATACGAAGAGCCTGTGAATAAATACTGTGGAATGATCCAGCGAAAGTTTTCCCAGCAGTACAAGATAGTAGATGATAGTGTGACGAACAGAATACCCCGCAGTTTTTCAAAAGATAAAGACACCTAATTCTCACAGTTTATGTAGAGGTTATGAGTAAACATGCTTTACTCTTTTCATTACTGATGCAAAGTTGTCAAGTTGCAACGTCTGCTAAATGCTTCCACATTAGAGTGGAAAGGAAAAAAGATGGTCAAGGGATTTCTGCAGACATGATATTCCTGGAGTTTTCTTAGGACTCATTTCTTGATATCGATTCTTGAAGAACCTCTATGGTCTGCTTGGAGCTTTCTGTATTTGTTGGGTTTGTAGAATTAGTTAGTAGTAGTGCAGTTGAGCCAATTTATCAATAACAGCTGGTAATGACTGTCTTCCTTCTTAAGAGAACAGCACATTGGTTGATGCTTTATGGACGTAATATTACACTTGATAAATTCGAAAGCATGCAACTGTCTGCTTTTTTTATGGCTTTCAGTGATGTCGTACTTGTAAAAAAAATTGTCTGAGGCTGGTTGCGTTGCTCGGCCTCCTGAAGTCTTATCTGGTTGCTTAATGTCCCTCTAGAAATGCTGCTAAATCTTCATTTTAGTTTATTGAGCTAATTAGTAGTAAGCATTATGCATATTATCCACAAATGAAGATCCAGAGGTGGTCAAAATTGTGATGAAAATCAAAGAAACTTGAATTTATTTGAGCATTTTCACCTGTATTCTGTTTATAACTTAGCAATCGAAAAACAGGGAGTAGCAAAGACATCAGCACATTCAAGTTGAGACATACATTTAACAAGTGCTTCATGTGTTCCATTTTACTGATTAGAGGTAATTGTACTTTCAAAACAACTGTTGAAACCATAGCAAGTAGACAGCATGAAAGGTGAAGCATGGATGCCTCAAATTTGCCAAATACTGTGGATCCTAGCAAACCAACTGAATGCAATTCTCTCATAGTTAAATTTAATACACACGCTTTTGAAGTTTCTGAATCTTTCAGGATGAAGGCAGGACAAGTTAATTCAGGCTGCTTTGATGTATTGAAGCTTGGAGCCATTCCTTTGCCTTTTTCAACCAAACATTATACAGTTGATCCGAGAACAAAACAAAGTGTACCTGTGAATTTCAAGGGAGGACCAACAATTTTCTAATGAAGCTTTATCCAAAAAAAAAAAGAAAAAAGAATAAGGATTGAAAAGGAGGATAAGGATGGATATCCAGTGGAACAATTATGAATTAAGATGAATCTGACATGAGTTGCCATGGAATATTACGACATAGTAAGGTCTTCAACTGATGATGCTGATATTTAAGCAAGATTCAAATTAACAACAATATTATCTACATGGAAGATGGGGTCATGGTAATATTGATCTTTATTGAATTTCAACTTACAAGCCTATCTGTTCATCTCTCATCTGGACAAGGATGTTTAGGATTATCGATCTATCAATCAACAATCTTGGACTGCAAGATTCTGAAGCCAAAAAGGAGAAAAAAATTTTTACCTCTTTAATGCCATCTGCAAAGTTTTTGACAGTAGATATAGCAATTGTTGCAGCTTCTTCAAAAGGATACCTGAAAATTTTTCAGAAAGGTGAATAAGACATTAAATACCAACTGATCACATCATTCAACATCCATACTCATAACAAGGTTTCATTATTTAGATGAATATACATGTGTATATGCGTGTGATTTTGTAGAAGAGAATGATCATATTCTCCCATGCATGAACATTGAATAATACACTGAAAAATTGCAGATACGAGTCCATGTGATTGATCCATTGAGAAGCATGTAACAAAGATACACATAAGTTATTCAAATATCACCAGTAAAAGAAAAACCATTGGTAGTTCCTAATCCTAAAACATTTCTTACCCGTATACACCACAAGATATGGCAGTAAAAGCAATGTATTCAATGTTGTTCTCTTTAGCCACACTCAAGCAGTTTCTGCAACCAATTTGGTAATATTCAAGAGAATATAAATGATAAAAAAGTTAGCAATTAATATATAAGAATCATCTTGTATATTGATGGCATACTTGTATGCACTTGTCAAGGAGGCTTTGGGGTCTTTATCAGAACCATAAATAGGTCCAACAGTGTGAATTACATGAGATGCAGGCAGTTTAAAACCTCTGCAAAACACATCAATATGTTATTATATATAATACGTGTATATATAAAACTAGAAAGAAGGATAACTTACGGGGTAATCCTTGCTTCTCCAGTGGGACAACGAACATCAGGTTCAACTTCTGGGACTTTATAGCATGCTTCAACCAGTTCTGGTCCAGCTGCTCTATGTATAGCTGGTATCATTGTATTAATATTGGTCATTGGAGCTTCATTAACATTATATTAATTGTTGTATGAAAATTCAATAGGGAGAAGGCCAAGAGTAAGTAACTTATGTTGGTCATAGTTAAATAAAATGTGAAGATGGTCGTTAAGTCGGAATTCAACTTTATTTAATTAAACCAAATGAACCAATCCCCGTTCTCCCTATGTTTATTGTATATTTATTATACCTCCATCAGCCCCACCACCTCCAAGCATTCTTTCATTTGCTGGATTTACCTGTACAAGCTTATATATCATCACAAGCCACAAGTATACATAAATTCCCTAAAACTTGAATTTTTCTAATTCAATTGTTTAGTTCAAGTTTCAAGCATAATACATACACTTATATGTATCAATAATATCTACTTGATGAGAATGAAATAATTAAGCAACGATATATACACACACACTTTCTTCTTTAATGGATTCTACATAGTTTAATATAATTTCAGAGGATATAAATTGGGGCACCTTTGCCCCATGATCTCACTAATCACTACCAATACTCCCCACCCCCAAAACGTATATATTTGCCATTAAATTATGAGGAAAAAAAACAAAAACCCTCTGTTGCATAATAAAAAATTTGAAGAAAAAAGAAAGAAAAATTAATGACTTACAATAGCATCGGAGGAGCCATTAAGGAACCAGAAAGTGATGTCACCCTTCTGGATTTTAAGTACAGTGGTTTCGGACAACTTGAAGATATTACCAACTTCTTCTCCTTCTTTGCCACCAGTTGCCGACGCCATCCTCGAAAATCCAACAACCTCAAATTAGACACAGTTTAAATAAAAAATTTAGGAAAAAGGCATAATGAATTTTTTGGCCCTCTAACTTTACAAAAAAATCATTTTAGCCCCAATTTATCTTTTTCACTTGTTTTTTTAATCAGTAAACTCGCATTTTTTTTGTGAAATCACCACAAAATAGATAGAAAAGTTATGACATGACACACATGTAGATTATCATGTTGATGACATGTCAGAATTTAATTTTTATCCTTGCCCCATCCAACAAAATCATTAACTTTTTCATTAATAATAAGTAGATCAAATTGAAAACTTGTGATTTTTATCCTTGCCACATCCAACAAAATCATCCACATCACTAACAAAAAGAGGCTTATAAGATGTAATGCACAAAACCACGGGTGGCGGCAACATATCTTTTATCAGCTCCCAGTTCCAATCTCCACTCGGCAAAACCATTTCCTTAACAGGAACATGTTCAATGGGTATAATTTCGGGATGTGTACAGACATTAATTAGAGGACCCCATTCCTTCACCCATGTATCTCTCCAAAAAGCACTGTCGAAACCCTTCCCAACATTCCAAACGACATTTTTCCATACTTTGCTCCAGATCCTACAAATACCCTTCCAAAGTTGAGAAGCATTACCCACCTGTAAGACAATAGGCGCCTTGCCCTTCCACTTATATTTCGAACCAATAACCTGAACCCATAATTGCTCAGGCTTTCTGATAAGATTATAATCAATCTTCATAAGGAATGCATCATTCTGACAATCAATTTTCTTGAACCCAAGACCACTATTTTTTGTCTTTGCAGAGATCCTTCCACTTGACAAGGTTTATCCCTTTCTTCTCATCAGTGTGCCCCCAAACAAAACTCCGAGTAATTTTTTCCATCTTAGAATATACTCCTTTTGGAATGACAGTCGGTTGTATGACATACATGGGTAGAGACGTTAAAACTGATTTCGCTAAAAGTAATTCTTCCTGCTAGAGAGAGCAACTTAGCTGTCCACCCAACTTTTCTTTTCCTCATATTATCCACCATAAAATAACAAGTATCTTTAGCCACTTTCTGATGTAGAAGTGGGACACCTAGATACTTACCAAAATTATCTACATGTGAATAACCAAGGCCACAACTAATGCTCCCTTTTTCAAGTTATTAGGAACATTTTTATAGAAAAAATCTTTTTTTGTGCATTGACTCGGTGCCCAGAACTGCCGCAAAAACTTTTAATCACCTTTTTCATAGTCAACATCTGATCAAAGGACGCCTCACTAAATAAAACTAAGTCACCAATAAAGAATAGATGAGAGATACCAGGTCCATTTCTTGAGAGTTTTATAGATTTCCACCCCCTTTCTTGACTTCAACATTAATACTCTGAGCCAAACGCTCCATACAAAGAACAAAGAGGTAAGGTGGTAAAAGGTCACCTTTTCTAATTCCTCGAGGAGTAAACACATCAGGCGAATTCCTATTCCAGATAACCCGCATTGAAGATGAACAAACACAGTGCATGATAAGTTGTTTCATGGTACCTGGAATTCCGATATCCAATAAAGTATCTTCAATGAAGTCCTAATCAAGTCTGTCATAGGCTTAAACTTGCATTTTTTTGTTGTGAATCACCACAAAATGGATGGAAAAATTATGACATGGCACACATGTAGATTGTCACGTGAATGACATGTAAGCATTTAAATGTGTATGCTATATCAACAAAGTTAACAAATGTTAACTTTTTTATTAATTTTAAAGTGATTTGACAAAAAAATACAATTCAAAAACTAAAAGAGGTGAAAATATAAATGAAGATCTAAAATGACTTTTAAAAAAAATTGAAAGGCTAAAAAATGATTCTTCTTAAAAAGAAAAAGCTTGGGAGTTGGGAGAGGGAGAGTAAGATGCTTTGAGCTTTAAGATATACTTTCTTATGGAACAACCGACTCTCTAGTTATACAAGGAAACACCCTTTGACAACCTTAATCTTAAAAAAAAAAAAAAAAATTATCATACAAGAAGAAGTAGTTCCCATCAAATTGGTTGGAGTTTATATATTAAAAATTGAATAAATCCTAAATTAAAATCTAAAATAATTAAATTGAATTTATTGATTAGATAAGGAATGAAAATAAATATTAAGCAAGATGATGAATGATGAATTCAAAATTTGAAGGTGGTAATGAATAATTAGGCACTTTCTTAAAAAAATAATTGCAATTAACATTTTGTTTTGGCTTTTCCGTTTTCATAACGTGTTAAGAAGTTGTTTTATCAACCGAATGAAAATTTATACAACATTATACGTGAACTGTGGCGCTTATTTTATTTTATTAAATGTATTTAAATCTTTTGCTTTCTTTTCCTCAAGCTACTAAAATGTTTCAATTTGCCCGATTGTCTTTTGTTTGTCTATGGATTCAGCAGCAATTTGAAAGATTGACTTATTCGGGAATCTTTGGATCTATGTCTATTTTCAACTCTCCAAAGTATTTCGTTGTTTACTACGTCCTTCCTTATCCCTAGGTACCTAGATATCCACGGTAAACTTTTCCTCGTTTGAACCTCATCCTTAACTTTACTTTAATTTAAGACTATTGATTATATATTAAAACCAATGGGCCATAGGTTTTGAGAATCCATTTAACTTAAATTAATTGTAAGTTTTATATTTGGTTATTTATTTGTTTGAGTAATTAGGTTTCTTTTGAAGTTGAGTTGTAGTGGGTTTTATATGGGTATTGGGGTTTTCCTATGTTGGATATTGTTTATTTTGGGCTCAAGTTTGGATATGGGTTTCGTGTTTAATAATTAAAACTTTATTCAGTTTAAAATATTAAAATTGAAAATCAACTCAATATTTTGAACATTAGAACTATTGAATGGAAACATCGATTTATTTTATTTATTTTAGTTCAATTCTTTTCTATTTAATTGGTTTATGAATTTTTCGCTCACCTCTAACATTACTTATGGGAACTTGAACAAGAAATTATGTCTCTGTAACACCCCAAACTCGGCCTAAACGTTATGGCCGAATTTGGCGATGTCACATTGTAACACCCCTTACCTGTATTCGACGCCGGAATAGGATGCGAGACATTATCAGAACACATACACTTATAAACGTATTAAACTGAGTTATAAAATTTCACACAGATTAAAACTTTCAAATTATTATCTTTGAGTCGCTAATTAGGGCTTACGAGGCCCAATACATACTCATTCATATGCTCAATATGTCCGTTAAAACATTTTAGTATTGAAGATTCCACATTATGACAGAATCGATACTAATAACAATCATAAATCTTTTCATATTAATTTCATATATCACTTACTGAACTTCAAATATTAATTCACAAATATGAAATTCACTAACACTTCCTACCATATACAATATCCAATTGGAGAAATCACTTAACTGATCTCAATTTCAACAACTACGATAAATCTATCACATGAATATGAGTCTATGTAACACTTACCAACTTTATCAAATTAGTGAACGTCCTACGGAATTGAGTACTTCGTTTTCTCGATGCCATAGTCCAACTATGGTCTTACACGAAATCACAGAACACATATCGATGCCATAGCCCTGCTATGGTCTTACACAGAATCACATATCACTTATCGATGCCATAGCCCAGCTATGGTCTTACACGGAATCACATATCACACTGATGCCATATCCCAGATATGGTCTTACATAGTAGCACATATCACACCGATGCCATAGCCCAGCTATGGTCTTATACGGAAATCACATATCACATGTTGCCATGGTCCAACCATGGTCTTTTCCGTCAATTCGTCTTTTATCACTGAACGAAAGTACTCAACCCTGCGTTCTACTCAATTTGAACTTATAATTCAATTTTCTTTCTTTTACAATTTTCACAATTCAATAACAAACATATGAATTAACATATTATATCATTCCTAAAATTAGCAAATAATCATTAAAATTTAGCCATATGAACTTAAACAATGACCAATAATGCATAAATATAAGCATCATTTCTATTTCAACGTTTGTCGACTATAATCGAACATATGACTAATTATACACAAATCATTCATATATATTTTTCCTCCTCCTCCTCTCCATTCCACATCCTTAATGTATTTAACACGCTTAATTATCATTATCCAAAATTTCACTATTTGCTTATATGTAAATATTAAAGCTGTCTATTCTAGTTAGAGTCACTAAATTATTTTTATCTGGAGCTACAGAGCTCCAAATTAAGATCCGTTAATTTTACCCGAAACTAGATTCACATATCTTCTTACCATAAAATTTTCAGAATTTTTGGCTTAGTAAATAAGTACAGTTTATTCTCTAAATTTTCCCCTATTTCACTGCTCGACAGTTCTGACCTCTCTTCACTAAAAATTAATTATCTCATTGTACAGAATTTGAATGGTATTTAAATTTGTTTCTCTTGAAAATAGACTCATTCAAGGTTCTAAACATATAAATTTTAGCCTGTAATTATTTTTGCACAATTTTTTAACTATTTTTCAAAGTCAGGGGATTCCAAACTCATTGTGGCCCCGTCTCACTAAACTTCAAATATCTCAAAATATATAACTCTTTTGCTTTCTCTGTTTCTTTTATGTAAAAATAGACTCATTAACTTTCATTTCATATCTTATTCACTCTCTAATTCAATTTTCACCATTTTTGGTGATTTTTAAAGTCACACAACTATTGCTGTCCAAAACTGTTTTGTTGCTAAATTTACTCTTTCATAATTTCACTTACTCTATTTCACTGATCAAGGTCAATTTCTCATCTTTCTTTATTTATAATAACACATTTAACTTATTTAACACTTAAATTATTCAATTTAGTCCAAAAATCATAATTTTGCAAAATTTTATTTTTGCCCCTAAAGTTTTACAAAATTACAATTTTATCCCTAAACTCGAAAAATAATTTTTATTCAATTTCCTTGCATCTTAGGCCTAGCCGAACCATTTTCATAACTATAACAATCTAAAATTTTCACTTATTCACACACTTATGACATATTTTATAACTTTTACAAATTAATCCTTTTAGGTATTTTCATCGAAAATCACTTAGTAAAAATTGTTTATCACACACCGAACATTCATATTCCACCATTAGACATCAAAAATCAAGCATTTCACATATGGGTGAATTTTCAAATCTCAACCCTAGCTCAAATAAATGGTAGAAATAGAGAAATCGTGCAACGGGGATTTCAAAAACGTAAAGAATATTAAAAACGGGGCAAAAAATACTCAAATACAAGCCAAACAATGATGGCCGAATGAAGCTTCTCCCATGGCTGCCATTTTATTCACCATTTCGGTAGAAGAAGAAAGAATAGTCCTGATAACTTTAGTTATTTTGTCTTATTATACCTTTTTAACCAAATTACAAAATTACCCTTTTAATTTCAAACTAATTTCATTAATACCAAACAAATATCTTCCACTAACTTATTAATGGGCTAATGTCCACATAAGAACTTCCACTAAAAATTATATAGCTATTAATACCTTTAGCTATTAGAATGTAATTTTCACACTTTATGCGATTTAGTCCTTTTGTCTAAATTGAGTGTCCAAACGTCGAAATTTTCAAACGAAATTTTCATAAAATCATTCCGTGAAATTGTAGACCATAAAAATATAATAAAAATAATTTTTTTCTCGTAAGATTTGTGGTCTCAAAATCACTGTTCCGACTAGACTCAAAATCGGGCTGTTACAGTCTCTTTCTAATAAAAGTAACCCCAACATTCGAAACCCAAAAATCTAAAAGATATTCAACAACATTATCCGACTAGTCACTTAAAGTTGTCCAAAGTAATCGAGCAACATGAACTATTGAATCAAAGTTACCATATTAATTTGTTGGCATTTTGCACCCTTAGTATAGTGATTTTGTCATTATGTTTGTAAATGTTTTTATGGTTGAATACTTATCTTTGCATGTTTAACTTCAATGGTTTTTGCACGAATAAACAAATATTGACTCATTGATAACCTAAGGATTAACTATTATTAAGCTACATCATAAGGATGAATTATGATGCAGGAAGGCAACTTATATTAGTAGCTAATCTAAATTATCAGTAGTCTAAGGAATTAAAATGAGCAATTGATCCGAGGGACTATTATATTACATATCAAGTCCAATTGGAGAGATACCTTATTTTGAGTATTGGAACAGATGACTCCTAGAATATAGAGACATGGCCTAAGTTGAATTGATCCTGGATCTACTCATTTGTGATGTTGATACCTGTGTGGATGGGGTAAAATTTATTAACTTGAATTCATCGAACCTACAGTTTTTCAAGTCTAGAATATCAATCAACTTGCGGTGAGTTTTTAGATGGAATCCAAAATGAGAACATAAATGAAAGGTATTAATAAGTTTGCAAGAGCCTAAATTGTGCAGAGGGTAGCCTAAACGCACATCAATTGAAGACCAAGCCCATTTAAAGTTTACACCCTTGAATGGAACAACCCCGTGAGACACAGTAATATACTGACTGAGCTCGATTATCTTTAGGTCAACAAACCGCAGAGGAGGTTAGTTTATGAATTTCAAAGTTATCAGTTTTTTATTCTAGCATTTGAAATTTAATATTAGGCACGTGCTAAAATTTATAAATTTGTATTATAGTTTGTATGGATGCCATATGCGAATTTGAGGATTCAATAATGCGTCCCGGCCAAATTTTTGGCCAATCGCAACATCTGACACGTCAAAGTGCCATTGATAATTTTTGCAACGGTCGAGATGCACGAATCCAATCGAGTAATGCGTTAGTTCGGGTGTACGCAATGTATTCCGCCGCCATCTCAGGAACTCAATGACCTGCACAAGATTGACTTGCGGTGGAGACTCGAGGAAGATTGGCCAACATTCCAAAAGAACTATATCAAGATATGGCAGTGTAGGTATGATTACTTGCCAACGTGTAAACTATTTCCCACACCTCAGTTAGCGACATCTCTGGATTACATGGATTGGTTCAGGCATAACGGCAAGCAATATCTACTACTGACTTCAGAAAGGAGCATGAAATGTTTCCATAGGAGGGCAAGATGAGGGCCCATCAATCCTAGGTCGAGAGAAGATGCTGCGGCAGGATCAACATCTGCTCCATGTACACTAGAGGACCCGATTGCCGTGCAACCTCCTGTTCAGTATGGTTCATTTATTTTTGCTTCTAACCCAGCTTTTTTGTCACAAGCATCACAATACTCACACTCATTCCCTGCATCATCACCTTTAGCTCCTGATTATTTTACACAACCACCATAGCAAGCACAATCATTCTCTGCATCAACACATTCAGCACCAGTTTATTTTATAAAAGCAACATAGTACACAAACTTATTCCCTGCATCAAAACCTTCTTTAGGGATATATTTTGCATGACCACCACCCACAGTACCTAATTACATGCCAATCCCGCCTACAACACCGCTATGTCTGGTCTCATTGATAATTCTCACTTTCTATCAGCAATTGGGCCATGCGACACCATATAGTGGTCTACCGATAATGTCGCAAACACCTCTAACATCGTTGTTCTACCGAGGTGGGTCATCCTTGTAACTGCCGACTCAAATGGGGTGATCTACGATAGGTGACTAGGACACGATAGCAATCAACCATGGAGGATGGAGATGAAGTTAGTGATCAACCCCGACGTACACGTAATGATAAAGTCAAAGTCAACAAGGAGTCGCCAAACCAAATAGTGCGACAGAGCCCTAGGCATGCCCGACGCCCACCCAGTTGTGGCACACATTAAGGATGCCGATGATTATGTTATTTTGTAATTTTGTAATTTTTGTATACTTTGTTTTACATCTCAAATGTACACTTATTTACAATATACACAACAAATTTATTAAATTGGTTTGATTTGTACACAATCGTATTGTGAGTTTAAAATTTACAATTATTTATGTTACTTTTTCATTTAAGTTTTTTGTCATCCATTTGTTAAGTACAATATTTTCAGAAAGCAAAGAATTGTTGAGAAGGTTCAGGAAAAGATTAAAACTTTGGCTTGCGTATTGTAATATATCTTACTTCAATAATTAATATTAACTTACACTTTATAGAAAAAAATTAATGAATAAACGAATAAATTAGTGTTTTCACTGCATTAGTTAGTGTTTTAATTAGCCCTTCTACACTTCAATAATTAATATTAACTTTGGCATGCGAGTTCTACACATGCAATTTCTACATTTTCCTCAATCAATTTTATCCTGGGAATCCCGAGTTACAGGAGCTCAAAAGTAATCAAGTTTGGTGGTTGAAAAGCCTAGAAAGAAAATGCTCCCTGTAAGAGGTGTTTTCATCTAACATAGCAGTGAAAATGCTTCTTGCAGGAAATGTTTTCAAGCATATATTTGACATTTAGTGGAACCGCGTCCTCTAGGAAGCGTTTTCACTATCATGTCAGATGAAAATGCCCTTTGCAATGAGCGTTTTCTCTCTAGCCATTTCAACCTCTCTAGCCATTTCAACCTACCCAACTTGATTGCTTCTGAGACCTATAACTCAGGATTTCGTGTAACACCCCCTAACCCCGAACCGTCACCAGAACAGGGTTACGAGGCATTACCGAACATATCAGACAACTTACGGATAATTCATAAATAAAATAACATTCGTTATATAATTGAATAACTAAGTCTCTATAATAAAATTTCGAAGTCTAAAACATGTATTAATAGTGAAATGGGACTCGTTTAAGTACTCCAAATATTTTTTTATATAAATTTCGACAGTATTTCTGCTTATTTTTACATAAAACCCCTGCGGCGGATACACGGATTCCAACCAAACACACCAGTAAACAGTAATCAGTAACAGTAGCAGTAATAGTAATAGTAACAATATTCAACACACAAAGTGTTGAATCTGTAAAAGTAACGGTAACAGTATTCGCACACAAAGTGCCGAATCGGTAACATTAACAGTAGTCGGCACATAAGTGCCTGATCAATAAGCTGGCAAAAACCCGTACTCTTCCATATCCTATGGCATGCCAACTATATCCGACTAGCACGACTAGTTAATAGGGTATTTAATTTACTTTTTCGTACAATTTCCAACTTAGTTCAGTATCAATTATAAATTCTTTATTTCAATCAGTTTCACAGTATTGCAGTAATTCATTACTTCAGTAATTTCACAATTCAATGCATTATACATAACAACATTTAGTATTTTCACAATTCACTCAGTACTCAAAACAATATCCAGTATTCCATAATTCAGTTCAGTATCAGTTTCAATTTCAATATCACATTATAAATTTATCATTTATTAAACACTTACCTTAAAATACTTACCACACATAATTAGCAAATTAAACACTTAATAATAATAAAGTTTGAATTATAGTGATACAAACCAGAATTCTCTTCGGATTTAATCCTCGACAATCTTTTCTTCTTTTTTGGGCCGATGCTTCAGGATCGATATTAGCTCGAACAATTAATATAATTTCACAATCATTAGCACAACACAATTTAATTGCTGAAATTTTTATCTAACTTTTACTTTAATTCCAATTTAATCCTAACTAAACCTATATATTTTTCTTTCTCAATCCATACCTTTTTGCTACTCAATTTCTTGCCAAACTCACATTTAACTATCTAATTTTTATCATATTTTCATAATTTTGAATTTATTTCAATTTAATCCCTAAAATTCAAAACTTATAGTTTAGTTTACAATTCAATCCTTTATTCAATTCCAATCAAAATTTCTATCAAATAAACCCTAATTCCATCATTTATTCTACATAAACCCTACTAAAAATCTATTAACTTTCAAAATTTCAACTTAAATCCAAGAGTATTTCACTCTAAGATTCCAAAAACATCAAGTTTATAAGAAAATGACTTGATTAAACTTACCTTTAAAACTTTAAAACCTTAAACTTAAATTTTTCCTTTCTTTCTCTTTCTCTTTTTCTTTCTTTCTTTCTCCCCTGTTTCTTCTCTGTTTCGTCCCTTTCTGTTCTGTTTCTTTCTTTCTTTTCTTTTCTTTTATTTTATTTACTTTATGTCATAATAATAATATAATATATAATAATTAATATAAATATCTTTTACTACACATGTTATATTCATAACCATACATTTGTCTTAATCTAACTAATTTATCAAATAAAAATCTCATAATATAATTATTTAATTAATAATTATCTTTTACTTAATTTCCAAGTAAATAAATATAATACACTTGTATTTTATTTTTACCATACACTTGGAATAATCTTAATTTATTATTAACCAAAAATCTTATACTAATTATTTAATTATTAAATATCTTTTAATTTAATAATAACTAATAATAAATAATAAATATCTTGTATTTAATTAATAAGCAAATTAAATCTATAAACTACAAATATATACATACTTTAGTTACACATGTATTATTTTATCATATCCATACAACTGACATATTTTGATTTATTTAATAATATAATATCATTATAATTTAATTATCATAAGTTCATATAATATAAATTATATTTAAATATCATTAATTATATAATTAAAACAAATAAAATCTTAGATTTTATTCCCTTTATGCCGGCTCAACTATGCTAAATGGCTTAATTCCCATTTTAGCCCTGTTTACTTTCTTTTAATCTATAATTAGACTTTCACTTTTTATTCAAGTTGATCCTTTTTTCTAATTATTCTTAATTAGACTAAATTTACCTAATTAAGCACTCAACTAAACACATAATTACTTCTAATAATTATTTATGACTCGGTTTACTAAGACGGAGGCCCGATAATGTATTTTTCCGGTGCCCATGGATTTTGGGTCATTACATTTCGGGAATAAATTTTTTCCCTTTATACCCCGCCCCATTCCCTATATAAATGCTCTTTCTTCATCCTTTACTCACCCACATCTCAGTCTCTTCTAAATTATTTTTTTCCCTTTTTCTTGCGTGTTGAACTTTTCACGTTTAAAGATTTATTTATCTCTCGCTTTGAGGGAGACGTAGTTATAATTTTAAGTTGTGTTTGTGTTTATGATAATGCCATGAAGCTCGGTAACCTACAAATTTCACCTGCTGTGTAAGAATGGAGTCATAATTTTAAGATAGAGGATTTCTTGTCTTGAGACAAACTTCAATTTATTTTAATTATTTTTGTTTCAAAGTTTGACTGTCTGAAGACTGGGTCTATCATATTATTATATATCAAATATTACTTTCAAAATGTAATTTCAAATGTAAGATATTAAGTTTTGATTATATTTTAAGATTATTTTACTAATAGCCTCCGGAGGCTTACTAATTAAGAAATGATTAACTTTATTGACCAAATCACGAGTCAAGTGGTTAATAGGTCAAGACAAAACAAGTTGTAGGGTTAATTGTTATATTTATAAAGTCGTAAGGAATGAGCATGGACAAACGCAAAATTACATCAAGTTTTTGAAGTGAATAAGCAAAATGGATGCAAAAATGATTCTTCACATGAATGCAGTAGATCATGAAATTAGCTATGCTAATAATTCATCTTTTCAGGTCTCTTTCCGTCTTTCTTTCATCTGTAATTTTAATATTTGTCAGTTCTCCATTATATATGTTCTTTTTCTCATCTTCATCTTCTTCCTTATGTTAAATATTCTTTCAGAAACAAGTAATATTGAAAATAAGGCCAATTATTGAAGAATCTATCACAGATGCATTCAAGAAGATTGTTCCAGTTTGTATGAAGGTGGCAGACTTGGGTTGCTCTTCAGGTCCTAACGTCTTCTTGGCTATATGGCACATTATTGACACCGTTCATGGGATATGTCAACAAGAACAGTTGAAGTTACCCGAGTTTGAAGTGCTTCTAAATGATCTCCCAGAGAATGACTTCAATTTTGTGTTTAAGTCAATTCCTGGATTCTATGAGAGGCTTAAGAAAGAGAGAGGAGATATGTTGCAGAAAAGGTGTTTTATAGGAGGAGTTGCAGGTTCTTTCTATCACAGACTCTTTCCAACCAAAAGTTTGCACTTCGTGCATTCTTCCTATGGGATTCATTGGCTCTCAAAGGTTAGTCATTGAACCAAAAAAGATAGATACCTGTTTTGGGTGTTATCCCTTATTTTAATTGTTGGAATATATGTGATTAGGTCCCTGTTGGACTGGAGGACAACAAGGGGAACGTATACATGGCAAGATCAAGTCCTCCCAGTGTTTTCAAAGCTTATGCAGACCAATTTCAGAAAGACTTCACAAATTTTCTAAGCTTGCGCTCCGAAGAAATAATGCCCCAAGGGTGCATGGTACTAACCTGTGTCGGTAGGAAAAATCCAAATCCCTCAAAAGAAGATTATGGTTGGGAGCTGCTATCTAAATCCCTTCTTGACTTGGTCGCAGAGGTTATATATTTATTTATTTATTTCCCTATATTTCCTTACAACTCTTTCAATAATTGAAGCTATAAAAACAAATAAAACATGTATTTTTTGAATTATATATATGGGTTAATATATATCTTATCATTGAATTTATCTAAAAGTACATAGTTGATACCTATTTTTTTTTTTTTTTTAACCTAGTTGGTACCTACCTAAAGTTATATTTCGTCACCTAATTTAATTAATTGTAGGGAGTAGTAAAAGAAGCGGATGTGGATTCATTCAACCTTCCTCACTACACACCTTGCAAAGAAGAAATAGCTGAGATTGTTGAGAGAGAAGGATCGTTTGATATCAAGAGGCTCCAAGTTTTTGAAGCCGACCACTCGGCTGTATTAAGTAGAGAAGAGCAGCTCCATAACCAAGACTTGGATTTCAACGTTTATCTGGAACTGGGGAAGAAGACTGCGGATACTATGAGAGCTATTTCAGAGACCCTTCTTTGCGGTCATTTTGGAAATGCTATAATGGACAACCTATTCACAAGGTTAGCAACTCATGTAGCTGATGGTCTTAGTAATTCGAATTTCGATAAGGTGATTACCATTGTGGTTTCATTGACAAAGAAAGGGAATTAATTTTAAAAAAAAAAAATAGTGAAGATATTGAATTCTCTTTAAATTATTTTTATTTTATATTTTTAAATGTGGAAGAATATTACGATGTTTAACGAGCTTAAATATATGTTGATATTTTCAATTTTTTTACACTATGATATATTTAGTCACCAACTTAAAAAGAAGAAGTTTATTTTAATCTTTTATTTTATTTTTCGTCTTTTTAATTTTTAAACTTTTGTTTTTGTCAAATCATTCAAAAATAGATAAAAAAAAAAGTTAAGGTTTAGTAACTTTGCTAACGTGGTATACACATGGATACCACGTAAGCAATTAATTATTTTTTAAAAAAATTCAAAAAATTTAAAAAATATATAAAAATTAATTATTAAAAGTATTTAAAAGTATAAAAATTATAAAAAATATTTTTTAAAAATAACTAGTTGTTGAGATGGAATACACCTGGCCTGTAAGGTTAGTAAATTTAATTGACATTAATTTTCCCATCCATTTTTGGGGTGATTTGACAAAAAAATGCAAGTTTAAGGGTTAAAAGACACAAAAGATTAAATAGAGAGCTACTTTTTTTTTTTTTGTAAAGTTGAAGGGCCAAATAAATCATTATGCCTTTTTCTTTCATTTGGTAAAGTCTCAATTATACCACTTATCGTATGCAAATACTAGAGTAAGACATTATTTGATAAACCAAAAATAAAATCATTTAAAAATTAATATTTTTAATAATTTAATATTTTACACATTTTTTATAATCTAAAATAAAAACAATCCAATAGAATTTTTCTATAAAAAGTATGAAAAATGATAAGTAGATAACAGTTTCTTATCACTTATTTGAGAATATTTTCAATTATTTTATTTTATTTTATTTTAATATTATATTATCCTCTTAAAAGTTTAAGTTTAAAATCTGAATTTTGTTTAGAATAAAGTGAAATGTTTAAAAATTGAGGATAAAGTGTAGAATATAATTATTTATAATTTAAAATCTATATTTATCAAACAATCTAATTATATTTTGTAATTAATTTTAAGTAACATATCAAACCTATAACTTAAATTTAGTACTTAAATTGTCGATACTTAAATTTTCATCAATTTTTTTTCAACATTTATTCATTTTTTTGGTTATAATAAAATAATACCAAACTAATTAGATAACAACATTCTAAAAAGAAAGATCACCTTTAGACTTGTCCATATCTCATAAGAAGTGCGAACCACCATAGGTGGGTCCTCAAATTCCTACAATTCGTCTTTTCCGGTCAAAGCTTGTTTATCCAAGCAATCTGCAACTTGATTCTGTTCTTTCGGGATGTACCACAAAAACCACTGGTTTTCCAGAGCTAAGATATTTTGGATTCGTCTAATCAAGACTGAGTTCGAAACGGTGGAAGTGCTTCCAAGGATGGCTTTAACAACTTCCAAACTGTCAAATTGAATGACAACTTGATCTTCGCCTCTAAGTTGCATAAGCTTGAGTCTTTCAAAAATGCCCCATAGTTTAGATCAAAGATTGAACATTTTCTAAGGTACCGATGATAACCAATGATCCAATCTCCATGTTTACCACGAACAACTCCCTCAACAGCAACGTATCCAGAATCCAGTTGCACTACACCATCAATATTAAGAAAAATTCATTCCCTACTAGTCTGCGCTTCAAAAGAACGTTTGAGCAGTCAATCGGTACTTCTCGAGATGATGAGCAGAAATGAATTGCCCAACTGTAAGAAACTTGAACTAGCTCCCTCGAGGTCTATGATCTTCCTTGAAAGATGAATAAATTACGGTTATTCCATAAGCGCCAAATGAGTAACCTAAAAAATCATTTAGCCCCCAATTAATCTTTTTCACTTGTTTTTTTAATCATTAAACTCGCATTTTTTTGTGAAATCACCACAAATAGATAGAAAAGTTATGACATGACACACATGTAGATTATTACGTTGATGACATGTCAGAATTTAATTTTTATCCTTGCCCCATCCAACAAAATCATCCACATCACTAACAAAAAGAGGCTTATAAGATGCAATGCACGAAACCACAGGTGGCGGCAACATATCTTTATCAGCTCCCACTTCCAATCTCCAATCGGCAAAACCATTTCCATAACAGGAACATGTTCAATGGGTATAATTTCGAGCTTTGTACAGACATTAATTAGAGGACCCCATTCCTTCACCCAAGTATCTCTCCAAAAATCACTGTCTAAACCCTTACCAACATTCCAAATGACATTTTCCCATACTATGCTCCAGATCATACAAATACCCTTCCAAAGTTGAGAAGCATTACCCACCTGTAAGACAATAGGCGCCTTGCCCTTCCACTTATATTTCGAACCAATAACCTGAACCCATAATTGCTCAGGCTTTCTGATAAGATTATAATCAATCTTCATAAGGAATGCATCATTCTGACAATCAATTTTCTTGAACCCAAGACCACCATTTTTTGTCTTTGCAGAGATCCTTCCACTTGACAAGGTTTATCCCTTTCTTCTAATCAGTGTGCCCCCAAACAAATTTCCGAATAATTTTTTCCATCTTAGAATATACTCCTTTTGGAATGACAGTCGGTTGTATGACATACATGGGTAGAGACATTAAAACTGATTTCGCTAAAAGTAATTCTTCCTGCTAGAGAGAGCAACTTAGCTGTCCACCCAACTTTTCTTTTCCTCATATTATCCACCATAAAATAACAAGTATCTTTAGCCACTTTCTGATGTAGAAGTGGGACACCTAGATACTTACCAAAATTATCTACATGGGAATAACCAAGGCCACAACTAATGCTCCCTTTTATTTATTTGGTTATTTATTTGTTTGAGTAATTAGGTTTATTTAGAAGTTGAGTTGTAGTGGGTTTTATATGGGTATTGGGGTTTTCTTATGTTGGATATTGAGTTTTGTTTTATTTTGGGCTCATGTTTGGATATGGGTTTGTGTTTTATAATTAAAACTTTATTCAGTTTAGAATATTAAAATTGAAAATCAACCAAATATTTTGAATATTAAAACTAATTGAACCGAAAAATTAATTTATTTTAGTTATTTTAATTTTTTTAGTTCAATTCTTTTCTATTTAATTGTTTTATGAATTTTTCGCTCACCTCTAACATTACTTATGGGAACTTGAACAAGAAATTATTTCTCTTTCCAATAAAAGTAACCCCAACATTCGAAACCCAAAAATCTAAAAGATATTCAACAACATTATCTAACTGCTCACTTAAAGTTGTCCAAAGTATTCGAGCAACAAGAACTATTGAATCAAAGTTACCATATTAGTTTGTTGGCATTCATTTTACACCCTTAGTATAGCGATTTTGTCATTATGTTTGTAAATGTTTTTATGGTTGAATAATTATCTTTGCATGTTTATCTGCAATGGTTTTTGCACGAATAAATAAATATTGGCTCATTGATTACTTAAGGATTAACCATTATTAAGCTGCATCATAAGGATGAATTATGATGCAGGACGACAACTTATATTAGTAAGTAATCTAAATTATCCGTAGTCTAAGGAATCAAAATGAGCAATTGATCCGAGGGACCATTATATTTAGGGGTGAGCAAAATTCGATTCGACTCGAAAAAATCGAAAAAAATTTCGAATTTCGAGTTAAACGAATCGAGTTATTGAGTTAATCGAGTTATTCGAATCAACTCGAATTTTTTTTTTGAATTTCGAGTTCGAATCGAGTTGAGTTTTCGAATTCGAATAACTCGAATAATTCGAATAATTCGAATATCAAACTATAATATTTTACATTTTTACCCTAAGCTCCCAAACCTTTTTAGTTTTCCCTCAAAACTTTTACTCCTTCCCACTTTTCCCCCAAAACTTTTACTCCCCTCCTCTCCCCCCCCCCAATCTACCCAAAATCCATTTCCCACAAAATTTTACTCTCTCATTTACTTTTTCTCAAAATTTTACTCCAAAAACCCTCAAAACCTTTTATTTTCCCCCACAATTTTTAGTTCCTCCCACTTTTTCCCTAAAACTTTTATTCCCTTCCCATCCCACCTCCCATCTACCCCAAACCCTCCCCCCTCCAATTTTTTTTTAATATTTTCCCTCCAAAATTTTACTCCCCCTATTTACTTTCCCTCAAACTTCTATTCCCCAAAACTTTTTATTTCCCCCCTAAACTTTTACTTCTCACCCTTTACTCTCAAATAAAAAATCAAAATTATCCAAAAAAATCACTAAACATAAATAATAATAATTTTATTTATATCTACTATTTATATTATTAAATTAAATTTCACATTTTGTATTATTTATATTATTGAATTGTTTAGTCATATTGAATATTTATATTAAAATTGAATTATTAATTATACCATAAAATATTCGTGTTAAAATTTTATATTGGTATCAATTTCACATTTTATTTTTAAAATAAATTTTATTAAAAAATTATATTTTTACATTTAATATATTTTTTAATTTTAAAATACATAGTGACAAGAATCTGAAGATAATTGAAACAACTAAGCAAACAAAGAAGCTAACCAGTATATAAAATATTAATAAATAAATTATGAGGTGATGAAAGTTAATAAAAATTTTGATTAAGGTGGACAAATTTTATTGCGATGGGTGACAATGGTTACAAGGATCCAAAATTATTTTTTAAAATTTAACTCGAACAAATATATTCGATTCGATTCGATTCGAATTCCATCTCACTCGACTCGATTCGAGAAAACTTCAAATAAAGTTAGGATGATAAAATGAGATTTGAAAACTCGATTAACTCGAAAAATTTCGATTCGATTCGATCGAATACTGACCCCTAATTATATTACCTATCCAATTGGGGAGATCCCTTATTTTGGGTATTGAAGCAAATGACTCCTAGAATATAGAGACATGACCTAAGTTGAATTGATGATGGATCTACTCAATTGTGATGTTGATACATATGTGGATGGGGTAAAATTTTATTAACTTAAATTCATCGAACCTATAGTTTTTCAAGTCTAGAAGATCAATCAATTTGCGGTGAGTTTTTAGATGGAATCCAAAAGGTGAACATAAATGAAAGGTATTAATAAGTTTGCAAGAGCTTGAATTGTGAATAGGGTATCCCAAACACACATCAATTGAAGACCAAACCCATTTAAAGTTTATTCAGGTCACTTGAAGACTTAGGGCTAGTTTGGCAATATTTTTGAAAAGTGCTGTGGAAAAGAATTTTTGAGAACTGCTTTTGAAAAGTTTGATTTAAAATTTGAGTGTTTAGCATTGCTATCAAAAAGTGTTTTTGAGAAATAAAATGTCCATTTTAGACATGTTATTATCAAGTAAGAAATATGTATTTAAATAAGATTTAAATTAGTTAATATTATTATATTTTAGTAAGAATATAAAAAAAATATTATAACTTGTTGTTAATGTTTTAATATATGAAATATAAATTTTAAATATTTTTAAGCAATAAATATTAATTATTTATAAAATTTAATTAGATTATATAAACTATATTTTAAATATTTAAATATAACCATTAAATATTTGTAATTAGTATTTTAAATTTTTTTATTTTTAATTAATGATTTTAACACATTTGTAATTAAGCACAAAGAAAAAAAAAAGGAAAGTACTATGTTATTAAGTAATTAAGCACCAAAAGTACTTTTTGGAAAGGGAGAAGCTAAAATTTTAGCTTCTCCTTTTAAGAAGTACTTTTCAAGAGCACTTCTGAAAAGCTAAAAATTTCAGCCAAAAGCAGCTTGTTCTACACAACTTTTCTTCTAAAAGTGCATTTGGAGTCAGAAGTACTTTTTTTAGCAATGAAGAACTGACCCTTAGTTGTTTTATTTTTGGCCTAATCTGTCAAGACCTAATTAGGAAATTTATTTTAAGCCCAAGTTGATTTGTTTTCTTGTAAATTTGGCCTATGCACAACTCCCATAAAACTAGCCAAATTAACATAGGCTTCTTTTGGATCCAATTGATCCCCCGTTTTCGTGCATTTAGATCACTTTTTGGAATCAATCGCACTAATATTGGTGTTTGGATTTTACTTGTCTGCCATGTTAGAGTCTTCTCATTGTGCCGTAGTATCAGTGGCACCACTGGAGGTTTTACATGTAATGAAAATTTGCAACTCCATTTGAAAGATGGAAAGTACCATTTCATTCATGCTTTTTACTTTTTCTTTTATCCTTTCATATCTTATTTTTTTTAATTTAAAAATTTCAAATAATATTATTAATATTAAATTTAATATGTATTTTTTATAATTAAAAATTAAAAATTATTTATTATATTAACTTTTCATATTTTGATGTAAAGGTTTTCAATATTTTTATTTATTATTTATTATATATAATTTCTAATCTAATGTCTTTAATAGTCGTTTTCTATTCTCACCTCATCGCTCAGCTGCGTTTGAATCCAAACACACACCTAACCGCTGTTTCTAATCTCACTGCTACAATATTAAATCTCATCGTTACAATAACTAATCTCACTACAACTGCTATTTTTAACTTCATCGAAGGTAAACGCACCGCCCATCCAAATTAAGCTTTAGTCTTTTCTTTTATCTTTTAAGTCTCTTAGGAAGAAAGAGTTACCTTTCTTAACTACCCGCATTTTTAGGCTAGTTTTTAGGGATTTTTTTTCTTAGCCATCCAGATTTTTAAGTTACTTTTCAGGGATTTGTTTTTTCTTAGTCACCCACATTTCCTAGGCTAGTTTTAAGGGAATTGTTACTCTTTTTTTCAACTCCCTTCTTGTATAAAAAAGGGTCGCCACCTACCATAAAGGGACCCAACTTTGATTTGAATAAAAGTATTCTTTAAGTTATTCTCCTTTGCAAGAAATCTTTTCTTAATTCATTAACTCTTTAATTGAGCTATGAACTCCACTGTTGCTAGTAAAACCATGCCATATACAAGTCATGCACCCAACATACTGGCTATGGGCTCGATCATCTTTAGACCATAAGCCTCCACTTATATTAAATCACATGAGTTGCATACGCATGGTCAGTGACTAACTGTAATGCCCCAAAATCTCTTATATATTTTTTTCGTATGTTTGTGACACAAATATTTGTTTGCTTTAGTGGTTATGTGTTCTAGGAGTGTTTGAGAGGTCCCAAGTTCAAGCCTTAGCTTGGGCAAATTTTTGTATTTTTCTGAATAAAGCCCTATCACTAGTTAGTAGGCTTATAATTAAATGTTGGTAAAACATGATAGAATGAGCCTACTGGTCTGGTGGTTAAGTGGAGGGCAAAGGAGCAAAAGGTCTGAAGTTCGAACCCTTATTTGTGCAAATGGGTTTTATTTTGCTACTTGTGCCGTGTGGTGTTTTGGTTTAGCCGAAATGCTGAAGTGTTTGAGTGGAATTTAAATTTGGTAGTTGAGAGGAAGTGGTGGACGGTTTTGGAAGGTGTTGGAGTGATTTGGGGAGAAAAATAAGGGATGCAGGAGTTTCAAATTATCTCAATTGGGTAGTGGAAGTTTGATGGAGAAAATTTATTAGTGAATTAAGGGATTTTAGGGTTATCGAGATTCTTATCGAATTATTCTGTTCATATTTTTTCTTTTCCCCAAAAATAGAATTTTTAAGTTTCTCTTCTCCTCTTCTTCTTTTTTGCTGCCGTTTTTCTTTTTCATTATTTTTTTCTTTTCTTTCTTGCTGTCGAAATTTTTATGCTCACCCATTCTTTTTTTTCTCAACTTCTTTCCATTCGGTCTCGTGTCGTCCCTCGATTAACTGTGATCGTTCGGTAAGTACTCATCTTTTTGACATTGTTTCTCTCTAAAAACTCTGCCGATTCTCCTTTGGGATTTCTTCTCTTTTTTACCGAAACCTACCATTCTCTTCCCATTTCTCTTTCGATTTTGCTTTCATTTCGACTGCAATCGCACTTTTGTTCCTTATTTTGGCGTTTTGTGGACAACTTCGGTGAGTGATTTTATGTGGTTAGTAGTTGAGAATGTTAAGTTTCTGACTAGGGGTTATTCTGTTGTTTGGGCAGCATCTTTTCGCTTGGATCGAGACTCTTCTAGTACTACCTCGTAAGCAAACTGATTTGAAGCGTTGAGGGTAAGTTTCAATCGCTCAATAGTTGAGTAACCCGTTCGGGTTAGTTTTAATTCATCGGTTAAATGATTAACAGAGTAGTATTTTAGCCAATTATAGGTTCGGGATTGCTTGGAGTTTCTTTTGCGTTAAAAACGTTACAGGTGTGTAACCGCAACACTATAAACTGAAATCGGTGAAAAGCCAAAAAGTGAGGTTGTCGATGTCACACGGGTGTGCGATCGACGAGACTGGCCGTGTATGATACACGAGCTGGACTGAATTAGGCCATGTGGGCCACATGAGCGTATAGGCCCACACGGGTGAATCACACGGACATGTGAGATTTTTGGGCCAGGCCGTGTGAGCTACACGACCAAGGCCAATTTAAGACATGTGGGCCACACGGGCGTGTGAGCCCACACGGGCGAACTTCATGGGCTTGTAGGCCCATTTTCACTGTTTTATTGCTAAGGTTGCACGGGTCACCCGAGTTGACTGTGGACCTATTGTAGGGTCGGTAAGCTTACCTAGCCCCTAATTGACTGAAATGTCTATATGATTGATATGATTAAGCATGATGATGTCCCACTGAATTGATACTATATGCCCAGTTTACTTGCATGATATTACGTATAGCATGTCAAATTTGTATATTGCATTGCATTGGGTTGGGGATTATAATGTTCGGAGAAAGTGTACTGAAAGGCCTTGAGCCTAATTTACTGGTAGCTCAGCTGCAAACTACTATCTAGTGCCGCATCTGGTACTTTTGGAGTGTAGGGATAGGTGGTTTGATTATATCTCCACATAGAGTGTAGGGTTGGACGGAGTTGGAGTGTAGAGGCTGGCTGGGTAGGAATTGATATTGCATAACTATTACTGTACTGAATATTGATACTATAATGGGCTAAGGCCGTAACTGAAATTGAACTGTTACTGAAATGGGCTTAGGCCCAGACTATGATTGCATTCTGGCTGTTTGTTTATATGGGGATTACACACTGAGTTTTCATAAACTCACCCTTCTGTTTTATCTGTACAGGTGATCCCCAGACTTAGGGGATCGGAGCAGCGGAGGACTCAGCGGTGGCCACATGACCCCTTTTTACTGTTTCGTATTTAATTAGGTTTTTAAACTTTTATTTGGGAATTTTATTGTAAATATGGCCTCTAGGAATTTTTCTTAAATTTGGGATTTTCAATTTATAACTACTTGTTTTAGGAAAACTCGAGTTTTTAAAAGAACCAAATGTTTTAACAAAATACGGCTGAAGATTACCTGTACAGTAGAAAGGAAAGGGCGAGTTCACGAAAACTCAATGTGTAATCCCCTACCAAATAGTCAGCATACAACATGCAGTAACAGTTTGGGCCTGAGCCCTATTCAGTAACAGTACAGTGTGGGCCTTAGCCCAATATAGTAACAGTGTGGGCGTTAGCCCAATACAGTATCAGTACAGTGCAATAATGCAACCCAATCCAATCCAGCCAACACACCACTCCGTACCACCAACACACCATGTGGGGATAAAATCGACCCACCTTGCCAACACACCAATATCGCAGCAAAGCTGCAAGTAACAGTATCGTAGCAAAGCTGCCAGTAACAGTATCGCAACAAAGCTGCCAGTATTAGTATACTTCCTCCATAACAGTATCCTAACCCCATGCAATATGTCATGTCATAAATCATACGTGTATGCAGAATGTCATACTCAATCATAGTTATACATATCATAGAGTAAATCAGTCATACATAACATAAGGCCACAATAGTCATTTCATCTCCTAGGGGTATAACAGTCATTTTACCCTATGGGGGTATTTCGGTTATTTTACCCTATGGGGATATTTCAGTTATTTTACCCTATGAGAGTATTTTGGTCATTTTACCCTATAAGGGTATTTCGGTCATTTTACCCTATAGAGGTATTTCAGTCATTTTATTGACCTCTCGGAAGGTCCGCAGTCATCTCGAGTGACTCAAGTAACCTAAATGATCATAACAATGTAAATGGGCCCAAGGCCCATTACTCGGCCTAAGTAGGCCCACACATTCGTGCAGTCCGTTCAGTCCAGAATTCGTCATGGCTATGAGATCTACGTAGCCCAGTCCAGTATTTGCCATAAATCATAGTTTTTATCTGTGTGGGGCCTACGACCCCATTGGGCCCACATTGCCTATTTCGGCCCAACGTGGCCCATTACGGCCTAAGCCCATGGAATTGCTCATGGATGCCTCTATAGTCTATCGCCCATGATTCGCATATTTGGTTTACCATACGAGTGATTGCACGCTCATGTGGTCTCAAACGCCGTATTTTTAGCTTTTCGGCTTTTGCCGTCTAACAGTTATGGCGAGGTGTCTACATACCTGATTGTGAAAACGCACCAAGATCCACGAGCACCCAAAACCTATATTCATACAAGGCTTTCCATTAATCACTAAACAATAGGGTTAATCTTCCTCTTTTACACCCTTAACAAAAACTAAATCAATACTTGCCTCGATTGTCAAAAGTGGCTTAGCCTACTTATACCACTAACGAAGGTTGACTACAATCTCCTTGACGGATATCTGCATTGCAAACGGATTTACTAAACAAGATTATTTATTCATGTGGTTTAAATCCACTTCATGATAACTTACAGGAACACAAAAAGCATTCGACCTACACCTAGAATGCTAGCGCACATACCTGCCTTTGATCGAGAGAAGAGAGAAAGGTTTCGACGACTTGATATTACTTGATACTCTTTACTCCTCGAGGAGTTTGAACCGTTAGAGAAGAGTTGTCAAGCCAAAAACCAAATCGAAGAGATGAAAAGGGAGAGAAGGCAATATTCGACAAAGAGTTGATTAAAAGGGGTAGAGGAAGAAGAGCAAATCGAACAAAAGTTGCAACAAAGAAAAGAGGGGAAGAAAAATAAAAAGAAAATTCAGCAGAGGGAAACCAAAAACTATTCGGCCAACACACGAAAGGAAAAAGAGATGAGAAGAAAAAAGATATCAAACAAACCCGAGAGGTAGGCCAAGTCTTAGTAAAATTCGGCACTCCAAAAGTAAAAAATGAAAAGATGGCTGACCAAAACCGGAGCAAACAGAGAGAAAGCAACCCTCAAAACCCCCAAAACCGATTATCCTAGTGCCTAATGACCAAATTCGGCACACACACTCCTCAACACCCCACTTCTACTATTTTCTTCTAAATCTCTCCTCCTATCCGTCCTTGAATTACTCCACCCATTTCTCCTCAACTCCTCCAACAACTCCATTCAAATTCTATTCAAACTCCCCATAGCTGTATTTTAGTCCAACTCCACTACCTACATAGCTTAAGCAGCAAAATAATTACTCCATTTCACAACTCTGGACTTGACCTCAGACCCCACAATTACACAACACGCCACATTGCCACTAAACCACAAGCTCTTTTTGTGTCATAAAACAAACACTTTTATTTATAAGGCCTATATGCCAATGTCCAGATTCATTTAAAAGCAAAACTAAAAATTTCGCAGAAGCCAAGACTTGAACCCAAGCTTCTCAAACACTCTCATACACACCCAAATCACTTAGCCATTAAAGCAAACAAGCAATTTGTGTCATATCATGCAAAGTAATTAAAGACCTAAATTTTTGGGGTGTTACAATGTAATAAAGTATAATTTTGCATACTTCATAAATTCATGTCTCATATTAACATTTAAGCAAAATCCACTTAATTTATTAACAATTAATCAAGATTAATATAATTATTAAGTCAAAAGGTAGTAAAAATATATATAAAATCCTATATAATTTCAAGTTTACACACCCCAAACTTAAACCATTGCTTGTCCCGAGTAATGTTCAGGCACAACACAACTTTTGCTAAGGCAATTTTGCAATATGGTTAAGCAACATCTGTCTTTTCATATAATCACGCATCAATAAAATAATGCTCACAAATTATATTTATTAATAAGTAGCTCGAATGCAAATATTATTTCCAAACTTTATACTAAGTACAAAATATTGTGAACATAAGTCATAGTATGCATGCATTTCAAAGTCATATATAACATTCACCAATCAATAACCTTTCCTTATCAATCTAAACATAGCAATCATAAGGTTTAATTAGTGGTCTTCATATGTTGAATTTAGCAATTCCTCTCCACTAATGTAGTTGGTATAATCATCAAATCAATAGGTCTTTTATTAGGTTGTAACATGGCTAGGCTAAAGGTAGGGATAAAGAGAAGTGAATTTTTAGGTTCAATCAGCTTAACCCTAACTTTGTCTTGGATCCTTTTATGTCATAACCTTCATACAAATAGGTTTTTGGAAACCCCCTAAACTTATTTTGAACTCATGCTCAACCTTTATTTTTCAAAATTTTAGCAAACTTTTCTTTGCTCTTTATTCTTTTGAATAAACTTTCCTTTATTCTTCCATCTTTCTTTCTTTCTTTCTTCTTCTTTCTTTTTTTTGAACATGTGAAGAGCATGTACATTTTTTGTATTTTTTCTCAAACTTTGATCACTAAGACAAATTTAGTTAAGATAGGTGCACAAAAAATAGGATAAAATTACAAAGATGATAATATGGCTCATGGTTTAAGTAATGTGCAATAAACAGGTCATTAAGCTTAAAAGTAAAATTTCAAGGGTTAATTTAATAAGGCCGGCTTGAAAGGCTCAAACGATCCAAAGAAGAGTGCATATATCATGTTTAGATTCTTATACCTCCTAGGATTTCACCTCAAGAAAGTTACTAAGTCAATTCTAAAGACTTAAACATTCATGCATGTCTACTTCCAAAGAAATTAAATTTTTAGGGCAAATACTACAAAAGACTAAAGAACATACAAGCATTCCATCACTCAAGATAACATAAAAATAACTTAGATAAAATCAGAAATCATGCTTGCATTTGAACAAAATTATGAACAAAATTCTCTCTGAACATTCATTTATTCTAGCATACTTAGGTGAAAAGATCGAAACATACTTGTAAAATTTAAAAATTCAAGCAAAATATTGTCTTACTCCCTTTAAAAAGAAGCAATGTCCTCATTGCAAAAACAAAGTAATGAATGAAAACTGCCAGAATTCCTGGTTTGTATTTCTATAATCCGAATCTAATTATTAATTGTTTTATTTTAATTAAATGTTATGGTAAGTGGTTGAGGTGAGAATTATTGTGTTTTACAATTAAAATGGATTGTTTTGGGATGTGATGAAATTATATTGGTTGAATTGAATTGGAATATATATATTATGAATATATATGTGTAAATGTGAAATTGTGCAAATATGATAATTTGATTATTTTTTATATGTATAAAATTCAGTTTTAATGCCTAAGTAGATGGAATTTAGAACTACTGGGATATTGGTGGCATGCCATTAAGGAACTTTAGCGCGCTCTCTGATTATTGCCACATTGGTGTTCTCTGATTACTAGCACGACAGTGCTCTCCGTTTAGCACTCTTATGCTCTCTATTTAGCATTTTAGTGCTCACTGTTCATTAGTGCATAATAATGCACCTCTGTATATGTTCCGTATAACTGGTGTGTTCCACAAAATCTACTTTGGGCTAAGAATATGAGATAGTAAATTGAAAATAGAATGTGAAATATGTTGTAAATACATGGAATACACGAGTTATATATTCATTAATTGATTGTGGAATGGATAGTGCCACTGTTAAAATGATACGTGAATAAATTATGGAAAGGTATTATATGTAGCAAGTGATGACAATTGAGTATTGTGTGATTTTAAATGTTCAATTGTGTTTAACATTTTATTATACATATTTTATTGTTTTATTTTTTAAAAAATTCGGATTATAGAAATACCACTGAATTTTTACTCAGCGTACGGTTTTGTTTTTCGTGTGTAGTTTAAGTACTTAAGTTTGATCGCTGATTCAACATGCAACGACGATCCCGAACTCAAATATGGTGATGTTTATTTCTTTGTGTTGACATGTACCTAGAGTGTCTAAATATTAGTTATTTTGTGGTTTGATTGTAAATGAAGTTATAAGATTGATTTTGGAGAGTATATAATTTAGATTAAAATGATGCTTTGATGTCTTGTTTCGATGATATAAAATGCTTGAGATTTATGTCTGTTTGATCTGTAAACTCCGGTAATGCTCTATAACTTGGCTCCTGCGAGGGATTCGGGTTGGGCTGTTACACTTGTAGCAAAGATCGCCTAAGGTTGGGGATTACCTGCATAGTTGGACAGAAGGTCGAGTTTGCGAAAACTCAGTGTATAATCCCTTATAATACAAACAGTCAGATATACGATAAGCAGAAACAGACTGGGCCAGAGCCTATTACAGGCATAGTATCAGGTGAGCCTTAGCCCATTAATAGAACCAGGTAGACCTAAGCCCAATACAGAATCAGTATCAGATGCAGATATGCAGACAGAAATCTAGCCCAATCCAACCAATACACCATCCGTACCAACCAACACACCATGTGGGGATAAAATTGACTCACTCAGCCAATACACCAAGCTTAGCACCAGTTGCGACACTAAGTTAACAGAACGACTCGGCATCGTAGACAGAACGGCTAAAAGCCATAAATATCGCAGCAACACTGCCAGTTAACAGAGCGGCTAAAAGCCATACACTTCCTCCGTCAATATTAACCCAACCCCATGCAGGATGACATGCCATAATAACATACGTGAATGCAGGATGTCATGCTCAGTATCAGTCATATCGTTCACAGTTAAGTCAATCAAACCATAGCACAAATCAATCATTTACCCTATGGGGGTATTTCGGTAATTTTACCTTTCGAGGGTATTTCGGTAATTTTACCCTTTGAGGGTATTTTGGTAATTTTACCCCTCAAGGGTATTTTGATAAGCTTACCCTTCGGGGGTATTTTAGTCATTTTACCCTTCAGGGGTATTTCGGTCATTTTATAACCTTTCTGAAGGTCTACAGTCACCTCGAGCGACACAGATAACCTAAATTGTCATAATAGTGTAAATGGGCCCAAGGCTCATACTCGACCCAAGTGAGCCCACCGAGGCCCATAACGGCCCAAGAGCACGAGAACACTCGTGGTGCCCTCTACAGTCTAACACCATGTTTTATGGGCTCGATTCACCATACGAGCGTTTGTACGCCCATGTGGCTTCAATCGCCGTACTTTCAGCTTTATGACAGTAATGACCGATGGTGTGCGGATACACACCTCTTTGCGGAGTCGTTCTAAGATCTATGAGCACCTAACCCTGTTTGAATGAGGGTGGCCTTAATCCCTCAATGCTCGCTATTCAGAAATCGACCACGCCTTTGTTGCCTCCTAAAGTACAGTTAAGAACCGATTAAAAAATGGTAGGGCATAATCGGCCATCTCTAAAGTCAAGAGGTAAACTTATTACCTTGCCGGATGTTTGAGATCAAAAGTGTGACTCCTCCAACCTGTTCACACTTTGTCACTCCTCGAGGAAGATACTAGAATCGTAAAGGGTGCAGTACAAGAAGAATGAAATAACAATTGGTTAAAAGGATTGTTCGGTTTTGGAAAAGAAAAGAAGAACACAGGTGCACATGGTTTTAAAAAAAAGAAGAAAGTAGCCTTTGATCACTTACCGATTGTCAGAGCCGTTGTAGGATCAAAACAGAAAGGGAAGAACTTTTGGTCACAAACCGAAGAAGAGAAAGAATCCCAAGACTAGGGTGGTAGGTTTGGCCGAAAGAATCAATGGTCAAGAAGGGGTGATTAGGTAGTTGGCTGAAACTAGAGAAGTATAGAGAAGAGAGGAGTTTCGGTAGAGGTTGATACAAAAGAGAAAGGAATGGTCAATTGCAAAAGTAAGAACAACAAAAACTAAAAAGCAAAGATGCACAAGTGGTAAATTGCCAATTCGGCACTAGGGATAAAAGGGAGAAAAAAGTCTAAAACCAGTGACAAGAACTGACCAAAATGAGGAGAGAAACCCCTAGCTGAAATTCCTAGGCTCCCCTCTACCCATTCAACACAAACACTTCCACACACCTCTACTTCCTTGATTCTCTCCATAAAACTCTCCTTTAATCCTCTCCATATTTTGCTCCGACCTTCACTCCATGAACAATTCAAACTTTGCCTTGCAGAGTTTGAAACCACCTTAAACTCCTGCCGCCTCATACTAGCAAAATAAATATCCTTTTTGCTTGCAATAGGATTCGAACCCATACCCCCTCAATAGCTCAACACGCCTCTTGCCTCCTTGCCACAAGCTCTTTTTGTGTCACATTTTATCTTCAATCAATAACAAGGTCTAAAGGCCAAAGTTCAAGTTCCTTTAAAAGAAAATTGTAAGAGCCAAGACTTGAACCCAGGCTCCCTTATAACATTAATAACACCACAACCACTAGACCACATGCTTCCTTATGATATTTTTTAACACAATAATTTAAAAGGCCTACATTCAAGCATCTAGGGTTTTATCCACTTAAAACCAAAATTTTGCTAAAGCCCAGGTTTGAACCCACGACTTTTCGAACTCCTCTTAGGACCCTTAACCTTAAGGCCCAATACTTTTAGGCCAGAAATCTGGGGAGTTACAATTCTACCCCCTTAAAGAAATTTTGTCCTCGAAATTTCCAACTATCTGAACAACCGCTTAGCTCAATCTACACCACTACGCTCCCGCTGCGTACTCTTGTTCCAAATTAAATGTAGTACACTATGGTTTAAGTACGTACCAGTATCTGAATCTGGAGCATCTCCGACCTCTCGACGACGCGCTGCATAGACCAAAGCTGGTTGCTGAATCTTAGCTTGACTAGTATCACTGTTTGGTGCTCCACGGCCTACTCCATTTCCATCCCTTGCCTGACCACGTTCTCCTGGTGGCTGCTATCCACCTCTCGCTGGCTGAGCAAAACCCTGCCCTGCAGCCTTCATTTTCCCAGGCCTCTGTGGACAATCCCTCACAAAGTGCTCCACTGATCCGCACCTGAAACACATCACAGTCCTTTTTCGACAGTCACCCCGATGATAGCTCCCACAACCCACAAAGGCTGCGATCCAGTAATAGCAGTAGGGGCCCTAACCCGAACTGGACCTTCCATTCTGGCCTTTCTCTTAGGCCTCCGATCCGAATTGGAGGGTGTTAAATCCCTCTTATCTCTGCTCCTTTCCTTTTCCCAGTTCTGACGCTCGGCGTACTTTACCTCCTTAGCAATCTTAGCTTTCTCTACTAATACGGCAAAGTCCCACTCCCTCTGTGTAGCTATCAACACTCGAAGGCTATCCCTGAGGCCGTCTTTAAATCGAACACAGCGCTTGTATTCCGTTGCTACTATTCTTCGGCCATACCGACTAAGTCACAAAAATTCTGCCTCGTACTCAGCCACAGATCTGTCACCTTGAACCAAATTCAAAATTTTTTTCCTATGAGCGTGAACATAGCTGGCGCCCACATACTTTCCCTGAAACATGGACTTAAAGAATTCCCAGGTCAATCGGCCAGACTAAATACCTTTTTGTACCGTAAGCTACCACTGATAAGCTTCATCTCTCAGTAGAGACACAACACTGTTTAACTTTTGTTCCGATGTACAGTCGAGGTCATCCAGAATTCTTTCAGTAGCCTCTAACCAGTATTCTGCCACACTTGGGGCCACCCCAGAAACTCCCCTAAAGATCTCTGCTCCATTTGACTGGAGTCGTTCTGTAACTGACCTGCGGCCCACAGTAACAGTATTCGACCCAGCAGTACCTGTAACCCTTTCTAAAATCCTCAACATTGCTTATGACAATGTGTCGTCCCCAGTCGCTTGATCAAACGACCCTGTCTTAGCTATCGGTGAAGTCGGTGCTTCCATCGCCTTAATTTTGGGTATGTGGCCTGACGCCGAAGACCCAGCCCTAGCACTACCACGGCTTCTACCGCGACCTCTTGTACCCTTCTAGCGCTTATTTTATCTTTGCGTATTATCTGATTTAAAAACAAATTTTATGAAATTTAATTACAATTTCAGTAATTAAGCAGATGTCTTATGAGAAACAGTAGTTTAAAGTTTGTTTTCGCATTCGAAGTGTCACTACAGTTTTTCAGTTTACTCTATCTATAGAGTTTCAGTGCAGTGCTACTATCTATAGTAGTTTCTCAGTATAACATTTCAGTCTATAACAGTAAACAGAGTCAGAGAACTTACAGATTTGGTGCCGGACACTCGGTGTGCCACACATTTCAGGAAAAAAATACATCAAAACACTTCACATATTTGAAACCAACCTCTTGTGATACAAAATTTTGAAAACCCATTCCACAATTGAGATTTGCAACTAGGCTCTGATACCACTAAATATAACACCCAAACCCAGCCCAAATGTTATGGTCGAATTTGGCGTGTCACATCAACGCGTCAATCAAAAACTGAGTTTGTCGTTAAATGTTCATTTCTATGTTTAAAACCTTTTACTCGAGTTTAGCAAATTATCTCGTAAAAAATGTTTATTTAGTGTCTGGAATTGATACTTTAGGATAATCCAATCGCGGAAGCTACTAAAGTTTGAAATGTAAAAACGTCTGTTTTAAGAGTTTCTAGAAAATAGTTGTTACTTTTGAAATCCGTTTTCGAATATCTGCAATATAAAATATGAAAGTAAAAACCCAATTAAAATTTAAAACCAAATTAAAGGCCTTATTACAAAAATAATAGCCCAATATAAAATTTAAATAAATAGTATAAAACAACCATCAGCAAATTGCCTTAGGCTGGGGATTACCTGCACAGTTGGACAGAAGGGTGAGTTTCAGAAAACTCAGTGTATAAACCCTTATAGTACAAACAGTCAGATATACGATAAGCAAAAATAGACTAGGCCAGAGCCCACTACAGGCATAGTATCAGGTGAGCCTTAGCCCATTAACAGAACCAGGTGGACCTAAGCCCAATACGAATCAGTATCAGATGCAAATATGCAGAGCAAAATCCAGCCCAATCTAACCAATACACCACCTGTACCAACCAACACACCATAAGGGGATAAAATCGACCCACCCAGCCAACACACCAAGCTTAGCACCAGTTGCGGCACTAAGTCAACAGAACGGCTCAGCACCGTAGACAGAACAGTTAAAAGCCATAAATATTGCAACAACACTGCTAGTTAACAGAACAAAAAAAGCCATACACTTCATCTATCAATAGTAACCCAACCTTATGCAAGATGACATGCCATAATAACATACGTGAATGCAGGATGTGATGCTCAGTATCAGTCATATTGTTCACAGTTAGGTCAATCAAACCATAGCACAAATCAGTCATTTACCCTATAGGGGTACTTCTGTAATTTTACCCTTCAAAGGTATTTCGGTAATTACCTTTTAGGAGTATTTCAGTAATTTTACCCTTCGAGGGTCTTTCGGTAATGTTACCCTTCGAGGGTATTTCAGTAATTTTACCTTTTAGGGTATTTCAGTCATTTTACAACTTTTTCGAAGGTCTACAGTCGTCTCGAGTGACACAGATAACCTAAACGGTCATAATAGTATAAATGGGGCCGAGTATGCCCATACTCGGCCCAAGTAAGCCCACCGAGGCCTATAACGACCCAAGAGTGCGAGAACGCTCGTGGTGCCCTCTACAGTCTAACACCATGTTTCATATGCTCGATTCACCACATGAGCATTCGTACGCCTATGTGGCCTCAATCGCCATACTTCCGGCGTTACGACAGTAATGAATGACGGTGTGTGGATACACATCTTTTTGTAGAGTTGTTTTAAGATCTACGAGCACCTAACCCTGTTTGAGTGAGGGTGACCATGATCCCTCAACGCTCGCTGTTCAGAAATGAACCACGCCTTTGCTGCCTCCTAAAGTACAGTCAAGATCCGATTAGAAAATGGTGGGGCATATTCGGCCATCCTCAAAGTCAAGAGGTAAACTTATTACCTTGACAGATGTTTGAGATAAAAAGTGTGACTCATCAAACCCGTTCACATTTCGCCACTCCTCGAGGAAGATCCTAGAATCGCAAAGGGTGCACTACGAGAAGAATGAAATAACAACTGGTTAAAGGGATTGTTCGGTTTTGGAAAAAAAGAACACAGGTGCACACTGCTTTAAAAGAAAAGAAAAAAATAGCCTTTGATCACTTACCGATTGTCAGAGCCGTTACAAGATCGAAACAGAGAGGGAAGAACTTTTGGTCACAAACCGAAAAAGAGAAAGAATCCCAAGACTAGGGTGGTAGGTTCGGCCGAAAAAATCAATGGTCAAGAAGGGGTGATCAGGCAGTTGGCCGAAACTAGAGAAGAATAGAGAAGAGAGGAATTTCAGCAGAGGTTGATACAAAAGAGAATGGAATGGTCAATTGTAAAAGTAAGAACAGCAAAAACTAAAAAGTAAAGATGCACGAGTGGTAAATTGTCAATTTGGCACTAGAGAGAAAAGGGAGAAAAAAGTCCAAAACCAGTGACAAGAACTGACCAAAATGAGGAGAGAAACCCCTTAGCCGAAATTCCTAGGCTCCCCTCTACCCATTCGGCACAAACACTCCCACACACCTCCACTTCCTTGATTCTCTCCACAAATCTCTCCCTTAATCCTCTCCATAATTTGCTTCAACCTTCTCTTCATAACCAATTCAAACTTCACCTTGTAGAGTTCGAAACCACCTCAAACTCCTGCCGCCTCATACTAGCAAAATTAATATCCTTTTTTCTTGCAATGGGATTCAAACCCACAGCCCCCTCAATAGATCAACACGCCACTTGCCTTCTTGCCACAAGCTCTTTTTGTGTCACATTTTATCTTCAATCAATAACTAGGTCTAAAGGCCAAAGTCCAGGTTTCTTTAAAAGAAAAATTACAAGAGCCAATACTTGAACCCAGGCTCCCTTGCAACCTTAATAACGCCACAAACAATAGACCATATGCTTTATTATGTCATTTTTTTAACACAATAATTTAAAACGCCTACGTCCAAGCATCCAGGGTTTTATCCATTTAAAACCAAAATTTTTGCTAAAGCCTAGGTTTGAACGTAAGACTTTTCCAACTCCTCTCAGGACTCTTAAACTTAAGGCCCAATACTTCTAGGCCCAAAATTCGAGACGTTACATTAGGGTTTTTAGGGAACCCTTGGATCACAATGTGGGGTAAATTTCTTATCTTCCCTGTTTCAGGCATTGAGCCTAACCTATATTTACAAACTAGACTGCTTAAGATAAAATAAATTGATTTGTACTTGGGCCAATTTAACCCTCTTATTAAACAAATAAAATAAAATTAACATTAAAAACAAAGATTAAAATGGAAATAAAATTTTCAAAGTTAATTAGAAAATTTCTTTTCAAAAGATTACATTAAATTAATTCCCAAGAAGGGTTAGAGGGGTCACAATGGTCCCGCTTAAGTTCCAATCTCCTTGGACAGAATTAATTTAATGTACTATTTTAAGAAAAATAATTTCTAATTATTTATTAAAAAGTAAGATTATTAAGGGTCTATTAATTTGAACGATGTTTTAATTCACTCAACTTTACCATCCCAATAGTGCTTGAGATGTTGACCATTAACATTAAATGTACTTCTATGGTCGTCGTACAATTCTATAGCTCCATATTGATAAACTATTTATATGGTACAAGGTCTTCTCCATCAGGATTTGAGCTTCCCAGGGAATAACCTTAGCCTCAAATTAAAGAAGAACACTTTCTGACCTTTTCTAAATTCACAGGGTTGTATACGACTATTATGCCATCTTTTAGATTTTTTTTACACATCTTGGCATTCTCATATGAAAATAACCTCAACTCTTCCAACTCATCAAGCTGTAGCATCTTTCTCTCACCGGCTTGCTTAAGATCCAAATTTAATTGTTTCAAGGCCCAGTGAGCTTTATTTTCCAACTCGAGCGGCAAATGATATGCCTTTCCAAAAACTAGCTAATATGGAGTCATTCCTAACGGTGTCTTAAAAGTAGTTCGATAGGCTCATAAAGCATTATTGAGCCTTCGAGACCAATCTTTTCTGCTAGGGCGCACTACACTTACAAAAATACCTTTGATTTCACGATTCACCCTTTCAACTTGTCCATTTATCTGTGGGTGATAGGCAATAACAATTTAATGTTTTACATCGTACTTGTCAAGCAACCACTTAAGCCATTTATTCACAAGGTAAGATCCTTCATCGCTAATTATAGCTCTAGGAGTCCTAAACCGTGTAAATACATGCTTATGTAAGAATCACATGACTACCTTAGCATCATTTATTGGGTACGCCTCGGTTTCAACCCACTTGGATACATAATCCACAACGACCAAAATATACTTGTTCCTATAAGAAGAATGAAATGTGCCTAGGAAACCAATGCCCCATTGTCAAATAGTTCTACATCTAAAATATTTATCTCGTTCCTCCTTGATATGTTTACGGTTCTTTAGCATCTATCACAATTTTTCACATATGCATACGCATCCTTAAACACTATAGGCCAAAAGAATCCTGCTTGTAAAATCTTTGCTATAATGAGAGAACCACCAAAGTGTCCCCTACTCGGAGATGAATTGTAACATCCCAAACCTGACCTAGATGTTATGGCCAAATCTGGGGATATCACATGATAGTGTGTTTGAAAACTGAAGCTTGTGTTGAAAAACCGTAACCTTGCTTAAAACATTTTCCATTTAGATCTCGTCGTTATCTTTTATTAATCCTAAAATAGTGATTTTTATTCAGTCGTTAGTTTGTAAAATATTATACGTTGCGGAAGCTTTTTAAAACAGTTTGTGTCCTTGTGGGTATTTTGCTAAAACACATGTATTTCTTTTAAAAACCCGTGTTTTATCTACCTCTAGCAGATATAAAACATAAAGTAGTATAAAATCCAAATTTTAAGCAAAAACTCATAGTGGCCATTATTACAGAAAAATACCCTAAATAAAGCTTTAAAAAAATAAACCTAATTAAATACGAAACAATAAAAGGAGTCATGTGGCCACTGCTGAGTCCTCCGCCGCTCTGATCGGTCTAAGCTTGGGGATTACCTGAACAGATGAATCAGAAGGGTGAGTTTACGAAAACTCAGTGTGTAATCCCCATATAAATAAGCAGATAGTATGCAATCATAGTCTGGGCGTAAGCCCATTTTGGTAACAGTTTCAGTTTCAGTTAGGGCCTTAGCCCATTATAATACAGAAGCAGTCATGCATTTGGGCCTTGGCCCATTATAGTATCAATACTCAGTATAGTAATAGATATGCAATATCAAATCCTACCCAGCAAGCCTCTACACTCCAATTCTGTCCAACCCGACACTCCATATGGGGATATAATCAACCCATCTATCCCTATACTCCAAAAAGTACCGAATGCGGCACTAGACAGTAGTTTGCAGTTGAGCTACCAGTAATTTAGGCTCGAGGCCTTTCAGTACACTTCGTCCAAACAATATAACCCCACCCCACCCCAATGCAATGCAATATACATATATGACATGCTAAAACATAATATCATGCATAAAATCAGGGCATGCAGTATCAAACCCGTAGGACATCATCATGCTTAATAACATGCATAATCGTATCAGTCATACGGTCATTTCAGTCAATTAGGGGTCTACGTAAGCTTACCGACCCTACAGTAGGTCCACAGTCGACTCGGATGACCTGTGCAACCTTAGCAATTAAGCAGTGAAAATAGGCCCATGGCCCATGTTGCATGCTCATGTGGGCCCACACGCCCATGTGGCCCAAATAACCCAAAATGGCCTTGGCCGTATGGATCTCAGGGCTTGGTCCAATATTCTCACACGCCCATGTGGTTCACCTGTGTGGAGCCCACGCGCCCGTGTGTCCCACACGACCCAATTCAACCTCGTCCATGATTCGCACATGGCTAGCCTCGTCGATCACACGCCCATGTTCAATCACACGGCCTACCACACAAGCGGTCGTATGCCCGTGTGGCATTAACAATCACATTTTTTGGCTTTTGCTAATTTTCGTTTTCAGAGTTGTGTTTACACACCTGGTTTGTTTGTCAGTTAAAAGCACTTTCGAGGTCACCAGCACCTATAGTCGACAAACAAATCCCACAATCAGTCCTAATTCATAGTTAATTCGAAACCAAAACATTGACAATTATTCATCCAATCCATTCGTCACTTACCTTCAAAACTGAGTAACTCCCGACTACGGATTCGAGCGAGATAGGTCACCACTCTCACAATTCGCTGGTGACAATTCTGAAAGACCCAATATCAATGGTACTTAATAGAACTAAACGAATTTATAACGCCAATCAACTTCAATCATCAAACCTTACCTTTGATCAAACACCAGTGGATTTACAATTCAATGGCATCGAGAAGAGTTCTACAACCACTTACTGGCCTCCTAATCAAGAATTAGAACCCCTATTAGAAAAAGAACAACAACTAGATGATAAATAAACTAGTAGAGCTTACCGTCAATGCTCAATGATTCAGAAGAACAAGTCGTGGCCACTAGACGAAGGATAGAAAATAAAAGAATTCAGCAGTAGAAGAAAAAAAGGGAAACGCCAGAACCCAAAAGAAAAAGAAAGAAAAATAGTAGAAAGGGAATCAACAAAAAGCATCAGAAATATTTGGAAAAATGATCGAAAGCCGAGATTGCAAAAGGGAAAAATAAGAGGAAGGGGGATCTAGCAGAAGTTTCGGCAGAAGGGGAAAGGAATAAATGACAATGTTAGAATTTGGTGAAAAGAAGAGAAACAACAAGGGTGAGGGAAAAAATTTAGTAACAGGGAAACAAAACATCATAGAGCAAATTGTCATCAAATGAAAAAGTGAGGGGGAGAGTCAAACTTGCAACCACAATTTGGATGTTCTCAAACTCCTCACTCCTTAATTTTCTCACCATACCCCTTAATCCACTCCCCAAAATCTTCCACCCCTCCCTCAACCACCTAATTCAAATTCCATTCAAACTCTTCAGTATTTTGGCTAAACTAGGACACCTACATGACACAAGTAGCAAAATAAAACACTCCTTTACACACACCAGGACTCGAACTCAAGACCACCAGTACTTTGCCACTCCACTTAACCACCAGACCTGTAGGCCCATTATGTCATATTTTACCAACATTTATTTATAAGCCTATTGATTAGAGATAAGAGTTTATTCATTTAAAAACAAAAAAAGTTTCCCAAGCTAAGGCTTGAACTCAAGACCTCTCAGACACTCCCAGAACACTTGACCACTGAAGCAGATACATAGTTATGTCATAAATACACAGAAACAAATGTACAAATTTTGGGGCGTTACATGAATGGCAGTGATACAAAATCTCATCAATCTCACTTCCAGCTATGCACTTCCTGATTGTGTTATCTGCACATTGTTTAAACAAAAACGGATCCGCCAAAAAATAATACCGACTATGATGAAGGAATTTTTCCTTTGTTGGTATGTCATTTCTCGAGGAATTATACCACATGCTAAATAATGGGCAAAATCAGCAAACCAAGGTGTTTCATGAATTTGACTTACCTCGAATATATGCTCATCAGTAAAATTCTCATTAATTAAAACAAGTGAAGAAGTTACTTCATTTTGTTTCAGCCTCGACAGATGATCAGCTACTTGATTTTCAACACCTTTTCTGTCTTGGACCTCAATGCCAAATTCTTAGAGTAAAAGTATCCAATGAATTAGCTTCGATTTAGCATATTTCTTCGTGAGTAAATACTTAATGGTCTCATGATCGGTAAACATTGTAGCTTTGGTACATATAAGATATGAACGGAACTTGTCAAAAGTAAAAACTATAGCAAAGAGTTGTTTTTCAGTTACCGTATAATTAAGTTAGGCTCCTATCAAAGTTCTGCTTGCATAGTAGATAGGATGAAACACTTGTTTCTTCTTTGACCCATCACAACTCCAACAGCGAAATTGCTTGCATCACACATCAACTCAAAAGGTGATTTCCAATCAGGTGTAACAATTATTGGGGCTAAGATTAACTGGCTCTTTAATTCTTCAAAAGCTTTTAAACATGCTTTGTTAAAATAAAAAAACAAAATCTTTTTCTAAAAGCATACACAAAGGTTTAAAAATTTTTAAAAAATCTTTGATAAACCTACGATAAAAACTAGCATGACCTAAGAAACTTCTAACTCCTTTCCCACTAATTGGAGGTGGTAATCTTTCATTTACGTCCACATTTGCTCTATCTACTTCAATTTCGTTTTTGGAAATTTTTTGTTTTAAGATAATTCCCTTCTTAACCATAAAATGTCATTTCTCCCAGTTAAGGACAAGATTTGTCTCATCGCAACTTTGTAGTACCTTAGCCAAATTACTCAAATAAACATCATAAGTGTTACCAAAAATAAAAAAAAATCATTCATGAAAACCTCAACAATATTTTCAACCATATTAGTGAAAATAGCCATCATACATCGTGGAAATGTGGCAAGTGCATTACATAAGCTGAAAGCTTGTCTTCTCTTGCATTCTTCCTTGCAATTCCCAGGCTTGTTTTTACGATAGGTTTTCTTTAAACACCAAGCTTATCGTCCTTTGCTGTCTTCCTTGCAATTCCATTGGTTTTTGCTTCCCAAACCATAACACTTTGATTTCCTAATGTCCCCAAGCCAATTACCTTCATAAATCTCCAAGAAAGACGCTAAAAAACTCCAAAGATTCCATCATCTTCTCCAAATGTGGGTTTTCTATATTTGCGTCAAAACTCATTTAATCTTCCATCAAAGGCAACATTTTGAATTCTTATGAGTTTTTCATGATATCTAGTCCTTAAAATTGAATTATTAGCCCTCAAATTGCAAGATTTTAATAAAAGCCAAAATAAAGTCGTTAATGATGAAATTTGGATTTTTGAGTAAAAATGTGATTTTAAAATGTTTTTCTATTAGTCTCAATGTGATTGAGAGGTATTTAAACTTCCATTGAAGTTTCGTTAATGATTTCTTATGTTTTCATGAATTTTGTGAAAATTGCCTAAAAGATGTCGAAAAATATCGATACCATGAACTATGCATTTTAGTGTAATTTAAAGGTTTAGAATTAGGCGTAGATGATTAATAAGATGAGTGAAATTTATTTTAGGCGAAAAGGTTAAGTGTAAGCCGAGTTATGAGCATTTTAGGTTTTTTAAGTTAATGGTTTTGAGCTACTTGGGAACTTAACTTAGACTAGTGACTTGGTTGGTTTGAGTGAATCCTTTGTTGTTATTTGACTGTGGTTATTGTATGATTCTTTTGTCTGAAGCCTCGAATTCGTTAGAGCTTGCTACGAGCTAAGAAAGAGATTACTTGAGCTTTTAGCTTTTTGGGAAAAGCATATTGGGTAACTGTGTGGAATATCTATTCATAGACATGAGTCATGTGTCATTTGGGAATTTAGTAGTAGCCTAAACCCCTACTCTAAATTTCGAATGTAAGTTTTCTTGTATCTATATTTATTGTGATTTTTGTGCTTAGATGTTTATGTATTTGTGCATAGTGATGAGAATATCAAGTATGTGATACGTGGGTATGGTAACGATTGCGAAAAGTGCAACTGTAAGCGTAATATATGTACGTTATGTGATAGTGACAATGTTTTGGAAAAGATGTTAACATACAGTGATAGTGCATAGATGAACAGTTAGTGATTTGTGATTGTTTCAGATATTTTGGCCTTGTAACCTTATGAGACCATTGGATATAGTTGGCATGCCATAGGATTGTGAGTACTCACCTATATATATAGTGATTTTGGACATTAAGGCACTAGGACATGTTGAAGGGATAAGTGTAATACCCTAAAATAGGGCCTAGGAGTTTTAGGGGTATTTTAGAAATTTTGGCCTATATGAGCTCAGAAATTCATAAGGCTGGTACTCGGTATTGTTTTCGACAATGGCATCTTAGCTGTTAAATCAATTTTTGAAAAAGTGTTCTAAAAACCCTTAATTTTGAAAAAGGACTGATTTGTAACAAAATCAAAATAATGAGCATTTATGTGGCAATTTAACCAGTTTATAAAATTGAACCTATTTCTTCCTCATCAACATGTTCTCATGTCAGTTTCTTTTCCCCTTCATTGTGCTTGTCGCCCCTTGCTTTTCCCTTACTATTTCTTTCTATTTTTTTATTCCCAAACCATAATACCTTGATTCCCTATCATTCCTAAGTCATTTACCATCATAAATCTTCGTGAAAAACATCAAAAATTCCATAGATTTCATCATCTTCTCCAAATATGGGTTTTTCATATTTATGTCAAAACTCGTTCGTTCTTTCAACAAAGGTAATCATTCATGTATCCATTTGTTTTTAATGTTATTTAGACTGTAAAATTGAATTATTAGACTTCAAATAATATGTTTTAAATAAAAGTAAAAAATTGAACCATTAATGGTGGATTTCAGGATTTTGCATAAAAACTTGGTTTCAAAGTGGTTTTCAACTTTTTTAGCATGATTAGAAGTTTTTTAAATTTACCTTGAATTTTTGTTAGTGATTTCTTATGTTTTAATGAATTTTGTGAAAATTGCCTAAAAGATGTCAAAAAATGTCGATACCATGAATTGAGTAGATTTGTCTAGTTTGAGGTTTACGAATTAGGCGTAGATGATTAATTAGATGAACAAAACTGATTCTAGACAAAAAAATATTGAGTATGGACCGAGTTATTAGAATTAAAAGTTTGTTATGTTTATAGTTTAAGTTACATGGGAACTTAGCTTAAAGCTTGTGTTCTAGTTGGTTTGAGTGAATTTTTTATTGTTACTTGACTGTGGTTATTGTATGATATTTGTCTGTAAAGCTTCAGCTTTTCGACAAAATCATAAAGTGGTGAGTGTATGGAATTGCTACTTGTAAACACGAGTCATGTGTTATTTGGGAACTTAGATGTAGCCTAATCCCCTATTCTAAGTTCCAAGCGTAAGTTTCTTGAATCTATAATTATCTTGTGGTTATGTATTATGCATGAAATGTGATAAGTGAGTATGGTGATTATTGTGTAAAGTTCAATTATATACATGAAATAAATTTGTAATATATATGTTATATGACTATGCCAGTGTTTTGCAAAAATGCTAATATGTAGTGATAGTGCAGGATAATCGGTAAGAAATATGTATTATTTTCAGATATTTTGGCCTTGTGATCTTGGAACCATTGGATATAGTTGACATGCCATAGGATTCTAAGTACTCACTTATATGTATAGTGGTTTTGGGCATTGAGGCCTTGGACATGTTCGGAGGGATAAGGGAATTAGAGCTAAGCTTCATTTAATGGGACATGTGAGGGGAAATAAGGTGAGTGTTAGCTATATACTTCACTTTTGGGACATGTTTGACTCTATAAGTCTATGTGATGCAATGGAGATCCGTGTATCCAATGTGTGGTGATAGAGCTCATTATACGTTTCATAACTCAAGTGCTAATTTATCATATTTTATGTAATTATGTGAAACATGTTCTATGCTTGAATATGTATGGGTTATGAGAATGACTTATTAGACGATGCATGATTTAATACTACATGATGTTAGTCTTAAGAATAAGGTACTTGTGAGTTGTTGATTGGTTGTGTTGCATGATGACATGTCTGCATTGTGGAAATTCTTTGCATTCACTAAGCTTGTTAAAGCTCACCCACTCATTTCAACATATGCCAATTAGTGACGACACGGTATGGGTGGTGTGGTTTCCAAAGGAGTGATCCCAGGAAGATTGGTTATTCATCGTAGGTGCTCCATTATTTATATTTGTATTGGGGAAATAGGCAATGTGGTAGAACTATTTTTGGTTATAGATCTTTAAACATTTTGATTTGGCCTACAAGAATTTCATGTTATTTTTATGTTAGAATATTTAAACATTGATATTGGCATAATAATTCTTGCTTAGAAGATTTGACATTTTAGACTAATAAATTTAGCTGGTGAATAATGAAATAAATAAAGTACTTGATGCATGTTGCTTAGGAACCATTTGGAATGAATTATTTGCCCTTATATGCTGCATTTTGAGCTCTAGTAGCAGAGGTATTGATAGTTGGCTTAAAAAATCGACACCTCTATGAATTAAAATGTATAGGAAAACAAAATAGGGGTTTGGTATCGATACTTTATCTTGAGTATCGATACTCGAGACTAAAGTATCGATAATTTATAGCAATTTTTGACAATTAAGATTTTTGGCTGAGAAACAGTAAGCTATTTTAGTATCATTTTTCTTAATGGTATCGGTATCACATGAAGGAAATATCAAAACCTTAAACACCAGTATTGATACCTACGAACAATTTTATGAAGTTTTGCTAAACAGCCCTTATACATAATTCTAAGCGTATGTAAGGTCAATTAATGAATGTTTTGCTTGTAATAATGTTAATTAACTAATTGGTTGACTTAAAACTTATATGGGTTAAATAAAGAAGATCAGTTTGCTTGGATTTAGTTTTCTACTTGATTACATGAAACGAGACGATTGTGTGGTATCCCATATTTAGGCTTGGCGACCAGGTCGGGTATAGGGTGTTACAATAAAGGAATGTGAGCTAAGCTTCATTCAATGGGACATGTGAGGGGGAATAAAGAGAGCGTTAGCTACATGATTTACTTCTGGGACATGCTTTACTATATGAGTCTATGTTTGGTGTGATGAAGATCTATGTATCCGATAATTGATGATAGAGCTCACTATATGTTTCATAACTCAAATGCCAATCTATCTGAACTTTTATAACTATGGAAATATGTATATATGTGTTATGTGATGTATGCTTGAATGAGTATGTATTTGTTATGCGAATGGATTATATACAATGAACGCTATTGTACTATATGTTATCAAACCTAAGAGTATCGTACTTATGAGTAAATGGTTGATTGTGAATGCATAATGGTATGTTTGCTTTGTGGATATTCTATTCATTCACTGAGCTTGTTTAAGCTCACCCACTCTTTTCAACAACTGCATATTAGTAATGGTTTAGTGTGGGCAGTGTGGTTGTTCAAGGGAGTGATCCAAGGGAGTCTCGTTTATTTTCGTAAGTGTTTATTCTTTTATTTATTTGTATTTTGGGGAATAAGGCAATGTGGTTATTTTATGGTTGGTTATTGTCATGATGTATTTGGACTATTTACCGGTTTTACTCTTGTTCTTAGTTTTATAAGTATATATATTTGCTTTGGATTATAAACATAAATGTTGGCACGATGTTTCTTGCTTGGCCATGTTTTGATGATTTGAACTGTTAAATTTAGCCATCAAATGAGTAATAATCAAAGTATTTGTTGCATGACGCCTAAGAACTATTTTTGATGAGTTAATTGCATGTGTATGCTATATTTTTATGCCTAGGGGCAGAGGTATTGATATTTAGGGTTTAAAATCAATACCTTTGTGTTTTGAAATGTAAAAGAAGTCAAAATAGGGATTTGGTATCTATACCTTTGCTTGAGTATCGATATTTGGGGATAAAGTATCGATATTTCATGAGAGGTACCTATAATTTTTGAGACTTTGGGATTTAGTCAAGAAACAAAATGTAAGTTTGGTATCATTTTTGCTGGTGGTATCAATAACACACAGAGAAAATATCGATACCCTAGTGTCAATATCGATACCTATAAGCACATTTTGAGAATTTTGCTAAATAGACCTTGTGCATGTTAATACTCATTTTTAGGATTGTTTATGGTACGCTTTGCATTCAATAATGATAATTAACCATTTAAGTGACCTAAAACCTACAAGCATATTATAATAAAGGGCGTTTTGCTTAGAATAGGCTTTTCAGTTGTTGTGAGCGAGATCAGACAGTGGTGTGGCATCCTGTATTCAGACTTAGCGAATAGGTCGGGTATAGGGTGTTACATTTGGTGGTATCAGAGTCCTAGGTTTAATAACACTCGGACTTAGGTGATTGTTGTGTGTTGTGGGTTGCGAAACCTAAATAATTAAATTATTTCAGTTACACATATTGCATGAGATATCTTCTGTTTATGATGCATGTCGGGTAGGAGGTTCCGATTTTGGCTTAATCATGAGATTCAGGTTTGTTTGGTAGCTTAGAATGTGGAGAGGTTTGATGAGTTTGTTGAGAGAGCTAAGGTAGTTAAGGAGACTTTAACTGAGCCGCCTCGTTCAGTGGTTACTGATTCTAATAAGAGAACTTCTTATGGTGCATCAGGTAGGCCGCCTAAGAGAGGGCGTGATAGCCATAGTTTTGGTAGGGGTGCAAGACGTGGGTCTCGACCAAGTTAGTCCAAGCAACAGAGTAGCACTGTGGTTAGTGCTAGTGGTTCAGCGGGTAGTTCTGGTTGGCTGCTTTGTACACACTGTGAGCGTAGGCATTTTGGAAAGTGTCATAAGTTAACAGGCAGATTGTTGCTCATACTGTTGCTACACAGGTTGAGTTTAGAGGTCTATCTCGAGTTTATACCGTTAGAGAGTCAGAGGATCAAGAACCGGCAGATGTTATCACATGCACTTTGACTTTACAATCTACTCTATTATTTTCTTTAGTTGATTCTGGTTTGACGCATTTGTATATTTTGAGTAAATTGGCATGTAAGTTAAAGATTCTTGTTGAGACTATCGGTTTGGGAATGTGTGTCATTAGTTCTTTTGGTGATAGTATTTTAGTGAATAAAGTTTATCGTAGATGCCCTCTCATGATTCAAGGACATGTTTTCTCTTCTGATATTATAGAATTACATTTCTATGGATTTGATGTTATTCTCGGTATGGATTGGTTAACTGAGCATAAGGCTAATGTAGATTTTGAAACTAAGCAACTTACTCTAAGGAATGGTAATGGGTTAGAAATTGTTATTGGTGGTAAAAGATCGATTTTTTTGTCTAATGTGGTTTCAGTTATGAATTCTGTTAGTAAGGAGTTAAAGGTTCAAGATATTCGCACTGTTAGGGATTTTCCTGATGTGTTTCCATTGCACCCTATCACATGGCATCAAAAGAGTTCAAGAAATTGAAGATTCAATTGTAAGAGTTACTTGATAGGGGGTTTATTTGATCGAGTGTATCACCATGGGGTGCACCAATTTTGCTTGTGAAGAAGAAGGATGGTTTGATACGGATGTGTATTGATTATAGGTAGTTGAACAAGTTGGCCATTAAGAATAAGTATCATTTGCCCTGAATTGATGATTTGTATGATCAGTTCTAAGGTGCAACAGTGTTTTTGAATATTGATCTTAGATCTGGGTATTATCAGTTGAAGGTGAAGAGGTCTAACATGCTAAAAACTGCTTTTAAGACTCTGTATGGGCATTCTGAGTAGTGATGCTGTTTTGATTATTTAATGCTCCTGCCACATTCATGGATTTGATTAATCGAGTGTTCCATTTGTATTTGTATCAATTTGTAGTTGTTTTCATAGATGATATTTTGGTGTACTCTCATTCTGAAGAGGATCACGATGAACACTTAAGGGTTGTCTTACAGGTTCTGCGAGATAAGCAGTTGTATGCGAAGTTAAGTAAGTGTGAATTTTGGCTTAAGAAAGTGGCGTTCTTAGGTCATTTTGTATCAATAGAAGGACTTCAAGTGGATCCTAAGAAGATTGAGGCGATCTTAGAGTGGAAGCTGCTTAGGAATGTTATGAAAGTTAGGAGTTTCTTGGGTTTAACTAGTTATTATCGCAGATTCGTTGAAGGTTTTTCTCTTATTGCTGCACCCTTAACGAAACTACTTTAGAAAGATGTGGTGGTTGAATGGACTGAGGCTAGGCAAAAGAGTTTTGACTAGCTTAAAGAAGTTTTGAATAAAGCATTAGTGTTGATTCAACCAAAACTTGGAAAAGATTTTGTGGTTTATAATGGTGCTTTGTATTTGGGTTTTAGTTGTGTATTGATGCAAGAGGGAAATGTAGTGGCTTATGCTTCGAGACAGTTGAAGACTCATGAGCACAATTATCCCACTCAGGATTTGGAGTTAGCTGTTGTGGTTTTTGCACTCAAGATTTGGTGTCATTATTTGTTTGGAGAGAAGTGTGTTATCTATACGGATCATAAGAGCCTTAAGTACCTCTTCACCTAAAAGGAGTTGAATTTAAGCTAGAGGTGTTAGATTGAGTTGTTAAAGGATTATGATTGTGTGATAAAGTATCATCCTGACAAGGCAAGTGCAGTCACTGATGCTTTGAGTAGAAAGTCAATAGCAGAGTTGAGAGTTATGTTCGCACACTTAAGTTTGGCTAGTGATGGTGGTTTGCTAGCTGAACTTCAAGTGAGGCCAACTTTATCGCAACAAATTAAAGAGAAACAGTCTTTAGATTAGGAGCTTTTGAAGAGGATTCGACAAGTTGAGCAGGGTATTAAGGGAGATTTTGATATTGGTGGTGATGGTATTTTAAACTTTCGAGGTAGGTTGTGTGTGCCGCATAATGTAGAATTCAGGCAATTAATTCTTACCGGGGAGCATAGTAGCTCTTACGCTATGTATCCTAGTAGTGAGAAGATGTAACATGATCTTAGAGAAGTTTACAGGTGGCCTGGTTTAAAGCGGGATGTTACGGATTTTGTGGCTCGATGTTTGGTTCTTCAAAAGGTGAAAGCTAAACATTAGTTTCCTTTAGGTTTGATGCAGCCGATTGCGATTCCTAAATAGAAGTGGGAAAGGATTACTATGGATTTTGTTTCAGGTTTACCTTTAGCCCCATTGAGGAAAGATACTGCGTGGGTTATAGTTGATCGATTTTCAAAGAGTACGCATTTCTTAGCTATGCGCACCAACTATTCTTTGCAGAAGTGAGGGAGTTGTATATTGCTAAGGTTGTACATCTCCGGGGGGTTCTAGTTTCAATTATTTCAGATAGGGATCCATGGTTTACATCAAGGTTTTGGAAGAGTTTACAAGAAGCTTTGGGATCGAAACTTAGTTTTAGTACAAGTTTTAGAAGATATGTTGTGAAGCTATATGATCGAGTTTAGTGGTATTGGGAGCGATATTTTTTGTTGGTAGAATTCGCTTACAATAACAGTTTTCATGCGAGTATTCGTATGACGCCTTTTGAGGCATTGTATGGAAAAAGCTATAGAACACCTTCGTGTTGGGCGGAATTAGATGAGAGGAGAGTTGTTGGACCAGATTTAGTTCATGAAACTGAAGAGAAGGTAAAGCTAATTTATGATCGTTTAAAAGTAGCGTTTGATAGGCAGAAATCCTATTCAGGTTTGAAGCGAAGAGATATTGAGTTTCAAGTTGGTGATAAGGTGTTCTTAAAATTGTCACCTTGGAAGAAAGTTTTGAGATTTAGCAAGAAGGGTAAGTTAAATCCAAGATATATTGGCCCTTATGAAGTTGTTGAAAGGGTTGGTTTGGTAGCTTATCGTCTCAAGTTACCGCCAGAACTTAAGCAAATTCACGATGTTTTTCATGTGTCGATGTTGCAGAAGTATCGTTCAGACCCGTCGCATATTGTGCCAGTTGAGGAAGTTGAAATTCAAGATGATCTTACCTATGAAGAAGAGCTAGTAGAGATTTTAGCTCATGGGGAGAAGATCTTGCGTAATAAAAGAGTTTCATTAGTTAAGGTTTTGTGGCATAACCACAAGTCTGAAGAGGCTACTTGGAAAACTGAAGAGACAATGAGGCAGCAATATCCTTATTTGTTTAGTTTAGGTAATTTTGAGGACAAAATTCATTTTAAAGGGGGAGAATTGTAACACCCCAAAATAGGGCCTAGGAGTTTTAAGGGTATTTTAAGAATTTTAGCTTTAGAGTGCTCAGAATTTCGTAGCTTGGTAAACCAGAGTTATATTTGACTCTGGCATTATAACTGTTAAATCAATTTTTGAAAATGTGGCCTAGGAACCCTTAATTTTAGAAAAAAAGACTGAATTGCAACAGAGTCGAAATAGTAAGTATTTATGCTGCAGTTTTACCAGTTTTCAAAATTAAACTTAAAAACCCCATTCCCAGGCTTGTTTTCACAATAGGATTTCTCCAAACACCAAGCTTGTTGTCCCTTGCTTTCTTCCTCGCTATTCCACTGGTTTTTGCTTCCCAAACCATAGCACTTTGATTTCCTAACGTCCCCAAGCCAATTACCTTTATAAATTCCCAAGAAAAACACTCAAAAACTCCAAGGATTCCATCATTTGATCTTCCATCAAAACTCATAAACATGGGGTTTTCAGATTTGCATCAAAACTCATTTAATCTTCCATCAAAGGTAACATTTTGAATTCTTATGAGTTTTCCATGATATCTAGTCCGTAAAATTGAATTATTAGCCCTCAAATCGCAAAATTTTAATAAAAGCCAAAAATAAAGTCGTTAATGGTGAAATTCAAATTTTTGAGTAAAAATGTGATTTTAAAATGTTTTTCTATTAGTCTCAATGTGATTGAGAGGTACTTAAACTTGAATTGAAGATTTGTTAATGATTTCTCATGTTCTAACGAACTTTATGAAAATTTCCTAAAAGATGTCGAAAAATGTCGATACCATGAACTGTGTATTTTAGTGTAATTTAAAGGTTTGGAATTAGGCATAGATGATTAATAAGATGAATGGAATTTATTTTAGGCAAAAAGGTTAAGCGTAGGCTGAGTTATGAGCATTTTAAGTTTGTTAAGTTAATGGTTTTGAGCTACTTGGAAACTTAACTTAGACTAGTGATTTGGTTGGTTTGAGTGAATCATTGGTTGCTATTTAACTTGGAAACTTAACTTAGACTAGTAATTTGGTTGGTTTGAGTGAATCATTGGTTGTTATTTGACTGTGGTTATTGTATGATTGTTGTGTCTGAAGCCTTGAATTTGTTAGAGCTTGCTACGGGCTAAGGAAGAGATTATTCAAGCTTTCAGCTTTTCGAGAAAAGTGTATTGGGTAAGTGTATGGAATATCTATTCCTACATATAAGACATGTGTCATTTGAGAACTTAGTAATAGCCTAAACCCTTACTCTAAATTCCGAGTGTAAGTTTTCTTGTACTTATATTTATTGTGATTTATGTGCTTAGATGTTTATGTATTTGTGCATAGTGATGAGAATCTCAAGTATGTGATATGTGGGTATGGTAATGATTGTGAAAATTGCAACTGTATGTGTAATATATGTATGTTATATGATAGTGACAATGTTTTGCAAATGATGTTAACATGCAGTGATAGTGCATGGATAAACGGTAAGTGATTTGTGATTGTTTCGAATATTTTGTCCTTGTGACCTTATGAGACCATTGAATATAGTTGGAATGCCATAGGATTGTGAGTACTCACCTATATGTATAGTGATTTTTGGCGTTGAGGCCCTAGGACAAGTTGGAGGGATAAGGGAATGTGAGCTAAGCTCCATTCAGCGGGACATTTTTGGTGGAATAAGGAGAGTGTTAGCTACGTTCTTCACTTCTAGGACATGCTTTAATTTATGAGTCTATGTTTAGTGTGATAGAGATTCGTGTATCCAATGAGTAATGATTGAGCTCACTGTATGTTTCATACCTCAAGTGTCAATCTATCTTAACTTTTATAACTATGGATATATGTATCTATGCGTTATATGATGTATGCTTGAATGAGTATGTATTTGCTATGCGAATGGATTATAGATAATGCACATTATAGTACTATATGTTATCAAACCAAAGAGTATCGTACTTATGAGAAAATGGTTGATTGTGAATGCATGATGGTATGTTTGCGTTGTGGATATTCTATTCATTCACTGAGCTTGTTTAAGCTTACCCACTCTTTTCAACAGCTACAGATAGTAACGGTTCAGTATGGGCGGTGTGGTTGTCCAAAAGAGTCTCGTTTATTTTTGTAGATGTTTATTCGTTTATTTACTTTCCTTTTGGGGAATAAGACAATGTGGTAGTTTTATGGTTGGTTATTGCCATGATGTATTTGGACTACTTAAAAATTTTGCTCTTGTTCTTAGTTTTATAAGTATATATATTTTCTTTGGATTATAAACATATATGTTGGCACGATGTTTCTTGCTTAGCCACATTTTAATGATTTGAATTGTTAAATTTAGCCATCGGATGAGTATTAATCAAAGTATTTGTTGCATGACACCTAGGAACCGTTTTGAGATGAGTTAATTGCATGTGTATGCTATATTTTTATATCTAGGGGCAGAGGTATTGATATTTGGGGTTTAAAATCAACACCTCTGTGTTTCAAAATGTGCAAGAAGTCAGAATAGGGATTTGGTATTGATACTTTTGCTCGAGTATTGATACTCGGGGACAAAGTATCGATATTTCATGACAGGTACTGATAATTTTTGAGACTTTAGGATTTAGTTGAGAAACAAAATGCAAGTTTGGTGTCATTTTTGCAGGTGGTATCGATACCACACAAAGAAAATATTGATACCTTAGTGTCAATATCGATACCTACGGGCACATTTTGAGAATTTTGCTAAATGGACGTTGTGCATGTTAGTACTCCTTTTTAAGAATGTTTATGGTATGCTTTGCATGTAATAATGATAATTAACCAATTAAGTGGCCTAAAACCTACAAGCATATTATAATAAAGGATGTTTTGCTTAAAATAGGCTTTCCACTTGTTGTGAGTGAGATGAGATGGTGGTGTGGCATCTTGTATTTGGGCTTGGCGACCAGACCAGGTATAGGGTGTTACATTTATACTAATTCTTTCCATGTAGAAATTGAACTTGGTGGCAACGAATTCAGCCATGCTTGTGCTCGATCCTACAATGAGTATGGAAATGGCTTTAACCTTAACGCATCTTCAGTCACACCAGCTATCTTACACGAATCACTCATCTCTATGAATAATCGAATGTGAATATGTGGTTCTTCCATGGGCATACGACTGAATTGGCCCATCATTTGGAGCATTTAAAACATCACTGATTTCAGTTCAAATTGGGGTGCCTCAATATCCGGCCTCTTAATTCCTGGATTTAACTCATTGAAGAGTGGCATAGCGTATTCTCTTATGGCACGATCCCTATCATCAGTAATAAGGATTGGGTTGTGCACATGACTGAATCCATTACCTTGTTCATCATTTTGATTTCCAAGGTTCATCTCGATTTGTCTTTGATCTAATCTCTCGCGTCTTCTTTGTCTAAATGTTCACTCAATTTTAGGGTCTATAGGAAATAGATCAATGATTTGATCTATACTCGTAAACACCTGATAAATAAATCACAAATAAAGAATAAATTTGTAATGTTAGAAATTAAATAAAAACCAAACTGCAAAAATAATTTCACAAAGAATGATTAAGGCAACAGTCCCCGGCAATGGTGCCAAAAACTTATAACGAGATTTTTGTGCAAGTGTTTACAGTCATTCAAGTAATAAGTAAGTAAAATGAGTTATCGTCTCCACAGGGACTGTGTGTTAATTGATTATTTGCAAAATTATAAATTCACAATTTGGTATAAAAACACAATAATTTGAGTGATCCCTAATGCAATTTTAAACTAAGTACGCAAAATTATCTAAATGTATGAATGGATTTTAGCAACAGAAACACAACTTCAACAATCAATAACATGTATAGGCTAGGATAATTACATTAATCAACTTAATTCATTTTCATCACGCTTAACAGTGTTCGGAAAACATTCCATGGTAACTCAATCTTTCATTAGTTTAGAAACCAAATTAAGTTCGTTCGAATCTTTTACTTAGTGAAACATGTAATTTACTGATCAGCCTTTTAGATCTTTCTAGCTGAGGTTTTTCTCTGATCCACCCGTTGCTCCTTTGCTAAGGGATTCTCAAGGTGGCTGGCCAAGAGATGGTCTTGCCAAGGCTTTTGTTGGCTAAAGAATGGAAGGGAAAATGGAGTGGCTAAGTGTGGGGAAAAATGAAAGGGAAATGGAATGAGAGAAAAGAATGTAGATATTGTTGAGATGTGTTATGAATGAAAGGATAAAGAATGAGGAATGAGTAATGTGGTATTTATAGGTGAAGGTAAGGGTGAAGTTTACTAAAAATAGAGTTTAAAATCCCTCCACCTTCTCCATTGCATGGCCGACCACAAATTATGGAAAAGAAACTATTTTGGTCGATAATTTCAAACACAAAATCATGCTATAATTAGCATAGAGTGGACGGTTTCAAAAGCATAGTTTGTGTGTCAATTTCTGATTAAATTGCAACTGCAGGGACCCCTAATGAAATTTCCCAAAGCTGATTCTTGGGCAGCTATATGCTTGTGCCAAAATTGGGTTTGACTCCCCCTTGTTGCACAATTTCATGATCCAAAAATTAATCAGACATGTCCACTTTGTAACTCACTTTAACTAGGTCAAATTAGCATCTTTATGACCTAATTTTGCATGGTATTACCGTCCAAGTAAGGTGGATGTGTCCATGTCCATGCATCCTTATGGTAATCTCCTCTTCCATAGACCCACTGCATAATAAAAATCACATATTAATAATTAACATGAAAATAATATAATTTATGCACAAAAATCATGAAATAAAGAATAATTTCACATACTTTATAAATTCATGTCTCATATTAACATTTAAGCAAAATCCACTTAATTTATTAACAATTACTCAATATTAATATAATTATTAAGTCAAAAGGTGGTAAAAATATATAGAAAAATCCTATATAATTTCAAGTTTAAAGGTATCATTAAGAGCCATATCTTGGATGGTACTATTAGGAGTTGTGTCATGGAAGGGTATCATTAGGAGTCATACCGTAGATGGGTAAACCTTTAGTGGATGGGTACCTTTAAGAGAATAAACCTTTAGTGGATGGATACCTTTATTCGTAGTTAAATTGCTTGTAAATATGTTGTTTTATAACTTCATGGAAGGTGTAACCATTGACTTAATGACTCGAGGTTCTACATTGTATATATGGCAATAGGTAACCTAACGTCTCGTGATTGCACGTTGTAATATATGGCAACCATTGACATGATGGTCCGGGATTACACGTTGTATATGTGGCAACCATTGACCTGACCGCCCAAGATTACACATATATATAGCAAATTTGACCTAACGTCCTAGGTTTATGCAATAAGAGAATCATACATTTCATAAAATGTGTCAAATTAAAAATCTATATAAATGGAAATATAAGGATTTACATGTACATAAACACTAACTTACCAACAGGCAAACATGTAAAATTATAGCTATAGTATATGCTTAGGCAGGGGTGTAACCCCCTTAGCTCCATACTATTGGAAAAAAAATCCAATTTGAAAAATTTTGGTTTGAAAACAATTTTCTTGCATAGCGGAAAATTAAAATTTTGAAAACCAAACCCATTTGTGATATTTATAGCGATAAACCCTTTATCGAAATTTCACCTGTATTTTTTGATAAACGGATCCTTGTTGTTCTCGACTTTCAACTGAACGCCCTTCTCCGCTATTCTCGTAAAATGAACTGCTTCAAGTGTGGGCTTGAACGAATGCAAATCAAACATAGAACAAAAAATTATTTACTTTACTTTCAGTGGGAAATCAAATCTCTTTTAATAGAAACCAATAGAATTATAATTTTGGAAAATAGAATTTATACTTAGAAAATAAATTCTCACTATTTTCAAGTATAATAACAATATCTCAAAGTTGTGTATTTAGCCCTACCGGTGTTATCTATTTATAGGGAGAAAAAGTGAAACCCTTGTTAAATTAGTAGAAGTATATTTCAATAAAAAATAAAATCCTAGTCTAACTAGGAAGAGAGAGGCGGCAACCCTAGTTAAATATACTAGGGTTTGTTATCTCATATAATAGCATGAAGGGCTTTTGGGCCTCTCCCATATCGAATTCAATTATAAGTACTTCCTAGACTTTTAACATAGTAGTACTTTGTAATTCAATCCAACCCAATACATGTTTTTCTTTTTTCCAAAATAAATATCGTAAATTAATTTAAATAAATAAATTAACTTCTCAATTAAATAATTTTCTAAACTTGATTGTAATTCTATTAAAATCATTGCAACTTTACCGTAAAAAATCTATGAGAAAATATATTTAATATTTCTACATTCAATGAATTCACTATGACCGATTAGTTTAATTTCATTTTCAAACTTCAATTAATTAATAATTTGAAAACTCATAAATTATTTTTTCAGGTCATTTTCATTTAGTGAGAAAACCAAATTTATTTCTGAATGTTTTTCATTTCTCCAACTATATCATTTCTATCTATTTATGTTCATTTGATTCAATATGCAATTCATTTTCGGTTTCAACGAACTAGCGGAGGGACCGATTGGACATATGTGATTAGAGTTCAAATGATTTATGATTAAGTTTCAGCTTTTCGCCTATTAATTATAAACTCATTTAGTCACGAAGTCATTCCACTATAGTATCGTGACTGAGTTTTCCCTAATGACATATTATTATGAAAGCAACTTGGTCAGTGCTCGTCCAGTGACTTTATCATAAGTGTATTACCCTCATAGGATATCCTTAATCTCTTTGAGATAATTTCGTTCTCCCAATATGGTTCTATTTTATCTCATGATAATCATTACATCTTCCTTCATGAAAACTAAATTACCATTAAATAGTAATCAAGTCATTCATCACAAAGACGAACGACTCATGACCATGTATACTTTTCATCTATCATGTAATGCCAATGAGAGGATATCAATTACTCGTGTCTTGGGCTATTGATTCCACTAATGTGAATGATGCTACATATTGTATAAGTCGTATACCCTACGCATTAGCTTTTGGTTCCTCATCTATTTGAACTTAGACTTTTACTTATATCAAAATATACGAGTCACGCGTACACAGTCCATCATCCTCTCAGTATTAAAGTATGTCACACTTTAAACGTTACAGGTGAATAAATAAATAAACATATTCAAGATTTATTCTCCTTGGGTTCAGTCCGATGTACTGTTAGTCCAGTCAGTCACATCTTCTAGGAGTCATCTGCTCTAATGCCCAAGATAAGAAATATCTCCAATTGGACTTGATAGACAGCATATTAGTCTTTCAATCGGTTTGCTTATTTTCAATTAGACTAATGACATATTTAGGTTTGTCCACTAATATAAGTTGTCTTTCTGTATTATGATCCGACCACGTAATACTACTTAATATTAGTTTAAACATTAGACAACTAGTAAGTCAATATTTGCTTATATTTTGCTTTACATGCAAAAACCACGTGAAGAAAATATACATAGGGTATTCATGTAATTTATGAATAATTTTATTAACCAATCTATTAAAAAAATTATAAATACTTAAACAAATATACTACACTTGAAGACACTAGATTGAACACATACCTATGTGGATTTCTCATTTCTACTTTTTTTTATTAAATAAATATCCAATATATGCATGCATACATACGCAGGTCAGGGTACCCCCCCCCCCCCCCCGGGGGCACCCGCGGCGCGGGAGCCCTTCATGGGTCCTTTTTTTATCTTTTTTTTTTTCTAATATATTTGTACACGGACATGGGGTTCGACTCCCCGTGAGAGTCCCTCGTGGGTATTCCTTGAAAAACCACTTGTGGGTACTTCATGCCATTTTTTTTTTTTTTTCATTTAGAAATATAAGATGAGCGTAGGCGGGGGTGTAACCCTCGTGGCTCCCTATATTTCACTTTTTTTTAGCATACATACATATTGTGAGTTCCTTTACCATTCCTCATTATACATACATTCATGCAAACAACAGTATAAAAAATATTCTTTTGCCATCTTCCATTTTTTTTATACAAATTCAAGTATAAACCCCCTGAGACACTCATGGTTCTTTTATATTACGTACATTCATGCAAACGGGGGTATAAGCCCCCGTGGGACATTTTCATCCATTTATTTTATAATATGGAATATATGCATGGGTATGACATATACATTCATACGGTCGTGGGATTTATACCCCTTCGTAGGTGTTACTCTTCACTTTCATTTTCTTTATAATATATAAAATACATACATATGCTGGAGGGTACGCCTGTTTGGGATCTCTAATGAGTTTCCTTTATTTTTTAAAATATAAAATATAACGTATATAGCAAGGGTGTTCATACCCCTAAGTGTCCACACCACAAAGGATCTTTTTTATTTGGCTTGCTACTCAACCTCAACAAATTTCATCAAAAACATAAACAAAACATGTTTTGGATTCAAGTATTAAATGCTAGTATCAAATAAATGAGGGAAAAAGAAAAAGATCTATTTTAAATTTAAAATTACCATAAATGAGGGTTTAGATCTAGGGTCTAGTATCAAATAGATGAGGGGAGAAGAAAATTTCAAATTTAAAATTACCATAAATGAGGGTTTAGATTCAGGGTCCAAGGTCCAGGATCAAGATTCAGGATTCAAGGTCCACAGTTCAGATTAAAAAAATTATCAAAATGATGTGTCAATAACATAAAAAAAAGTTAAAATAATATTAAATAATTGATAAGCGATACAAAGATAATATGGCGTGTCTTTTTCATAGAAGTTGTGATTCTAAGAAAATGACAAATCAGATTTTTCCTAGTTTTCATTTGTCATCCTTTTGTAAAGGAGACAGGGATGACGTGGAATCACAGCTTCATACAATCTCTTCTTCTATAAAAATAACCTATAATGAATGAGAAAAAAGTGAACACATTGAAGACCGAAATCCGAGTTGTGAAGATATATAAACAATTAATTACTTGGCAATAAATATATGTACATAAGTGCTATAAAGAAAGACAAATGCAACAGTACATGAAGTTCGTAAGCTGATTATCCAAAAATGGTAGCAGAGAAGGTTCTTCGCATGAACGCAGCAAATCATGAAATTAGCTATGCCGATGATTCAATTTTCCAAGTCTCCTTCTGTCTTTCATTTATCAGCTCTTTTCAATATTAATTAATTCACCATTATATGTTCTTTTTTTCAACAAATATCTTGCTAACAATTTCTTTTTCTTCTTTATATGCTTTCAGAAACAAATAATATTGAAAATAAGGCCGATTATTGAAGAATCTATCACAGATGCATTCAAGAAGATTGTTCCAACTTGTATGAAGGTGGCAGACCTGGGTTGCTCTTCAGGCCCTAACACCTTCATGGCTATATGGCACATTATTGAAACCGTCCATGGGATAAGTCAACAAGAACAGTTGAAGTTACCCGAGTTTGAAGTGCTTCTAAATGATCTCCCAGAGAATGACTTCAATTTTGTGTTTAAGTCAGTTCCAGGATTCTATGAGAAGCTTAAGAAAGAGAGAGGAGATATGTTGCAGGAAAGGTGTTTTATAGGAGGAGTTGGAGGTTATTTCTATCACAGACGCTTTCCAACCTGAAGCCTTCACTTTATAAATTCTTCCTATTCGCTTCATTGGCTCTCGAAGGTCAGTCATTTAACCTAAAACATACCATAGTTTTCGATGCATGTTTTGGTGCTCCCCCACTCTTGTATTAATCAAGAATCTATTTTAATCTCATTAGCCACCAGTCGGGCTAGAGAACAATAAGGGGAATGTATGCATGGCAAGATCAAGTCCTCGTAATGTTTTCAAAGCCTATGCAGACCAATTTCAGAAAGACTTCACAAATTTTTTAAGCTTGCGCTCCAAAGAAACAATACCACAAGGGCGTATGGTGCTAACCTTTTTGGCTAGGAAAAACCAAAATACCTCCACCGAAGATTAAGATTTGGAGTTGCTTACTAAATCCCTTCTTGACTTGGTTGATGAGGTTATACACACACATATACATTTATTTCCTTATAATCCATTTAAATCCGAAACATGTATGCTACAATTGTTGGATTGCTATAAATTAACTTAAGTAAGGATTGTAGGGAATTGTAAAAGAGGCAGATGTGGATTCATTCAACCTTCCATTGTATACACCTTGCAAAGAAGAAGGGACTGAGATTATTGAGAAGGAACTGGGAAGGATCGTTTGAAATTAAGGAGCTACAAGTTTTCGTAGTGGAGGCCAATTGTTCAAGTAGAGAAGAGCTGCTCGGCAGCAAAGACATTTGGGTTCAGAAGGGGAAAAAATTTGCAAATGCTTCAAGAGCTGTTTTTGAACCCATTATTTGCAGTCATTTTGGAGATGCTGTAATTGATAAGTTATACACAAGGTTTGCAACTCTTGCAGCAAATGCTATAACTTATTCAATGGATCACAAAACGCTTAGCATTGTCGTTTCATTAACAAGAAGTATTTTTATCAATAAATGATGGTCCATAAGCCAATCAATTTGTCTCAATCAATATATGGATTTAAATTTTAATAATAGTTTTAATTATGTGATAAAACATAATGTACTATTATTATCGTCTTCTTTTTTTTTGTTAAAAATTATCGTCTATTGACTATGTCTCAAATCTATTAATTTGATTTAAATTTATTTAGTAGTGCATTTAAATTATTATAATATTGATTCTAAATTGTAGTTTATTAATATTTTTTAGGATTAATTTGAGTTTGAATCATCGCAATATATAAAAATATATTATAATATTTAATTAAAGGGTAAACTACTAAAATAGTCACTTTTGTTTCTCTCAGGTTACATTTTAGTCACTTATGTTTGAAATGTTACGTTTTAGTCACTTACGTTATCGTGTTGTAACATTTTAGTCACTAAGCATTAATTGTCGTTAACGGTGTAACGGTAAGTTGATGCGGCACGTTAAATCATCACTTCAAACGAAAATTTTAGATTAAATTATACGATTGGTCCTAATTTTTTTTCATTTTGAACAATTTAATTTTTTTCTTTTACATTAAAAGAGATGGAGAAGGGAGGAAAATAGAGGTAAAAGTAGAAGAGAGTAGAAAATAAAGAAGAAAAAAAGAAAGTTAAAAGAACATAAAAGAAAAAAAATTAAATTCCTCAAAATAAAAAAAATATGAGGACTAATTGTATAAATTAACTTAAAATTTTTATTTGAAATGATAATTTAACATGCCACATCAGCTTACAGTTATACTGTTAACGGTTTAGTGACTAAAATGTTACAACACGTTAACGTAAGTGACTAAAATGTAACATTTAAAAAATAAGTGACTAAAATGTGACATGAGAAAAACAAAGAAGACTATTTTAATAGTTTATCTTTAATTAATTTATACATGCCTTTTATTCTTATGATTAACAAATTTGACCGTGGTTTTGTCTAATTTATATCTTTAATAGTTGGTCGTGTGTCTCACACGATCGTGTCTCTGTATGGATCACTCCATACCGTATGGACCTTATTTTTTTTTTATTTTTTATTTTTTACTCTAATCTGGTAGATTTATGTCGTCCTATTTCTAAGATAGCATGCAACTCCACTTAATTACACTAGATCTACTCTTAAACTGGGCCTATTCCTCTTCTGATTTAAGCACATCAAAAATGGATTAATAATCTAGAAATATCAAACCAAGAATTAAACACACATAATTGAGAACAAGATCTAAGTATTTATTGCATAAAATAAAAATCAAAAGCCAGCATTCATCATAGGGTTCATCTCCCTTAGGTATTTAGAAAATTAGTTCATACTTGCAAATAAAAACATCCCAAAGACAGTATAACCACAAGAAACAAAGAAAATCATCATAATCTCCAAAGAAATCAAAAGGGAATCTTCAATCTTCATGGAAATTTACTTCAGAATCGGCTTCAATGGTGTTTTCTGAGTTGTTTTTTTGAATATTCTACGACGGCTCCCTCTCATCTTCTTATTTTTGTCATATATAGGTCTTAGAATGCTTGAAAAACCTAAAAATCTTGGTTTTCCACTGGTTTAGAGTGCAAATCGCGAAATCGACACAGCCTACCACATTGTCTTGTGGCAATTTGTGTGGCTCACATGTCCGTGTCCAGGCCACGTGGAATGGTCCAGCTCATGTGACTCCTGTAACTCGCTTTCAATTTTTCATTTTTCGCTTGTTTTTTGCTCCTTTTGCTCCTAAATATTCTCCTAATATTTGATGCACTATCGATCTATGAGTCATATGCACCATAACTTGTTAAACCAACAATGAGTAAAATATAAAAAAAAATTAAAATTTTTAAATAAATTCTTAAAAATTTATTTAAGTTTAATTAAAATTAATTTGATGGTGCAAAATTATCCCTTTTTCAAAATTTAAGTGGGGTTTCAAAATTTACACGTTGCAATGTTAGAAATTGACAAACGCCATAACATAGATAACTAAGTAATATTTCCTTTTATCATAAGTTTTTATACTTTTTGACAATTTTGAATTTAGTTATTGTACTTTTATTTTTATAATTATGTATTTTTCATATTTCAAAATTCAAATCTAGTTGTTAATACTTTTAAGTGATATTTTGAAAAAAATATTCATTTAGTAGTTATATAATTAAAAATAACGTTATAGTGAACATAAATTTAACACAATAGTTGGACTTGAATTTTGAAATCTAAAAAAAAAAAAATTAAATTCTTGAAAATAAAAGGATAAGGATTAAAATTTAAATTTTTAGAAAGTATAAGGAGTTACGACATACTTTAACCCTTTTTTGAACCCTAACTTTGTTTTACGGTATATATGTGACTTCTGTGTCGATTTTCATTTTTCCCTAAAGCCAAACACTCTCCTTTCCCCTTTTCCCCATGGCCGTTCTTAGCCGTTGCTCCAGAGCTGTTACGGCTGCGACAATGCCGAATGCGGCCGCTGCAAAATTCTCTTACTTAATTCGAGCTCTCTCTCCTTTTTCTTCTTCTTCTTCTTCTTCGACTTTCGATGCCGATAATGGCCTCAACAGTCGTATTAAAACAGCCGTTTTAGGAACTTTGAAGGGAGAACCGAAGGATAGAAATGTGCAGTGGGTATTTTTAGGGTGTCCTGGCGTTGGCAAAGGAACGTATGCTTCACGGTTGTCGGATCTTCTCGGCATTCCTCACATCGCCACCGGTGATCTTGTCCGGGATGAGCTCGCTTCCTCTGGTCCCCTTTCTTCTCAGGTCCAATCTTTTCTGTTAGGGATTTTTTTTTTTTTTACAAAAAGTTGAAATTTAATGAATGCATGTTGAGAAGAGGACATGATCCAGCAATTAGTTTAAATAGTTTGATCTACTGCTGTTTAGATAACTCAAGGTTCAGTCTTGTAATTCTTTTATTATTTAAATTGGGATAATGTTTTTGAATGATTAAAGTTAAAAGTTTTGATTTGCAGATAAGTGAATGAATAAATTTCTCATTTGGATCATTAAGGTCGACTATATTTTCCATTTTAACTCAATTAGGTTCATTTGATGAACAATTTGTATTTTGTTTTAATATATCTGATTTTTAATTTTTATGTTAAAGTATATCTGTAATTCCTTTAGAATTAAGTAACCTAGTCCATGGAGTTTGATGGCTGCAAAAAAAAAAAAAAAAAAAAAGAGTAAGTAAAATTGATATCAATCTGAATGCTAATGTGGAGTCCAGAAAAAATCTAACAATACAATAGAACTATTAAGAACATATGTCTGGTCGGATTCGTGAAGTTCACATCGGCATTTTAGACCGTTCCCCATTACCATTGTTGCCAGTTTTGTGGTACTTTTAGAATTAAGTAATTTAGTCCATAGAGTATGATAGCTGCAAAAAAAAAAAAAAAAAAAAAGGAGAGTAAAATTAATAACATTATTGATGGAAACCCATTTAAATGCTGGTCTGGACTCTTGAAACCTAACAGTACAAACCTATAAATAGATCTAACTATTAAGAACATGTGTTTTGTCAGATTGCTGGAGTTCACATCTGCTTTTTAGATGGTTTTTCATTACCATCGATATGAGTTTTATTTGTTTGCACTAATATAATATATACAAGAAATAAACTACTCAAATAGAGACCAAAAGCGAGTAGTAAAATCAATAAACAAATGGATCTATGATAAATATATGAAGGAAGTGGCAGAGAATGTTATTGAGTTAGAACCTGTAATGTTGTATTGGATTTTAGCTCTATCTGGTTTGTGTTTTCCCTGGAATTTGAAAGTCATGATATTTTTGTGGTTTGAGGAAAGAACTTGAAGTTGAATATTATCATTTTTTTCCCACTCAAATTTACTTGTTCTTTTTACTATTATACTTGGCAGCTAAAGGAGATTGTTAACCAGGGCAAATTAGTTTCAGATGAAATTATAATAGATTTACTTTCCAAACGTCTTGAAGCAGGAGAAGCTAAGGGTGAATCGGGGTTCATTCTTGATGGTTTTCCTCGGACAGTAAGACAGGCGGTAAGTGCTTCATTTGATAATTTTCTGTAATATTTTGCTTCCAGCCCAAGGTTTAATTTGACTTCGCTTACAGGGAAATACTAGTGCTAGTCAAAGTAGTGGTAAAAGAATTGGTAGGAAAATATATGCTTTGGATACTGAATTTATCCCTTTGTATTGCTATTTCTAAGGCGTTAGCTAGAAGCATGTATAAGTCCCAGTCATTGCTTTTGCTTCTAAAAGCTTTTGATAGCTTCTTACTAATATACTCGTGTAAGACCCGATCATTCATGTATTTGTGTATGTTTTTTTCATGTATGTATTTTGATAGGCTAATAATTGTTGTTTTGTAGATTTTGACATTTTTGTGTGTTCATGTTGTGTTTTTCTGTTTCTTTTCCATGTCATGTTTTGTACCGTGTATTAGTTATCTTTTCTGTGTTGTGTAACCTATCTTGTCCAGTATTTCCAGGTTATGAGTATGCAACTAGATTGCAAGTTCTACCTATGTTCTCAATGATTAATAGACTTGCCACCGATGACTGTAAGCTGGATGGTCAAGCATTTTATTCTTTTTTTGTTTTGGTATACACTCTTAAAAATGGCATTTTATCACAAAATGCAACTTAAGAAAACTGTGTTGATTTCATGTGGTCAAAGTTGCTATATTGTTAGCAAATTTGGTTTCATCAAATTGAAAGCTTAATTTTTTGTACAAAATGAAATTGCATCATAGTTATTCTCAGTTTCACTGCAGGCAATTCACTTATATATGAAGGTTTTTTAGACTACCTTCTATAAATAAGAACAAAAGACTGTAGTGGCAGCTGCCATAGAATCCATTGCAGTAGCATAGCAGATATATTTTACTTTTTAATGGAAAGCTGCTCATTTTGTAGTTCTGTGTACGCATAATGGTTGCACTGTTGAATATGTTTATCAAGTAAAATATCTCCATATAATTGTGTGCCAATTACTATTAAGTCCCTAACCATTCAGTCTACTATTTCATAATGTTTATTTCCTAGGAAATATTAGAGGGGGTGACAGACATTGATTTAGTGATTAACCTGAAGCTTCGGGAAGAAGCATTGCTTGCAAAATGTCTTGGAAGAAGGATCTGTAGTGAGTGTGGAGGGAACTATAATGTGGCTTGTATCGATATCAAGGCAGAGAATGGGAAGCCTGGGATGTACATGGCTCCACTTCCTCCCCCTCCTCAATGTGCATCCAAGCTTATTACTCGAGCAGATGATACTGAAGAAGTTGTTAAGCAACGGCTACGCATATACCAGGCGATGGTATTTTCCTCAATCCTGTATTTTTCTAAATTGCATTCCTAGAATTTAGTTAGCTATCAATGGGAATTTTCGCGTATAAAACTGTATGCTTCAAAATTACTATATGTAATCTAGCCCCCAGAAAATGGCATATTGTGTTCCTACTGATGTTTGATGCACCTGCCTTTTGGTTCAAAACCCTGTGATCTTGTTGTAATTACAGGGGAAAATTTCTGATGCATTAACAATTTGTTTTCATACAGACTCTACCTGTAGAGGATTTCTACCGCAGTCGTGGGAAGCTGTTAGAATTTGATCTTCCTGGAGGAGTCCGGGAATCATGGCCGAAGTTACTCCATGCTTTGAATCTTGAAGATGAAGAGGACAAGCAGTCTGCAGCTGCATGATGTCTTACATGGTTGTATCATTTGAAGTATTTACAGGTAAATTCGGTCATTCTTTGCATGCACAACCTATGTATGCATATTTATTTCATAAAAACCCAAAAAGGAAGAGAGAAACACTGAATATGCTAATAAAGCTAGATATGTCTAAAGCCATAAACTACTAAACGAGGTAGTTTTGTACTTGTGTTCTAGACAATTTTGACATTGGTTAAGTTATTGTTTGGGAGATGGGAGGACATTGACCATTATAGACATATGTTATTTCATTTGTTTGAAGAATCATAGTTGTGGTCCTGTAGGACGCTGATGTTTTAGAGAAAATAAAAATGAACTTTGAAGTTGTTGAACTATAAAGACTTTTTAGGCTGTTTAAATTTTTGATTACCACTGATAATGGGGTTTTAAAACTTTCAACACCCAGGAGTCTCTTTTCATTGCTTTCTTAGAGTTGACGTGGAAAAAGTTTCAGAATTCAGTTTTTTCAAACTTGTTTGAGATTCCATGTCAGCTTGAACAATTGAAAACTAAAACTAATATAGGATTTTTAAAAATCGACCAAATGACCCAGTTTACCATGCCCCCTTTTTTTCCCAAGTTGCAACCAAGTTTTATGGATGAGGCATGAGTTGCTATGGATGTTGGCACTTCATATTTGATTTAGTATTTTACATTAAAAAAAAAAAATATGAAATATACAAATTTGTGTTTTGGGAAATAATAATTGTCCTAAAAGACTAAAGTGCATAGTTTTTGTTTTCTAATGATGAAAAGCTATGATTATTAGATAGTCTAATTTTCAAAAGGAACGGGTAGTTTAATTAAGAATAGCAGGTATTTTTGGAGGGGAGAAAGGATTTTTTTTTTTTTAATGATTATTTATAAAAATTTTAGATGATATAATTATTTTTATATTTAAAATATTTAATGAATTTTTTGTGGTTTTTAAAGATTCATTAATTGAGATTGTTACTTGTTAACATCAATTTAAGTTTTGGAAGTTTATATAGTATAGATGTGGAGATGGGGTGAATGAAACATGGTTGGATTGGTTTAGTTGAATTAAAAATTGGTTTGTGTTTCAGTTCAGATAAAAGGTTGAACTGGGGTTTTGAGTGAATACTTCGGAGGTGGTTGAAGCGTTTTTTATTAATTGATTTATTTAATTAAAATAGAATCAACCAGTTTAATCGATTCAATCACCGTTCTAATTTTAAAAGTTTTGAAAAATAATAATAGCAAGGATGATTGTTTTGAGTGGTAAGGAAGCTACTCTGCTTTATATACTTCTTCGTAACTTAAATGCAGACTCTTAGATTCAAGAATCATGGTGCTCCTATTTCTTCATGGAAATGAAATTATTGATCCCCGCATTCGCTGGAGTTTTTATTTCAATAACAAATTTCTTAAATAGTAATAATATAATTATGAAATTAAAGAATTTTTTAAATTTTAGTGAGTGAAATAAATATTTAGTTATTAGTTGATATCCATTGTGATATAGACTTTGATATATTGAATGATAAAGATTTTGGTGTATTTTATTATTAGGACTTTAATGTCCATTAGTTTTAAAATTTTGTTTGTAAAAGAATCTCTTTAATCCCTCTCGATTTTCAGCAATTTAATTCTTGTATATTTTAAAAGCGAGCAACTAAGGGTAATTAATTATAATATTAAAATTTTTCATCAATTTTATATATTTTTAATAGTATAATAATAATTTTAGTCTTCAAAGTATACACATTTTGTCATTTTGTTATTTTAGTCTTAATTTAACAAATTTAATCCAAAAAACAGTTAGATAGTACGTTACATATTTTGACAACATTTACATAGAATTTATAAAAATTAAAGGTTAAATTTATTGCTATACCAATGAAAATGATGCAAACTTATTAATGTCGTGATTAATTGTCATTAGTTGTTCACTTCAATTGCTAGAGAGATCTATTTGCTCAATATTAAATTAAGATGAATTGAAATTGTGATTTTACAAATTTTATATTGTAGATACTATATATATATATAAAAGAAAATTTTTTGAATTGGCAATAGTAACTTTTATTAAATTCATATTTTTAAAATAAAAAAATTAAAGTAAAATATAAATTGTGATAATTATGCATTTAAATATAATTATAATTTAATAGAAGTGTTGATAATTATTGCACATTTAAAAATATTATAATTTAATTTATAATTACTAGTTAAAAAATATTGTGTTAATTTTAAAATAGAGTTATTATTTAAAATGAACTCTTAAGCATAAAATACAGGGGAAACAGTTGTGATAATTATAATTGAAATTATAGTTATTAGTTGAAAAATTTTGATGTAAAAAAAGGTTGTGCTAATTTTATTGATGTAAAATAGAGTTATTACTTAGATTGAATTCTAAGTATTTTAATTCTTATTTAATTAATACATGTTAATTGATTATTGTTTTGAATAATGTTACTTTGCATTAATTACATTAAGTAGAACTATATTATATGTTAAATATTTTAAAATGGCTAAAGGAGTATATATAGGCCCCTGAACTTTCGCAAGAAACGAACTTAAATAAGCTCTTAAAATCTCAAATTGTATCAATTAGCAAAAATTCTAACATAGAGCCACTCAACAAAAGAAATAAAAAATTAAAAAATTTTAAAAATTTTAAATTAAAAGAAATTTATTTTTTATTTTTTATTAGAATAAACCTGGACAAATGATTTTTTAAGTTCATTAATTTCAAAACTTAAATTTTTTTAAAAATTTTATAAATTTCTAAAAAAATTATTAAAAATTATAAAATATTAAATAAAATTCAAAGAGTTAAAAAGATTAAAAATTAATAAAAAATTATTTAAAAAGTTCAGAATGAATCTAGACAAACGTTTGCCTAGATTCAAAGTGAACCAGCCAATAGTATGTCAAGATTCATTGAATAAGATTTTCTAAATTATAGAGTTTAGAAAATATTAAAAGAAATATTTTAATTTGAAAATATGATATGTGTATAATATTTAATTTTATTGGTAACTTTTAGGATATATAAAAAATATTTTAGTAAATAAATATATAAATAAATAATTTTTTAATTTAGATGAAAATTGATACTGAAATTAAATGACTTAAAAAATACAAAATAGTAAGAAAAATATAGAACTTATCAAAATAATCATTCTCAATTAATTAATGTGATGAAGAAGACAAATAGACAGACTGACTGACGGATAGTGCTTTGGTTTTATTAACAACAAAAACATTATTATTATTATTATTATTATTATTATTATTATTATATGCTATGTATTTATTTTTTATGCAACAAAAACATTTATATTTATTTTAAAAACTATTAAATGTAAAGCATTATAAACCCATTATATATAATTCATATTTGAAGATGCAGTCTCATGGCCAGGCCAGTGTTCTGTAATACATGCAAACAAAATAACTTCTATTAAATGCATTCTAATTTAATAAAATAATCTTTTTATATATTCTAAAAGGTAACCATAAAATTAAAACATTGATAGGCATATTATATTTTTAAAGAAAAATATTTTTAAAAAATTTAAAATTTATAAAAAATCGTCTTCAATGGGGATATATTGTCGTCTAGGTTCACTTTGAATCCAAATAATTATATGTACGGATTCATGCTAGACTTTAACTTGTAAATGTTTTTTATTTTATTAATTTTATTAATTTTATTTAATATTTTTATAAATTTTAATAATGTTTTTACAATTTTATAAAAATTTTAAAAAATTATATGTCTAGGTTCATTACAATAAAAACTAAAAAATAAAAAAGATTTATATATTTTTTATTTTTGCTGACATGGCAGTGCCATGTTTGCAACTATCGTTGACATGGAGCGTCATGTCAGTGCTGTAATGGCCAAAGACGGAAAACATTGGTCAAATGGCTTAATTGATGCAATTTAAATGTTTGAGGGATTAATTGAGCTTGTTTTTCGCGAAGGGGCTTAATTGATTTTTTTTTGCGAAAGTTCAAGGCTTATATACCCCTTTAGCATTTTAAAAATGCTTTAATTATGATTTGGAAAATTTATATTATTATATTTGAATTGATAACTTAATATATTTTAATTGTATTCAATAATTCAAATAAGAAATATTATTTTACATTAATTATTGTAACTGAAAATATAATATTTTAAAAAATTAATTAAATATTAAACGAGTAAACTCACATGGGTGCAACCTGAGTCGATGTAATTTCTTCAGATTCAATTATAACTTTTAGGCCAGATTTGAGGTGTTATATATTATTTTTCATTTTATATATGCATGCCTAGAGTGTGATGTATGAGACTAGAATGTATATACATATATGCGATTATATGTTTAAAGATGTATAGATGTGTCAATGATGAGAATTGACAATTGTGTTAATGTCTCAAAATATGATGAAATGAGATTTTGGGCCACTTACACCAAAATGAAATAGGTGCTTGGTGATCTTGTATGAAAAGAGGCAAAATTTGAACAAATTGACCCCATGGTCACGACTCTCCCCTATTAACGTCGTGACATCAAGCCTTTGTTTTGAAGGTCGCAACATTCCCATATTGATGTCGCGATGTCAAGTTACTGCCTTAAGGGTTGTGACTCACTTCAGATGAAGTCGCGACAACATGCTACTATATTTAGCGTCGCGACATTCATCCTTTGATGTCGCGACAACATTTCTATTTTAGTTGTTTTTACGATTAAGTCTCTCATTTGTTACAGGTGATTCATGAGAGCTTTCATAAGCTTATTTAAAGCCCAGATTTGAATTAACAGTGCGTTTAGAAGTAGTAGAACTCATTTATTTCAGTAAATGTATGTTTAGACTTAATTGTTCACATGATTCATCTATTAGATATTCAATCGAGTTTGTAGTTGCTTCGGCAATAAATGTGATATCTCATATCTCGGATTTGATGATCAAATCGAGAGTGGAGTGTCACACATTTAATTACTATTATTCCATAAAAATTAGGTAAAAGTAATGTAGAATTATAAAACCTTCTATAACTTTTATAACACTTAGGATACTAAATACATGTTGATACATGAATAATATAGAATTTATAATATAATCTTTATAAACCTAAATTTATATTAATGGTACTGACATGGAATGTGTTTTAAAACCTAATTTCCTAAATGAAACATACTTAATTGAAGAAAATAAAAACGAACCCAAAATTTGAAACTTTACAAAACATCCCGATCCATTGAACCAGAGATCACTTTGAAAGTTTGAATCAGGCAGGTAACTTGGGTGCTTTGGTGTATCGATTTTGTGCACATTTTGATTTCAATTAATGATAAAAAAAAAATTGATATAGTTCGTCACTAAGGTAGAAAATTCAACAACCAAATATATGGAATGCCGAGATTGTTATATAGATGACGGTGATCAATTTTGTAGGGCTAATTTAAAGTATAAAAAGTACCTTGCAACATATTCCAGATTCAGAATTGAATCGGTGGTTAAATCAATTAGTTAATCGGTTTATCATTGTTAGAGTTGCGTGACCCAAATTTCTGTTAAAAAAAGACTAATAAATAAATACAGTGATAAAATAGGGGGATCTGCACAAGTTTAATCCATATAGAAATACACTTCTATTTGATATTGATTCTACAAGTTGAATCCATATAGAACTTCACTCATTCTATTTGAAATTGATTAGAATAAAGTTTTTCAACCTATAAATAGATAGAAGTAGTCGAAACTCCTCTTATATTATTCGAATTTCAACATTAATGAAATTTATTCTTCTCTATCCGTGGTTTTTCCCAAAAGGATTTCCACGTAAAATCCGTGTGTTCTTATTTTTCTTTCTTTTCTTTGTGATCGTTTTATATTGCCATTATCGACGTTCAGTTTTTACAATCATTTTAACTGGTTCGATCGATTCAATTAAAAATTCATAAAATATATTAAAAAATAGAGAAAGACGGTTCAACCGACTCTTCAATCAATTTTAGGCCAGTTCAACCAGTTATATCGGTTTACGAGTCAATTGGTCCAACCTTTTGTACTGAGCCAATATCTCGACTAATTCTTAATTCAACTAGTCCAATTAATTGATCCGATTCAATTCCAAAAATATCCCTACTTGTTGAATCAACTGTAGCTTATAAACAATGATCAGTTCGCAGACTTTTAAAGTGATCTATGGTTAAATTGTTTGAAAAGTTTCTCATTTTGGGTTAGTTTGATTTAGGAAATTTGGGTTTTTTTTTTCATTTTATTCTTTTTATGAAGAATAATTTTTTAATTATAAATTTAAAAATAATAGAGGGATCGTAATTATATTTTATTTAAAAAATATATATGTCTAAATTGCAATCATTCGCCATTTGATTAAAAAAATTGATATATTTTTTATTAAAAAAATTATTTTGAATTGAATTGAATTGAATTGGTGTAAGTGATTATATGTTTACCGAAAACAAATTGAGGATAGCTGTAACCTCACAAACGCGGCCTAGATGTTATGGCTAGATTGAGAAGACAACATTAGCCATCGAAATGACTAAGCTAACTTACGTTACTTTTGAATATCTTAAATAAACTCATTTTAAAGAAAAATCGTAGTTGTACTTTTGAGTTAGTAAAAAAAATTCATTTATTAAGTCAATTGTACTTAAGATTCATTTTATTGTTGACAGCTTTGTTTTAGAAAAATCATTTATTCATCGCTTTACTTTGTAAAACTTGATGTTAACTAAAGCAGCGGAAAAACCATTGTTCATGTCATTTTGGAAATCTAGTCACCTTATCGATTTATTTTTTTTTCAAAAAATGGTTTCTTTGCAATGCAATAGAAATTAGGGATTAATGTCAAATTTTACTTAAGCCAGATATCATGCGTTTTCTGGTTTTATGCTTGAGAAATCTAAGCATGCAAAACTCCCAAAATGAAAAGTTACCAAGCCACAAATTAGAAATAATTGAAAATTACAAACCCAAAACAAATAGAGACTTAATAATACTTATTAAAAATAGTCCAAGGTCCAAGGTGATTCTCCGAATGCCGGGTTCGATCCTAGTTTCGAGGTTTACTTGAAAAGTTAAACACTATGAGGGGTGAGCTTATGAAAGCTCAGTGTGAGTTGAACAGTTACTTAAACAGACATAAATATCAAATACAATGAAACATATTAGCATTAATAGAAGAACACAGAACCATCATTGGGATTTCATATCATTATATAGTCATTATCAAATCGATGTCAAATGGTGTATGAGCATGGGTCATCATTCCTTCGAGTAACAATCACTAATTTCGATACAGTTAAATATAACATAATACAACACATAGCATAAATCAATAACATTCGAGTATGTCACACAAATAACCCACCCAAATGCAGATGCAATATATAGATGCAATATGTCACACAATCGTATACTTTCACATTTTATTAACATTTTCAATATATTCCCTCAATTATCAAAAACTTTCAGTGAATGGAAATAATATTCCAACTTTCAATTTACCAATAAAATGCTATCATTCAACAAATCACAATTTCATGTTCATTTATAACTTTTCTTTGTGTGCATGTATAACAGTCTTTCAAACATACATAACAAATCACTTGTGCGAATATATCATGCATAAGCCTTATTTCATTCATAATCATGTCATACATAAAACCCAAACATATATCAAACTAACCACTTTTTCATGACAATGTCAATGAATCAATCATTTAGTCAAACTAGCAACAATGCTACCATGCAAAATAGTTAGGACTTGTAACGGACTTGATTCGATCACTTACAAATTTAATTACTTAGCTATTAAGACAAGCCCAATCAGCAAGCCAAATCATCTATTGAATCATAATAAATATAATTACTAATTAAGTTTTTATAGTTTAGGTCACACACCTTATTTAAGCTTTTTTGCAATACAGTAGCGAATCTTGCGATTTCTTTAATAAATTTTAAAACAAACCTAAATTAAATTAAAAAAAGAAATCAGTATATAACTCAATTAATTCACCTCTTAAACAGAATCTAAACACCCACTTATGGGTTCAATCCAATCGTCACATTATTTTTCGAATCCAAACTAGTTAGATTTCTTACACTGTTTTGTTGTGAATCGTACGCAGGAACGTCTTTCGGTTTTATTGTTGATTTGGAGCGTCTGCGTCAGCACCTAATACATTTAAATACTAGAAAATGAGTAGCTAATATTGATTAAAATCCTTCATTTAATCAATCCATAACCTTTTCCCAAAATCTATGTTGAAACAACTAACTAGTTTATGATTACCCACACTTACGTTTCTCGAATTGTCAGATTCGATTTGCCGATTGGTCAAGAATGATTTTTCCTAATTAAAATAAGTTTCAAGGATTATTATGAGGGTTTCAAGAACCTAAAATCATGGTTGAAAAAGATGGGAAATAATTAAAGAAAAACAACCCCTTTCTTGCCCATAAGTACACGCACCACCACCCGCGGTGGCCAAATTTGGGCTGATTTAAAACCGCTTTTGAAATCAATTAAAAATATGTAAAAAACCCATTAAATATTTAAAAATCCCCCAAATTCAAGATCTGGAAATTTAGGTTTTTAACTTGCAATATTCATCAAGAAATTGAAAGAAAATAAGAACTTACATAAGCTAGATGAAAGGGCAGCAATGATGTTCTTTTGGGGCATCAATGGAGACCGATCTTGAGTGCTAAATTTTAGATTTAAGGCTGGAAATTTTATGATAAAATGGTAACAAGAAGAGAAAAATAATGGTGCAAGAGCCCATTGCAAAAAGAAGAGAAATTGATGGTAAATCTTGGTGGCTTCGACGACGACACACAAGGGAAGAAAGAAAGAAAATTGAAGAGAAAAGAGGAGAGGAAGAGGGTGAATGGCTAGGGTAGGGAAAAATATGATTAAGGGCTGATCAAACTTATTTAAAATAATATTTATACCTAGGTTTACAAGGGTATGGACGACACACACATATAAAAAACTAGGGATTTTGTAAAATTTAATTATTTTGCAAGCGAAAATATTCGAACTTCGGACCTTAATCTAATTTCCATGCTTTCTCATATTTCTTTTAACCACTGGGCATGTCACATACTAGGGTTTAGTGTAAAATTAGCAAAGTAATAAAAAAATGGTGCGAGAGAAGGGGTTTCAACTTGGATTTTTTAAGGAACATTTCACTAACACTTATCCAACAAAGCAATACCTCATTTATTTCTTAATAACGCATAGTTAATATCAACAATTAGGGCATGGCCATTCTATCTCTTGATTCACAAACCCGATTCTACTAACCTCGATTTTCAAGATGTTAAAATAACAAATTAATATTTACTAAAAGTAATATAATTTATATATGTGTGCTACAAGTAATAAAAAAATATGTTTAAATGAAATTTATTAATATTTTATTATTGACATTTATTATTTTTTTAGTTCGCATCATTATCATTTACAAAATTTTAAGAAGAAAAATTATAAAAATATTTGCTAGGCTGATAATTATTTTAGTTTATAGTAAAAATAAATGTATAATTAATTTTTAAAAATAATATTTTAATATCAACAGTGAGATAAAATGGAATTAATTAACTTTTTTAGAGCCAAAATTTTTACAATAAATGTTTTTGGACTTCTAAAGTTGCATAGGAATATTTGAAACTATCAAACTTAAAATTTATTAGCATCTAACATATTTTAAAATCTCAATTTGATATGATTATTTTAGGATCATAAAATGCTTAAAAATAATTGTGCTTAAAACTGATTTTTTTTAATTAAGAGTTGTTATATCTCACCGTGTTAGGACACGTGGCAAGCCTAGAGGACACTTAGATAGTAAATTTGCCACCAGTAAGTCGGGAGGTCATTTGTGAAACCATTCTCCCGAGAAGACTACCACCCGAACAATAGATGACTTGGTCTTCATATGGAGCATGAAGTCGTTTGGTCACCAAACATCGCGTGGACTCAACTTCTTCATCCCATCATAGTCAGAATGAACGATAGGTTTTGTCCTGTCACAGACATTCTTATCCCATCAAAGGCATCCCTCCCACGTGTCCCGTAATGATAGGTAGATGGCGAGTCCAACACATTAACACCATATTACATGGGACATACGGTTATATGGCCAGGCAGTGTGGAACGTCCTAGACCGTATGACTTTCGAAGTTGGGACACATAGCTGTGTCCTAACCCGTGTCTCTGCCCGTGTAACTCATTGATACATACGGTCATGTCTAAGACCGTGTGTGGCACACGGCCGTGTGGCAGCCCGTGTGTACCTAAATGGGCCTTAAACATTAAATTTACCATTTCAAGATTTCTTGGACACTAAGTAATCCATTTACCAGCCATTAGACCTATTCAAAATGCAATTAAACATACTGAAATCATGTTAATTCAACCATCTTAAGTGCCTAGTGGTATCACAAGTATTCACACTTATACAACAATATAAATCATCAACCAAAACATGTCAATTCACACAACTTAAACTTCTAACTAATATGCCTATCATAGGCACCTCAATTTACAACAATTAAATATAACCTATTAGTCATACATGTGCTAAAAGTTTGTACCAAAGACGTCTTCCATCATTCATATATCACAATAAGTTATCAACTTGCACTTAGGCACACTCTATATATATTTAAATACTAAAATAAAAGTAATGACATAACAAGCTTATTACATGCCATATAATCCAAAATAAACGTTCAAAAACTATCGAAATCGGATGGATAGTGTGACTTGAGTGCTGATCCGATCGTCTAACCTTCAAAAGTATCTAGAGGAAACATAAATTAACACAAGTAAGCTTATTGAAGCTTAGTAAGTTCGACGGACAAAAACAATAAATCTTACCGAAGTAAATATAATAATCAAATAAAAAATGATTCAACAACAAATGTTTCCTGTCATCCACAATTGCAAACCGACGAATTGCGTATTTCAATTCAAAGCTCAAATAATAATTTTCGAGAAAGCATACATGTCCATAACGGAGTCAATTCAAGATGTCAAGTACATGTCATGCCATTCAAAGTCATTAAACAAGTTATAATATAATAATTTACGACTTGATGAATGACTTACAGATACGAGTACACAAGTAGTCCAACCGAAATATGCCAAATGCTCATGAGAGCTAATCTAACCGATAACATGCCAAATGCTCATAAGAGCTAATCCAACTGATAACACCCCTCGACACTAAGTGCCTATCCCGTAGGCTATACATCCGCCCCCATAACATGCCAGAACATGATAGTATAACACGAGGGTTCGCAACAAACGCTGAACCTCAGTATAATTGGGAAAAATATATAAAGTACACCACATCAATCTCCACTCCAATCCCCACATATCACGCCGTCATTCAGTTGCACTCTATCTCTCGTTCATCCAGCCCAAGTATCGAAATTTAATAACATTTTCCCAAACAACTTTATCATCAATAGAACAATTAATATCCACTATTTCATACCATATCATCATACAATTCATATAGATATTAAATTACAAACCGAACAAACTTACCTACACTAAATTGTAATAGTTGTAAAAGTTTAGAGACTATTCTGTAATTTTTCCTTTTTCACGAAAATCAACATGGTTGTAAAATTTCCCAATTATTAGCTTACATTTCATATTCTAATTTATTCTACAATTTATACCCTTTTATTTTCAAAATTTACATAATTTCCCCTAACTTTTACAATTTATGCAATTTAATCCCTTAACCCGAAAATCATCAAATTAACAATTTCTAAAAACTCAGCATAGCAGCCGAATGTTCAAGGCTTCTAAGCAATCCACAAAACACTTTTTAATCATCAACTAACGATGTGATTTTAACAATTTAATTCTTAAATAAAAAACTAATTAAAATCACTTTACTAAACAACCAAAAATCACAATCAATGCTTCAAACACATAATTATCATAAAAAATAACTAAGATTCATCAATGACAACTTCTAATATTTTTAACAGATTCAAAAACGAAGGTACGAGTTAGTTGGACCTAATTGTAACGATATAAAAAATATAAAATTACAAAAAAAAAGAGTATCAATTTCACTTACATGAATTCACCAAAAGCCACCGAACCTTCAAGCTTTTGAAAATGGAGGTTTCGGCCAACCAAGAATAAAAATGAAGAAAATGATTGTAAATTTCCATTATGTTTTAAGTTAATTTTAATTTATTTACAAAATTGCCATTACTAAATTTTCTTTCAATTTTTCTTTAAATTTTACTCCATTATCGTCCACTATCTAACAATAAGGTCTAATTGCCTTATTGGCCCTCCCACATTTATTAGTTAAGCTATTAAATTATCTAAATGCAATAATTACTAAGTTTTGCACATTTTCAATTTAGTCATTTTTCTTTAATTAACTATCTTAACGTTAAAATTTCTTAACCAAATTTTAATACGACTCTAATGAATCTGTGAATATTCTATAAATAATATTTACGGGTCAAAACGACAAAATTTGTGGTCCCGAAACCACTGTTCTGTCACCATTGAAAAACGGGTTGTTACACAAAGTCATTCCTAGATCTTAACAATCTATTAAACATTGTATAATAAGTGACATATCTCAAAAACTGGGTTGGTAGAAATTAAGTTAGTGAACCAAGAGTGGACATGTCCTGTTTTTGAATTAAGGGTGTGAAATTTTGTCAAGTGAGTGATCTATTTTAGTGGTTAATTGTATTGCTTGTGTGTGTGAAGTTCTGGGTTTGAATCATTTTCTTTAAAATTATTATTATTATTATTGTTCCAACCCCTATCCTTGAATGTCTAGCTTATATATTATTTTCGCTCAACTAATGACAAAATGAGCCTGTTGGTTCAGTGGTAAGGCTTCAGCTTACTTAAAGATCCCTTGTTTGAATTATGTGTGTGTAAAGTGGGAATATTTTTAGTTCTCTGCAAATTTAAATTCTAGAAATCTGATAGGGATTGTACTTCAGTAAGATTTTATCTTTATTTAAAAAATATATATTTTAAAAATATCACAAAGAAAAAGAAACCCTCACGTTTCTCTCCCATTTTCCCACTTTCTCTCTTGTCGTTCTTTTCTTTCCTCATTTTCTATTTTTTTTTTCCGTTTTCCATTTTCATTTTTTTGGGGTTCTTGTAATAGGAAATCTTGGCTAGTGGGTATTAAAATTTTTTATTTATAGAAACTCTCTAATTTCTATTCAAAATTTAGATTTATGACATTGTTCTTGATACCTTTTAAAAGGTAAATGATCTTCAATCAGTCACTTACCTGCTTAGATCTGAAGATTTTACCGATCTTTCATTATCATCTATGTCATAGTGTGTTCCATAAACATTTACTGATTCAAAAAGCTAACCAATATTGGCTTTAAAATTTGGGAAAAAAAGCTTTGAGTTAACTATTCTGATGATGGCTATTTGTGCATTTGTAGGAGAAGTGATTTATTAATTTGTGTTCTAAATTCAATGCGTTGAAAATTTTTAGACCGCATCTCACTATTATGGTTTTTGGGCTTGGTCAATTGCTTGCATTTGGCATAACCTTCCAAGATTCTTTAGATTGTGAAGTGTTGTTTAGATTGTGAAGTGTTGTTCAGGTGAGGGCATAGTTAATAGTCCCTATGCTGATAGCACAATTTTTGGTAGCAAATATTTCTTATGCGTGTTAAAGAATAACCTGAAACTACAAAGTCTTCTGTAAATATATTTTGATTTCACCCTCGTGATACTTTCTGGTTCTTCTATGCCTATCATTAACCCTCATATTATGATGATTTTCTTTTAATTTTAATTTGTCTCCTTTTTGAAAATTTAACATTTTCAGGATTTAATTTTTAAACTTTATATGGAAATTATTGATTAGTTTTATAAAATATGTTTATTCAGCTTCTCTTTTGTTTTTCCTTCTCCTATCAGTTTTCCATGATTTCACGTGGGTAATATCTTGTTACCTTCCATTGTTTATTTTCTTTAGTGCCGTCCGGACCTTGATTCCTCATAGTGACATTGGCAATTCTTTGTTTTCATCGCTAGTCATGTGTGCTTTGAAACTTTGATGAAAATCGCGAGATACGTAACCACTAGTTGTCTAGTTGTTGCTTAACCGCTAATTTTTCAAAAAACTAGTATTGTTGCTGCTGTGTCGGCATCGTGTTACAGTCAGGTGTGTGACTTGATCTCGTAAAAACAACAAACGATACAAAGCCAAAAAATTCACGGTCGACGCCATACGGCCGTGTGGGCTTTAGCCATGTACCAGGCTGTATGACCCACACGGGTTGGGCTAGTTGGTCGTGTGGGCCACACGGGAGTATGGGCCTATTTTCTAAAATTTTTAGCTAGGGCCGTGTTTTGAAGTGTGTTTTGAGGTCAGTGATTCTATAGGTTTGTTAAATGTTTTGTATTATGTTTGTTTAAATAAAAGTGTTGTACTAATGTGATTGTGTTATTTCTGGAGGTATGTTGCCTTACAATGTGGTCTTGATATGTAAAATTCGTAAGCACCATTGATATTTTCTTATTAGTTTAGTATATCCGAGTATTGATAAGGTATGTTTTGTTCAAATTCCCATAGCATGTGACATTGTGGTTTTTCTAACTAAAGTGATTTGTAAATATTGAAATATGATATATTTGTTCTACAAAGCATGAAATTATATGCTGACTATTCTGATTCTATATATGCATGCAATGTCACATTGCATGGGGTTGGGTTAATATGGTTAGGAGGAAGTTCTTGCAGTTTAATAATCTGCACTATTTGGTGGTTTAACCACATATCTGTTCTGGCAGTTTGACTACAATTATAATGGTTCGACCACACATATTTGTTCTGACAGCTTGGTTGCAATATAGTGGCTTGACCACATATATCTAATCTGGCAATTTAACTACAACTTTGGTGGCAATGTCCACAATTATCCGTTGGTTTGCTTTTGGATGGATGAGCTATGGGGAACTCTTTTTGGTGTGTAGCGAATTTAGGTAGGAAGTTTTTGAAAAATCAACATTATGTTTTTCGAAAATACTGCATTGTCATAACCATTCATGCACAATTTTGCCATTTGAATTTGATGAACTTCTTTGCAATGTTTTAATCTATTTATTATGTTATTTGTGATTCTATTTGAGTTTAATTACACATTGAGCTTTATAGCTCACCCCTTTTCATTTCACCATTTTAGGTAATCGACAAAATTAGGGTTGGACAGCGTCTGGGAACTCAGATTGATTTTCTCACATAAAATGGTTTGTTTTGTTAATAAATGAATTTTCTGGACTTTTGGTTTTTGGTCTAATTTCTTGAATTTAATTTTGGCATTAGGTTTTTGTTACTTAGTTAAAGTTTTTCTACATGATTTCTGTTAATTAACAATGGATGTTGGGCTTTCAAAATCAAACAAACTAAGATTTTTCCGATGCAAAAATTTAAATTGTGCTTTATAAAAGTTAATAACGTAAGTTTTAGAATATGCACAATCGCAAAATTATACGTTTTCACTTGTCGAAATCACACTTTACAAATATTAACTTTGAAATTTCCGTTGCAAAGTTTTATTCAAAATTATAAGTTTTACGAAGTAAGTGACTTAAGTGTTATGATTTCATCAAGTTTAGTTTTTAAAGTTAATAATTAATAAATTCACATAAACATTTTAAGAATTACAAATTTTTCCTATCAAGAAATTTTGACGAGTTTTTATAAATTTTGATTTTTATTTTAATAATGAGACCCGTTTTGGAAAGTAAAATTTCAACATATTGATGTAACCTTCTAGATTTGGCCATAACGTCTAGGTCAGATTCGGGGTGTTACAATAAGTTATTTGACAAACCATATGATATACACTAAATTTTAACAATGATTAAATGTCATACCCCAAAACTGGTTGATCAAAATTTAGGGCCCATGGACGCAAAGTTGTTTGTTTTGGTGCATTCTAGTAGTTAGCTCGCCAAAGTGTAAGCTTTTGGCGAATTAATGTTTTGGTGAATTGAGTATTCGCCAATGGATGTATACCATGATTTAGTTATTGATGTGTTCTTCAATAGAAGAAAAAATTCGATAAAAAAACGTAAACATTGTGTAGGTTACTGCCAAAGGTATTGTACACCTAGTTTGGTCAAGCACTGTGAAGAGCAGGTTTTGGTAACTAGATCTGGTTATAAACCAACTGAATTGACTCGTTAAATAACATATGAACAAGACTCTCATTTATGTTTCTTTCAGATTCTGTAGGCCATTATGAAGGGGACATTCTGAAATTTCCTAACACTTGGAAAACTTCACTAAATAGAAGTGGATTATATATATATGTGTCAGGAGGTTCGTGAGAAGAGTTTCTTCTTCCTTCAGGATGATTCTTTAATTAATTATTTTTTTTAAATATTAAATTTAATTGTTGGTTCCCTTTCTTATGTAAACTAGAAGCTAAGGATTCTTGGAATAAACAGAGGGTGTTCCATCTCCTGGTAAGTTTGGTAACTCTGCATGTTAAGAGTAAAGATGCTATGAAGTATATAGACTATAAGTTATGAATAAGAATCCTTGCATGAGGATTATTTGTATATGAAATGATAACAGTTTGACTGTAAATGGATTTTAATGGTGAAATCATGTTCTTTAAGCAATTGTTGCTATTGGTTCGAACTAGATGGCAGAGTCTGGAACTAGTAGCTATAGTAGGTGAGTCTCAGGTGAGTCTTTAATATCGGCTCTTACAAGTCTTTCTATATAAATATTTTGTGATCAATGTTCCAGTATCGATGAATGAGTATTTGAATGACTGTTGAAAATATGTATGAGATTTTGATATAGTGTCCTTGTGAGTCTGGTATGTAATGGACTATATGTATGGATGCATATGATTCTGTGAAGCAACTGTGTATGTATGTCTGCGATGTATAATGTGATACGTGATCGTGTGGTGTGTGTGAAACATGTACTGAGCATGATTTGGTTAAGAAAATGAGTATAGCCTATGTGTATCTATGTTAGACATATGAGGTGTGACTGGTCAAATTGGGGAAATAGGGTGTAACTGAGTGTTAAGAGGTTTTGAGATATGAGTTTTGACACCGTGGTGGTTTTCAATGAAAACCTTCGGGCCAGTAAAACCCAATTACGTTGTGATAAATCTGAAGAAAGACCATGGCCATGACACATTCTGGAAAGTGTAGATGAGCCACATTTATCGACTAGGGTTTCTACGTGTCCTAGGGCGGTCATGGGTAAACCTCATGCGATTGTGAGTTTAGGCAAATTCATATTGCAAACACGACAGTTTACTTGGGGTGCTTGGGTGACATTCTATTTGGCCTTTATGGCGTATTTTATATGTTGCCTTTGTGAATGTAACCATTCTGAGATTGAATAAGACCCAAAACATAAAGTTTTCAAAACATCTCAAGTGAATGTGCAACTTCCTTGAAAATATTTGTCAAGGAATCAAACAACCTTCTTCACAAGTATTTTTTCTTACTTCAGATTATTGTAATAAAAACAATCCCATTAAATAAGTATGCAAGGGACTTACACTTTCATGATTGGGTATCTAGGGAAAAGGTGAAATAAAGATCATCATGTTGCCTACTTTATTTTATTTCTTATAGAATCATGTAGACTTTCAGAATTTGTAAGTGGTGCCACCATATGTTATTTTAAATCTTCTTTTTCAAAAAAAAAAAAAATCATGTTAGTTCTTAAAAAATTAAATGCTCGGATGGCGACCAAAGTAATGAGGCTACTTGTTCATCAATACTAAAGCTTAATCTCGTTTAAGTTATTAGCTACAGGATAAACGACAATATGGTTTGAACGTGAGACATGTTAACAGAAAAAATAAAGAAATACATGTGTTAGGGCACAACAAAGAGCAAAATAAATGGGCGAAAGGTTTTTGTTCCATGTGATTAGCTAGAGAAGAATAAGGGGGAACATTTATATGGCAAGTTCAAGTCCTCCAAATGTTTTGAAGCTTATGCCAAGTGCCAACCAATTTCAAAAAGGCTTTATCAATTTCAATCTTGATATAGTGTCCTCGTGACGTCGGTATGTAATAGACTATATGTATAGATGCATATGATTCTGTGAAGCAACTGTGCATGTGTGCCTGCGATGTATAATGTGATACGTGATTGTGTGATACATGATCATGTGATGTGTGTGAAACATGTATTGAGCATGATAATGAGTATACCCTATGTGTACCTATGTTAGAAATATAAGGTGTGATTGATAAAGTTGGGGAAATAAGGTGTAACCGAGTGTTGAGAGGTTTTGAGATGTGAGTTTTGAGATATAGTGGTTTTTAATGAGGTCCGCCAGGCCAGTAAAAATGAGTTACTTTGTGATAAATTTGAAGAAAGTCCATGGCCATGGCACATGCTAGAAAGAAGGGATGAGCCACATTTATTGACTAGGGTTTCTACGTGTCCCGGGGTGATGATGGGCAAACCTCATGCGATTGTGAGTTTAGGCAAATCCATGTCGCAAACACATCAGTTCACTTGAGGTGTCTAGGTGGCATTCTATTTGGCCTTTGTGGTGTATCTTGTATGTTGCCTTTGTGGCGTACTCTGATGGCCTTTGTGGTGTATTCTGTATGTTGCCTTTGTGGCGTACCCTGATAATATTTGGGGTGTATTCTGTATGTTGTCTTTGTGGTGTACTCTGGTAGCTTTTGTGGCTTATTCCGTCTGGCCCTTGTGGCGTACTCTGATAAGTTTATGTTAAATATATGATCTGTGTGAGGTTTTGGTGTGATGAAATAGAATAAGTCTTGAGCGAAGTTTTTTGAAAAGAAGTATGAATCAGCATGATCAAAGGGGGTATCTGCTGTAGTTATCTATCAGTTTAGTATATGGGCGTATTCGATATAAGAGTCTGCCAGTTTGAGTTATCTGTGCTATTAAGGTGGAATACTGAGTTTTCTAATATTCATTATATCTGAATAGTATCATGTCTTGATTGTGATATGATTGAATTTGAGTTGTTCTTTATCACGGGGGTCTCGTGCCTTGTACTAAAGTTCTGTGGAATTCTTCTTGACGATTTGAAGTGTTTCTCATCAATATGAGTAAGTATTGGGTAGAATCATGATATGATTCGATTTTTAATCTGTTTTAGCAAGCTCGGTGTGGGAAATCGCCGAAAGTATGAATAATAAGTAGTATTCATCAAGTATAATGCATGTGATTAACTCTTCTAGAATAACCGTTAAAAGTTGTCTGAAGAGAAAAGGAAAAAGTAGTATCGTCTGTTAAGATCTGGAGTCAACCAAGCAATTAGATTAATGATGATATGTTAAGAATGATATGTAGCATATAAGAATGTAATTATATGACTGATAAGAATGATAAGAATGTAATTATATGTAGCATATAAGAATGTAGCATATAAGAATGTAATTATATGACTGATAAGGTGAAGGTATCCGTCAAAGACAGATATGGGGAAATCCAAATATTCAAGATGAAAAATTTTATCAAAAAATGTTAAAAGGTATGTGGTGTTCAAAACTCACTAAGTTCATTTGAACTTACCAGAGATTGTTATTAAAGATAGTTTGCTATGAGGGACAACGCCAGGAACGCACCAGAGATACAGTAAACAGGGATAATATACATACAGTGGATGTTTTGGAAAAAAATTGGCATTTCGTAGGACGCCCTAAGCGTCTGTCTTTTATAAGCCTATGTGTCATAATAATTTGTAACAAGTTCTGTGTAATATATATTATTTTTAAATATTTTCCTTTGTTCTTTAATATGGAGTCTTTCAATAAAATAATAAGAAAAAAATATTTTAAGTAAGGTACAATTGTTAATTGTTTTTATAAATTTTGTTAAGTGGTTTACATGGTAGCACCCGAGATCTAGACCTAGTGAATTGAGTCGGGTTGAGGGTGTTACATTAAACAAGCAAAACTTTCAATCCACACTAAATTGAAGTGATAAATTATTGAATACTTTCAAAAATCCTCTAAAATGATAGTTCCATTTCAATTATTATTCCTCATATATGTAGCCTGTTATTGAATTAATGTCTTTTCTTTTATTTCTTTTAATTGTTTTAGGGGTGGGAAGAGAGGTCAAAAGGATTAAGCCATTGATGATCAATTCTTGTCCTTGGCTTAGGGAAAAAGAAATAGAAAAGTTAAAAAGAAAATTTATTTTTTTTTAAAAAGAATAATATTAGTTATAAATACGAGCCTAATAAAATAATTGATATGACATAGGATTCGTATATGTTATTGGTGGGAGCATTCTGGCACTATAATGCAATTCATTTTGGCATTGATGTGCAACTCATTTTGGCACTTCAATGCATTACATTTTGTGAAGTGTTAGGGGATCAATGCATTTATGCCTGATCAGCACTACAGTACTTACAGTGGAGTGTTAAGGGATAAATCTGCAAACTCATACTTTTAATATGCCAATGAATACCATTATGATTTGATGATAAAATGTCACCCTGATATTGATAATTGAATATTATTCTGATTTAATAATGAAAAGCCAGAGTGTGATCTGAGATAAAAAAATATATATTGAAATAATTATAAAATAATTTTGGTATTGAAATCAATATAATGAAAATATACCTTGAAATTATTATTGATTTGATTTTAAATTCAAATTATGTTAGTACCACTGAATATATAATAGTCAACATCTGATATTTTTTTTTCGTGTGCAGGCTTGAATTAGTTCTTCGAAGTGATTGTTTTCTGGTCAGCATCCAAACTATCAACTCTCAACTCTCAACTCTCAACTCAGCCATCAAATGTAATGTTTTTACTATGACAAGTTTTATATAGTACGTTGACTTAGGAAATATTTTGGAGTCTTTATGTCCTTTTGATTTGTGAATATGTTAATGATGCTTGCCTTGATGAATGGTTTGAGTGGTAAAATTAAATTTTTTTTTAATGCAAATGTCATGGATTTAAATCTTATAAAATGTAAATTATTTATTTTTATTTTTTTAAATATAAAAAGATTAAATTTCCTGAGAATAATATAACTTACTTTATGAAGGATATTTTCATAATTTCCCTAATCGAGTTGATGCTCAGTTGACTTGTGATATTAACTCAATTAGCAGTTTAAACAATAGTATTGATATATATTTGAGGGAAGCAATAATCTGTGTATAATAAAATTAAAATATATAAAATATTTAAAGATAAATTTTTGTTGAATGGTAATATTAAGATTTTATTAAGTTAAATGTCATGGGTTCAAATATTTTTATATGTAAATTATTTATTTTTTAAAATATAAAAATACTAAAATAGCTTAGAATAATATAATTTATTTTAAATATGAAACTATATATATTTTTTATAATTTCATTAATTAAATTAATATTGATTGACTCGTAAGTAGACCTGTCCTAGGGCCGGGCCACCTGACCTAGCCCGAAGGCCCGCCCGAAAAGTGGGAGGGTTTGAGTAAAAATATAGGCTTGAAAAATGGGCTTGGGAAAAGAAATAAGGCCCGTTTAGAAAACAGGTCGAGCCTCAGGTAGGACTTTTTGGCTCGACCCTGCCCGAATATGCAAAAAAGAAAAAAAAAACTTCTATTTTTTTTTACTATTTTGTTGCTAATTTTTTGTTTTTTTTCACTATTATGTTGCTACTATTTTGTTATTATTGTTTGGATATTATATAATTCTTGTTTTATTATTAATTTTGTTACTATTTTAGAAGCATTTGCTTGTTAAATTACACCTATCTTAGTATTATTTAAGTATACATATTATTTTTTTAATTTATTTTCAATTTGTTGAGAAAATATCTATTATAATATTTTTAATATTTTTTATTTATTATATTTTAAAAAAATTAATATAAAAAATATAAAAAAATTTTATCCTGGCTGAACCTAACCAAAAATTTATACTCATTTTGTGGTCAGGCCTAAAATTTTGATTGGGTCCGACTCAATCCATGGACACCTCTAATTAACACTAAGTCAATAAAAGGTGTAAATAATATTTTTTTTATATATCCGCATTATCTTGTTAATGGATTAATACATTTGCTGAATTTGTAATTTATATACGTATAGCTGAAACTGGTCCATAAAAGAAGCTTGAGTGGGTCGTTATTGTGTAGCCATATATGTACAAAGACGCGATCACCTCTCGAACCACCTGGGAACCTCTTCGGAAAAAGAACAGTTTTGATATAAAAAAATTAAAATAATAAGATATCAAAAAGATATAATTTAGATATAAATTTTTGGATTAAGCCAAGAATAAATTGCATAGCCGACAGTGTTGACAAAAAAAAAAAAAAAAAAACCCCTTAGCAGCCGCATACGTGGTCAATGTTTTGCACGTGAATAAACCATGTATAAACCCTGTACAGTTTCAACATATATAAACAATTACATAGTAGACGCATTCCTAGTCATTGTTTTCTACTTTTATTTATAGCAGAGTGCTAAGGAAAGCGCACCTGAAAACGTTGCCATACAGAGATTAATTAAGCAAAATGGCAGAAGCAAAGGTTCTTCGCATGAACGCTGCAGATCATGAAATTAGCTATGCCAATAATTCAGTTGTTCAAGTCTGTTTTTTCAATATTATTAATTAATTTATCCTTTACCAATGTTCTCTTTTTTTCAACAAATATCATTTTTAACATCTTCTCCTTTGTGCTTTCAGAAAGCAGTGATATCAAAAGTAAGGTCAGTGGTTGAAGAATCCGTTACTGATATGTTCAGCAAAACTGTTCCAACATGTATGAAGGTGGCAGACTTAGGTTGCTCTTCAGGTCCTAACACCTTCATGACTATATGGCACATTATTGACACTATCCATGGCATATGCCAACAAGAAGATATGAAGTCACCCGAGTTTGAAGTGCTTCTAAATGATCTCCCAGAGAATGACTTCAACTATGTGTTTAAGTCGGTTCCTAGTTTCATCGAGAGACTGAAGAAAGAGATCGGAGATATGGTGCAGGGACGGTGTTTTATAAGAGGAGTTGCCGGTTCTTTTTATCATAGACTCTTTCCAGCTAAAAGCCTGCACTTCGTATATTCTTCCTATGCGCTTTATTGGCTCTCAAAGGTCAGTCATTTAATGAAAAATATACCGTTAGTACACTTGTTATAATCTCTTTTAATTATGATCATGCATGAACTTAGGTTCCTGTTGGAGTGGAGAACAACAAAGGGAACATATGCATGGCAGGATCAAGTCCTCCCAATGTTGTCGAAGCTTATGCTCAGCAATTTCAGAAAGACTTCATAAATTTTCTAAGCTTACGTTCCAAAGAAATACTACCCCAAGGGCGTATGGTACTAACCTTTACGGCTAGGAAAAACCCAAATCCCTCTAACGAAGATTACGGTTTGGAGCTTGTTGCTGAATCCCTTCTTGAATTGGTCGCTGAGGTTTATATATTTGTTTGCTTATAATTCATTTAAATCGGAAAGCATGTTAGATACAATTATTCAATTGCAATAAAGTAAGTTAAATATTGCAGGGAGTTGTAAAAGAGGCAGATGTGGATTCATTCAACATTCCTTTATATGCACCTTGCAAAGAAGAAGTGGCTGAGATTGTTGAGAGGGAAGGATCGTTTGGAATTAAGGAGCTACAAGTTTTCGTAGTGGACACGGATCCTCGAAATAGAGATGACAAAAAAGACTTGGATTTCAACATTTATACGCAAATGGGGAAAACCTATGCAAATACTATGAGAGCCGTTTTGGAGTCTATTCTGTGCAGTCATTTTGGAGATGCCATACTTGACGAGTTATTCAAAAGGTTTGCAACAAATGCAACGGATCCTCTAAGGAACTCAATGCTCCAAAAGAAGGTTAACATTGTGGTTTCATTGGCAAAGAAGTAGTTAATACATGAATATGAAGAATAAATTGACCAGAGAACATGAATTACCACTGTATGAAGCTTGAAAACGCAATTTACCTTATTATTGAAATTTCAATTTTAGGACCCGCAAAAATAAATTCCTACTCAAAAATAAAATTTAAATAGTAACGAGTAGGATAGACAGATACAGATGATAATTTTAGTTTTATAATAAAAAATAAAATTAGAAATGAGGGATTAAAATTAAAATTAAAATATAAAAAATAATGAAATTGATAATGCTTTTAAAAGTAATAGAACTCATTTATTTTAGGACATGTATTAGATATACAATTGAATTTGTAATTGCTTCGGTAACAAACGTGGTTTCTTATATATCGAATTCAGCGATCGAATCGGGAGTGGAATGTTACATATTTGATGTAACACTCCATACCAAACCCAATCATTAGGTCTGAACTATAAAATGTCACATTCGTATTAAAACAACTATGATTAAATATATTCAATTATCTATATCTTCTAAATAATCATTTCCGGGTCAAATATAAACTTACAAATCTTAATACCATCCCGAGATAGAATAAAATCCAAAACATAAGGTTTTCAAAACATCTCAAAGTGAACGTCGCGACTTCCTTGAAAATATTTGTCAAGAAACCAAAAAATCTTTCACAAGTTTTTTTTTTTTGCTTCAGATTATTGTAATAAAAAAATCCCATTAAATAAGGGAGTTACACCTTCACAATTGGGTATCAAGAATAGGGAAAAGGTGAAATGAAGATCATCATGTTGCCTACTTTATTTTATTTCTGATAGAATCATGTTGACTTTTCAGAATTTGTAAGTGGCGGCACCATGTGTTATTTTAAATCTTCTTTTTCAAAAAAAAGAAAAAGAAAAAAAAATCATGTTGGTTCTTAGAAAAATAAATGCTCGGATGGGGATCAAAGTAATGAGGCTACTTGTTCACCAATACTAAAGCACAATCTCGTTTAAGTTATTAGCTACAGGATAAACGACAGTATACCATTAACAGCAGTATGGTTTGAACGTGAGACATGTTAACATAAAAAATAAAGAAATACATGTGTTGGGGCACAACAAAGAGCAGAATAAAGGGGCAGAAGGTTTTTGTTCCATGTGATTAGCTAGAGAAGAAAAAGGGGGAACATATATATGGCAAGATCAAGTCCTCCAAATGTTTTGAAGCTTATGCCAAGTGCCAACCAATTTCAAAAAGGCTTACAATTTTCTAAGCATGCGCTCTAAGGCCGAATGGTGCTAACCTCTATGGCTAGGAAAAACCAAAATCCCTTCAGCGAAGATTATGGTTGGGAATGATGTTTCCAAATCAACAGCCTACAAGCTAAGTAGAGATGAGCAACTCTGTAACAAAGACTTGGTTTCAACTTTTATATAAAATGGGAAAAACATTGCAAATTCTATGAGAGCTGGTTTAGAGCCTATTTTCTATAGTCATTTTGGAGGTTCTATAATTGACGAGTTATTCAAAAGGTTTGCAGCACATGTAGCGTATGCTCCAAATAACTAAGGCATCAGGTGGTTAACGTTGTGGTTTCATTGCCATAAAAGAATTAGTATAATAAGGGAATTAAGGAGGGTATACCACAGAATGATGGTTCAAATGGCAATGAATAAAGAAAGGCTTCTTAATTAAAACTTAATTTCTTAAAATTTTATGTTTGAACGTGCAAGTTGGATGTTATATTCTCTGGTTATAAAAAAAAATGTCATCATTTCGTTGTATATATATATATATTAAAATTATTTAATAATTTTGTATAAACTAGATGATTGATCTTATAAATAAGATTAAATTATTTTTGAATATTTTATATATTTTTTTATAAAAATGACAATGGAATTATATTAGTTGGTTTTCAAATGGTTAAATGTTGGTTAGATTATGCAAATGGTATTGAATTGTTGTTTCCATGTGAATGGTATTGAATTAAATTACATGTCAAATGTTGAATTGTTATGTGACTCGGTTATATGATGAACTCAACATGTTGTCGTAATTTGCTATGTTAGGCAAACTTTGATAAGTTAATCCATTTGATATGTTTAATTGTAAATTAAGGTAAGTTTATTGGTTTAATACCTATGAACTTACTAAGTATTCGAAATGCTTACCTAGTTGTTTTTCCTATTTTTCCTGTAGATTGTCAGTTTGCAGAACGTGTCGATCGGATCACCTTGAAACTCACACTATCCTGATATCAACTCGTTAGATTTTTTATCATTTGAAAGTCTGGTTATGTGGCATGTACATAGCTGTTAATATATGTGTTTACTTGAGATGATAGTTTTGATTTCAACCTTAGATAATGCATGATTTTGGAATTACTAATGGTTATATATAAGTGTATATGTTTTAGTAATATGTTAAGTCAAACATAAGGTATATGAATGTGAAATGGTATTGTAAAATGATGAACGTGGATGGTTTGAATTGGTTAAATAGGATGTTTTGGATGCTTTTGGATTGGTTTTATGCAGGTATAAGTGTGCATTTAAGCACCAATTAGGTAAATGGTTTAGTTGGCACGAAGAAAGTACCAAAATGTGAGTTTTTGACATTTTTGGCTCAAAGGTATTTATACTCTAGAAAGGGGTACCGATACATTAGTGATTTTTCTTAAATTTTCAAACATCGAACCTAAAAATAGTATCGATACTGGAGATGTTCTTAGTTCGGTTAAAACCAAATTAACCGACTGAACCCATCTAATTCAATTAATCGGTTGGTGGCCACATTTAGTTCGGTCGGAGGTCGGTTAATAATTTTTGAAATTTTGATTATCAGTTAATTCAGTTCAAAATCGGATAATTAACCGAATTAACCATAACCAAAATAAATAATATATTATATATAATTATTAACTTTTTATTTGGTTGTTAACTTTCAAGATTTATATAGTGTTTTTAATGTTTTATTTGTTATTTTCACCTCCATTTCATGTTTTTTGAACTATTAAAAAAAAAAGAAAATGAACATTAACAATGTATTTTTTATATGTTTTATAATTATTTTAATCAAAGACAAAAAAAAATATAAATTTCGGTTAATTCAGTTAGTCGACCAAATTAACTGAAATATTTCAGTTCGGTTAATGTATTTGAAAAAAAAACTTTGGTTCGATTAACGGTTAAAGATTTTTATATTTTGGGTAATTTGGTTAATGGTAATTCGGTTTGGGTATTAATCAAACCAATCGTTTGAACACCCTTAATCAATACAAAGATAAGGTATCAATACCTTAACAAAGGTATCAGTACTTTATGTCTGGTATCGATACATCCGTTTTTAATTCATTTTGTCTAAACATCGAAGCTTAAAATGGCATCGATACCTTGGCGAGGGTACCAATACCTAATCTAAAATTTTAAAAACTTTGTAATTTGGTCCTATTTCATGTTCGGAATACCAATTGTGCTTTCGTAAGCTCTATTAAAGCTTAGATTTAATTGTAGATCATAATGTGAATGTGTTTATGACATGATGAAATGTTTGAATGATTTGCTTACGGTGTTTGATAGCAGTTGCTTTGACAACAAATATGGCATCTCGTAGCTCGTACTCGGCGACCAGGTCGAGCGAGGGGAGTTACATTTAGTCGTATCAGAGTTACAATTTTGTTGATTCTAGGACTGAACGTAACGTGAATTGAGTTAAGAAATACAGGTCACAATAACCTGTGATAGTGTGATGCCTTCTAATCCAATTTGACTATATTTTCATATAAATATACAATGTCAACCGAATCAAATCGTGTCATGTCAGACAAGGTTGATAGTAATATTCTAGCTTTTGACCAGGGAGCAAGTCATAGTGTTCCTGTTCCACAAGTGCCTAGAAGCGAGGTGAGAGTTGCCTTCTTCCAAATGGCGAACCACTGGTTTACAAAGTTCATGGGAGCTAACCCTTCACCTTCGCAACCTTATGTACAACCTCTACCCCTAATCTTGCCTCCAACTGCACCCCATTGTCCTTCAAACCCTAATACAGTGACTGTTTATCAAACTTCAGTCAACAAGATATGAAAATGTGGGGCTGAAGAGTTCTGAGGTAAAAAGGAAGAAGATCTAGACAGAGCTGAATACTGGTTAGAGAATACTCAGCTGGTTCTCAATGAAATGGTATGCTCACTCGAAGATAATCTAAAATGTGTTTTACTACTATTGAAAGAAGAAACTTAACAGTGGTGGACAACTTTGACATTAGTTGTTCCTAGAGATCGAGTGAATTGAGACTTCTTCCAATATGAATTTAGGAAGAAATATATCATTCGGCTGTATCTGGAAAAAAAAAAGAGAGAGAATTGAAAGAATTTATGGTTCTGTCTGCAGCTGAGAAGATGGAAGACATGTGTAATGACCCGAAAGTCAGTGGTGTCGAAAATAATGATTTTGAAACCCCATTTTCGATGATTGAGTTTGTAATTTTTATTATTTAATATTTATGAGGCTAGCATAAAGTTTAATTAAAGTTTGGTCCTTTAATTTTGTTAATTGAATAGTTAATTAAGGTACAATGACTGAATTGTTAAAATGGTAAAAGTTAATCGCTATGAATTTTTAATTAATTTATACGACCAATTAAGTAATTAGACCATTTTAAAAGACCCAAACGATGGTAGATGATTAGGAAATCCACTCACTTTAGTTAATTAGGCTTATGCTTAAGTTAATTACGATTAGTTTAATTAAATAATATTTATTTATTATTAATCAAAGTATAAAGGAAAGTTAAAAGAAAATAAACATTATTTTCATCTTTTTTCTTCTCAAAAACCAGTTGTAAGAAGGGAGAAAATCCTTGGTCACGTTCAAGCTTTAGTCCTTGATTGGTAAGCAATTCTTAGTTCGTTTCTTGTACTTCTTATGTTTTTTAGGTCAAGAGAGTTTGATTTAGCTAGCCTGTGTACCAATTTGTAAAATTGTTAAAGTTTTCAAAATTTGACATTGTTGAATACTTGATGAATTTGTTGTTAAATTGTTAGATTTAAAGCTTAGATATAAAAAAAGACTAGTTTGTAAAATGAAAGTTGTTAGTTTTAAACAGAGGGACTAAAATTTAAATGTTTCAAATTGATATGATTTTTTTGTCATTATAGATAGTAAAGGGCTGTAGAAGGATGAAATTGAGATCGGTTTAAAAAAAATCTCAAATTAGAAAGTTATAACAATTTCGGTTTTATGGGCTAAATTAAATAAAATGTAAAAATTTAGGGACATTCAAAAATAAAATTGAACTGACTTATGCTTATAATAGGATGATATAAAATATTTGAGATTGATAAATTGAAATGAATTATCATATAGATCAGAAATTGAATCAACGGAAGGTTAATCGAGAAAAAGGAAAAATTGTGGATTAGTTATCAATGTCTTGTTTGTTGTTGTTTTTGCCAGGTAAGTTCATATGGTATAAATGTGTTTAAATTCTTTTGTATTTAATTTATGATTATATATGTTTGGTTGAAATTGAAATTGTTTACGATTTGGTATAAAAGGTGAGATTTTGGATTGAAATGTAAAGAAATATATATGTGTGTGTGTGTGTATGTATTAGAAATACCGAATGAACTCAGTAAAGGTCTTGTGCACACTGATACAAACTTCTTACTAATGATTATTGAGATCTAGCATTTGTTGCGGACTCAAAGATACATGTGACACAAGTGTAGCTTGAATATACTAATTCGAGGATTTGTGAACCACATTGAAATCAATCAACCACCATTTGTTATTTATCTATTAATTTCATGACTTTGCACGCTTTAGAATTTAATCCTTTATAGCTAGCTCATAAATTAGTGTAATTACTCTTAATTTTATGGTTTGTCGTACTATAGTGTTTAGTGATTAGTTTGTTAGACACTTTATTTTGCATGCTTGTAGCTAGAATTTACTCAATTGCCTACTCTATTGGTTTCAATCCTTGTAGTACTCCGTACCCATTGTACAATTGTATTACAACTAACCTGCCACACTTGCAAATACCATTACGATAATATACATTCTAATTATTTGATTATTGTTTTAGTGTTGATTTATCCCTCGTTCGCGAGGGTAGGGGAGAGATGATCAGACACTCAGTCGACTGCATCAAACTTTCATCTTTCTTTGGATGATTGTCCTAAGATAGCAAAAGAAAGAGAGCACATGAGTAAGGTTTCATATGCTTCGACAGTTAGAAGCATTATGTATGTGATGTTTTGCACACATCTAGATATCTGTTTCACAGTGGAAATTGTTACTTGATATCAGGGAAATTGTAACGCCTTATACCTGACCCTATTACCAGACCCGGATATAAGATATTACAACACTTTAATTCTTAACAAAAATTTTACAATTGGCGAAAACCATACTGGATGTACTTCTTATTTATTTATAATCTTTTCTAAGTAAAAAATTTGAATGAAACATTTGTTAATTATAATAGACTTTTAAAAGTCATAATAAGCATTACAACTTAAATCTTTAATGAGACGAACATATTCATGGCGTAGAGTACTATTTTCCACGTCCCCAAAAATGCCTCTCTATATGCATAATATCTCTCTTTGAACTGCCACCTTGGCACATTCCTAGCTTGGACCCTCCTGACGAACTGGTTCAATTCCAAGAACCTACAATACAAATACACTCATGTAAGTTCAACAGAATTTGGTGAATCTCAACCATTATTACCTTTACATAATGTTGTTGAATTCCTCGACTTAAGAATTCTAGATTTCCTTTCAGATTTTGGAGGATACTTTTCTGATTCCTAGCGGATAACTATATGCCAACCTCTAAATTGACCACTTTGTACACGTTTCACTCGATTGGCAGATCATAAACTTCCCACCTTATAGTGGATCCCATTTCACAATCACTTAAATATAGAAATTAGACACATTTCTCTAAATGATATACCTTCGGAAACTACTCTCAACGGATTCTTATACTGACTCTGGCAGCTATTGGAATACCAGTCACATCGTATCTCCACGTCAATCTAGACAACGAACGTGGTTTGATGATGGTAATATTTTAGATCACTCAATAGAAACTCAGATGACTTCGATACAAAATGTGAAAACTTCTGATTTGGCGGACACTTACACAATCCCTAATTACATATATGCCAAGCTCTTTTTCTGATCTAGTGAGTTATTGTAGCGGATTCATCAGTCGAGTACACTGCCGAGAATTCTTTTAGAAAATGTCTCAAAGGCATACTCAGATCTCACCACAAAGGAGAACTAACAACTCACCACTTAGATGTTACAGAATTCTGTAACAAGAAATATGCGCAAGTGTACATAGTCGTTCAAGTAATAAGTAAAATGAGTTACTGTCTCCACAGGGACTATATAAGCTTAAACAATTAATTGCAAAATTATAATTGGCAATTTGATGTAAAAACTCAATAATTTGGATGGTGATGATTAAACTAAGTAAAATTAACTAGATGCAAAGATTGATCCCTATGCAGTTCTAATCTAGATGTAATTTACCTAAATGTATGAATGAATGGCTTTAGCAACAAAAACAATCAACATTAAATGAGCTAGGATAATTATATTAATCAATTCAATTTACTTTATCATGCTTAAAAATATTTAAAAATACTTCCACGGCAACTCGATCTTTCATGAGTTTGGAAGCCAAATTAAGTCCTTTCGAAATATTTTACTTAGCTAAATATTCATTTTACTGATCATATTAACTAAGGGTTTCTTAGCATTTATGTAAGGTCATAGGGACATTTACATTTGCAGCAGTTTAATTAAATAAACCTAACAACTATGCAAGGTAATATAGTTACCTAAGATATTACGAACCTCAAATTAGTCGGGTTTAAGGATCTAAATTGAGCATTGCAGTTTTCAATTATGTGTCTACTAGATTTCATCTGGTTAGGATCGCTCAGCTAATTTGAGTGCACTCAATCATGTATGAATGAAATGCATTATGATATTAATTGAAAACATGATTGACTGAAGCCTAAACATGTTAAACATGAATAAAATAGATCTTATTGAATTAATATAATCATCCTAGCAAATAGGATTGAAAATATCATTGTTGATGTAAAAAACAATAAGCTTAAAGCAAACATTATTAAAATAAATAACAAGAGGAAAGAGTAAACTCTATTCAGTTCAGCAACCTTTTGGATCTATTCTGAATGATACGCTCTTCCGTTTTGCTCGATGCTTCTTTTGCTAAGGAGTTCCTAAGGTGGCCGGCCAAAAAATGCTTTTGATGAAGCTTTTGTGGCTAAAGGATGGAAAGGAGATGGGTGGCTATACAAGGGAAGGAAAAGGAAAATAGAATGTAGAGAAAATGCTAATGAGAGAAGAGAAATGAGTGTTGAAGGATGAGGGATGATTTGATAAGTAATAGGTGCATGGTATTTATAGGTGAAGGTAAGGGGTAGAGTTAGCTAAAAAAAACATTTGCATTCCTTCTATTTCTACCACACATGGCCGACCATATTTCAAGGAGAAGGGGATGACTAAGTCTTATCAATTTGAATTCAAACCAAGGTTATTAATAGCCATAGGGTGGACGGTTTCAACAGCAAGTTGTTAGGTTGATTTCATAGTATTTTCTGCTTGTAAAGACCTTTAATTAAATACCCCAATGCTTGCTTTTGGGCTGCCACCTACTTGTGTCGAAACTGCGCTTTAGATCCACCTTGTTGGACGATTTCTCAGTCCAATAATGTAACAGACATGTCTATCTTTTAGCACCTCTTTTACTGGGTAAAACTATCAACCTCATGACCCAAATTACACGGTCTTGCCATCCACATGAATTAATTTGTGCATGCCCATGTTTCATTCACATTTTCAATGGTCCTCCCACATTGTGAAAAATCACATATTAATAAATTAACATGAAATAATATAAAATATGTACAAAATCATGTAATTAAGCACAATTTCACATACTTTATAAATTCATGCCCAATATTACTAATTAAGTAAATTCACTTATTTTAATAACAATTACTCAAGATAAATATACTTATTAAGTAAAAAAGTGGTAAAAATACATAGAAAAATCCTATATAATTTTGAGTTTACAAATTTACCTTATAGGCTTTCCAGATAACTCAACACAAGGGCTTCCCAAACATTACACCACATAGGCCTTTCAGATAATTCACCACAAGGGCTTCCCAAATAACCGCCACAAAGGCTTTACTAGATAGCCTGCCATAAATGCTTTACACAAACTGTTGTGTTTGATGATATAGATTTGCCTAAACTCAACATTGCCTAAGTTTTGCCCATCATCGCCCCGAGACACGTAAAAACCCTAATGGACAAAACGGCTCATCCACCATCCCAGAATGTGTCATGCCCATAGTTTTTACACACATCTGTCACACTGGCCTTTTCTCGAGTTTACTATCCCAACAAACCTCGTGTTTATGGTATCGACAGACTACAATTTCTTTATAATGGCCTTCGTGTTTACTATCCCGGCGAACGTCATCAAGCATCACTCAAATAAAAATATGGACATATTTACATAGATTTCACTTATACACTTAACGGAATCATATTTCCCATACGTGCTTACCACAAATTGTGTTTTCATGCAACACATCATACACTTCAGTACATACATACATATATTTCTCAGAAAACACACGCACATACATACTTACTACAACCCCTCAAAAAGATATGCTCATAGAACACCCTATACCCAGCTCGGTCACTGAGCCTAAGTAACAGACGCTACACCACCATCTCATCATTCACATGGCATAATACACCTCATTAACATGCAATTACACTAAACCCGTATATATATAATTCATTTAATGATAATTCATTAAGACAAAATAATGTATTCATGCTTTAATGGCTGACAAGTCTACCTTATATTTTCACATACACCTACACACACAACATTTTCATGCATTAAGCAATTAATGAGAATTTGGCAACTTTGAGACATGAAACATAAAAATGGGCTCTATCACCACACATTGGATACACAAATCTCTATCACATCAATGACTCAAAGAGTCTAACATATCTCATAAGTTTAGCATAAAGCTAACACTCTTCAACACACCAACATGTCCCGATGAATAGAGCTTAGCTCGACATTCTTTTATCTCTTCGATCTGTCCTAGGGCCTCATTGCCCAAAACACAAGGGTGAGTACTCACAACCCTATGGCATGTCAACTATATCCAACAGTTTCAAGAGATCACAATGCCAAAATATTCCAAAATACACACATTTAATTATTGTTTTAATGCACATAATTTATATCATATTTATCAATTCACATCACAATCTCATACACAATGTACACTTATTAGATTCACAATTAATTACACTTTAAGTGCCACAATAATGCTTATTGAGCTATCATTTAATAGATCTCACATGTGTGCATTAAAATCAGTACACCATATATCACATACAAGTATTCTCCCATATTACTTGTTATAATAGTATCACATTCCATAATTCAACACATATGTACTTATAATTTTTTGTATATTTATATCACTAATACGACATCACCACTGTCATTCGACATGTTTAATATGCCCACAACTAACACATTCACAAGAGCTATCACAATATACATCACATGTCACATTATCACAACTTAATACTCAACCCACTTCACAAAATCACATACTTTGCAAATTAAACAATGGGTATAAGAAAGCTTACACTCGAAACTTATAATAGGGGTTTAGGGTACTCCTAAGCTCCTATTTAACATTATGAATCGTGTCTACAATTAGAGATTCCAAACACTCACAGTTTGCGCTTTTGCCTAGACTCCGAAAGCTTAAACTAGCTTTTCTTTTCCTTTCGCTTTACTCGAAGAAGGTCCTAATGATTCTGAAGCTTCAGTAAAGTAAATCACACAATTAACATAATTAACATAATTAAGATTCAGCCATAGACCCACCTAAATCAACCAAAAACACAAGACTAAGCTAGACCATCTTGAAACTAAAATTTCGACTAGCTTAGCCGAACTTCAAAAAATCTCAACTCCTACTCATTCTCATCGCATAAAACTGATTCCAATCAACCTATTATACATCTAAGAACAATTCCCAACCTTCAAACTACTCAAAACTACACATATTCATGGTTCTGGAATTTCGACATACCATGGCAATTTTTCACGAAAAATCAATAAAATGTAAGAATTATTTAATGAAAATTTAATGAATGTTTAGAAACCCTCTAATCACATCAAAACTAATTGAAAAACACTTTAAAAACTTGTTTTTATTCAAAATCCTAAAACTCACCATTAACGATCCAATTTTCGACATTTATTTAAAACATTTGATTCAATAGGTAAAAACTCTATTTAAAATACTAGATAACATCAAAAACTAATAAGAAAATGAATTGTTACCTTCGATGAGAGAAAATCAGACGTTTGGTTGAAAATCTGAAAAACTCACAAGTTGGATGACAAGGGAATTTAATGGTGTTCTTGTTGTCTTTCTTTGAATTCAAAGGGGTACTTATGTTTGAAGGATAATAGAAAACAAGAGATTGAAATAATAGAGAGCAAAAATTGAAGGATGAAATTATGGGGTTTTCTTCTCTAATGGACGGTACAAAGAAAAAGGATGAAGGGTTTCTTTTTTTTCTTCAATCGCGTCAAAAGTAAGGTGATAGGGGAAAATATAGGTTGATTTTTAAAAGTTGGCATATTTGCTTTAAAACTACTCTTAATTTAAACCCTTTTACAAAGCAGTTCTCTTTTCAAAATTGAAGATATTTTCTACCTTATTTTCAAAAATTGATTTGATTTTCAAAAAGTTATAGTCGTAAATAATTTTGGGTTACCATGATTCAAAATTTTTGAATCTATTCTAAGCCAAAATCCCTAAATTACCCTCAAAATTTCTAGACTCAATTTTAAGGTGTGACAGCTCATCTATATGGACATCAACCACGCTAATAACTTATAAGATAACGTACAGGAGTCGAGTCTAGAGACTCACCAAAGACCTGCCTTTACCTCGGCTTGAAACCTTTGTTTAAATTGTCTTTCCCAATCCAGTAGCAGCAACTGCTTAAAAGATCATGGAATTTCTATTAAAATTCTGATTTACAGATGGTTTACTAATGTTTCAACTACATGCGACCCCTAAGCAGGGTCTTCCACTCATACACTACTGTTATTACATCTTTACTCCTCAATAATCGTAACATACAAAGCTATAAGACTAACCATAAGGTTGATTCATCCACTAATTAAAAGAAATCTTAGCTCTAGCTTAACGAAAAAGAAGAAAACATTTTTTTAGAAAGAAGAACCTGACGGTTAAGCAAAAAGAAAAACCACCTGGAATGTTCCCCTCCCTATACTTTATATACTCCTGATCCCCCTAATTTCCCTACCAAACCTAGGGGTAGGTAAAAAAATCTAGCGAAAATCTACATTGTTGTTCAACCATTCATAAGGAGGGTCAACTCAATCCAATTGATTCCCAACTAGTCCCGTTATGAGAACCAAATGGATTAGTGCTCGTGTAAATTGAACGTACTATACTTTGGTGGTGACTCGAGTAAGGCCTTGTAACACCCGCAACCTAGCCTAGTAGTTATGGTCGAATCTAGCGTGTCACATTAAAGTGTCTTTCAAAAATCGAACTCGATGGTAAAAATTTATTTCTAAGTTTAAAATAAACCCCATTATTGTTAATTAACAAATCAACTAGTCAAAACGTTTGTCTTGTTATCTGATATTGTCTTAATAGGTTGATCTAAAATCGCAGAAGCTTTTGAATACTCTAAAGTTTAAATTTTGTGTCTTTGAAAACAGTAATTATTTTGAAAATTTGTCTTCTCCTAAACTAGCAGTTTATATCAAACTAAATAAATAAAAACCCCAATTTAAAGTTTGTAACTTTAAAGAGGCCTCATTACAAAAAATACCCAATTTAAATTTATTATCAGTGAAAATCTAATTTAGAAGCAGGTGCGGTTGTGTGGCCACTTCTGAGTCTCTTGCAGCACCGGTCCCTAAGACTGGGGATTACCTATAAAGTTAAACAGAGGGGTGAGTTTACAAAAACTCAGTGTGTAATCCCCTAACAAGCAAACAGTCAATTAAACAGTAGATAAATGCAGTTTGGGCCTGAGTCCGTTACAGTAACAGTCCAGTTTAGTGTGGGCCTAAGCCCTTTCTCGTAATAGTAAACGATTGGGCTTGAACCCATCACAATGCCAGTAATCAGTAGGGCTTTTGCCCAATTTCAGTAATATTATCAGTAGGGCCTTGGCCCATAACAGTAACAGATATCAGTCATTCAGTGAAGAGTATGTAATATCATTAATCGATGCAGTAACAATACAAAATCATTAATTAGTGCAGATATGCAGTTAGAAATCTTACCCAATCCAACATTTACACACCACTCCGTCCCGCCAAACACACTATGTGGGGATAAAATCGACCCACCCAGTCAGACACACCAAGATTAGAACCGATTGCAGCACTAAACAGTATTACAGCAAAGCTACCAGTAAAATAAATGGCATATAGCCATCAATAGGTCTACAGTCGTCTTGGGCGACCCGTGCAACCTTATCAGTATGGTACACTTCCTCCAAATATAACAACCCATCCCCATGCAATATATCGTGACATAATATCATACGTGTATGCAAAATGTCATGCTCAATCATAGTTATACATATCATAGAGCAAATCAGTCATACATAACATAAAGCCATAACAGTCATTTCATCTCCTAGGGGTATAATATTCATTTTACCCTATGGGGGTATTTCGGTCATTCTACCCTATAGGGGTATTTCGGTCATTCTATTTTATAGGGGTATTTTGGTCATTTTACCCTATGGGGCTATTTCGGTCATTTTACCCTATGGGGCTATTTCGGTCATTTTACCTTATGAGAGTTTTTCAGTCATTTTACCCTATTGGGGTATTTCGGTCATTCTACCCTATGGGGGTATTTCGATCATTCTACCCTATGGGGGTATTTCGGTCATTCTACCCTATGGGGGTATTTTGGTTATTTTACCCTGTGGGGGTATTTCGGTCATTTTACCCTATGGGGGTATTTCGGTCATTTTACCCTATGGAGGTACTTTAGTCATTTTACCCTGTGAGGGTATTTTGGTCATTTTACCTATTTTAGGGTCTCGGTGTAGATATCGACCTCTTGAAAGGTCCGCAGTTGCCTCGAGCGACTCAGGTAACCTAAATGGTCATAACAGTGTAAATGGGCCCAAGGCCCATTACTAGGCCTAAGTGGGCCCACACGCTTGTGCGGCCCGTTCAGCCTAAATTTTGCCACGGCTATGAGATATACTTAGCCCCTTCCAGTATTTGCCACAAATTATGGATTTTATCCGTGTGGGGCCCACAAGCCTAATAAGCCCACACAGCCCATTTCGGCCCAACGTGGCCCATTACGGCCTAAGCCTATGGAAATGCTCATGGAGGCCTCTACAGTTTATCGCCCATGATTCGTAGGTTTGGCTTTCCACACGAACGATCGCACACTCGTGTGGTCTTATCGCCGTATTTTGGCTTTTCGGCTTTTGCCGTTCTACAGTTACAGTGGCGTGGTTACACACCTATTGCAATTTGTAGATTCCCTTTGTTCCGAACACTTTTATTCTGAAAATGAATGATCATCGCACCCTTGGTTCCCAGGCAATGTGTCAATCAACCTCGACCACCACTAGTTAGGAATGGAAGCAATGCAGGTTGGAGAAAGTGACGAAAACCTTGAAAAGGTTGCCGATCTCCCATCGAGAACAAGGAACAAATGAGATGATATATATTTCTCTACAACAACAACCTCCCCAAATCCCAATTTCCTTTCCTCAAATCTCTCTATGACCAATTCAAACTCCATTTAGCAGTATTTCAATCCAAATCTGTCACCCACACGAATTAGGCAGCAAAATAAATACTCTATTTTTTACGTACCACCGCTCAAACCTTAGACCCCATGTACACTTCACACGCCCCTTACCACTAGACCAACAACTCCTTTGTATCATATTTTAACCACAATAATTGAAGAACCTACCCTCTAGATCCAAGGATTTTATTCACTTAAAATAAAAATTTTGCATAAGCCAAGGCTTGAACCCTTGACTTCTCAGACACTTCCAAACAAATCCCAAATCACTTAACCACTGAAGCAGACATTCATTTATGTCACTTCCTTGCACAACTAAATATTTATGTGCAGTCTCCTAACTGTTCCCTTGTTCAAAACCTATTTCTTCTAGGCCCAAAATTCGGGGTGTTACAGGCCTGGTCTTTAAGACAATTAAGTTTTCTACAACTTTCTCATACACTTGATAGGCTCTTAGAGCTCAGCCAAAGCTCTAAAGTGTACTGTTTCTTGGCGTACTCTTTATTGTGCATACCCTTTCTTCATTTGAAGAAACTCTACAATTAAATCTTCAGGTTTTGCCAACGCCCGGATGCTTTAACGCTAGTTTACGCCTACACTCTAGCTCATCAGCAAGTCAGTAGGGTGGCAAATAATACTACCATAGTTCACCAAAGCAGTTTACATACATACCTTACTCACCTTTTTGGATCCACCACTTTTGGGGTGTGACACGATTCTTGGTCTTTGGCATTGGCAAGCTGTAAAGCATATATTAAGGCATCTTAAAAGAACCAGAGATTATATGCTTGTGTATTTTGGGGAGAACCATACTCCTATTGGATACACAGACTAAGACTTCCAAACCTATAAAGATTAAAGAAAATTGACATGAGGAAGTGTATTCGTCCTAGGCAGTGGAACAATAGTACGGGAGAAGTGTAAAACAAACTTGCATTGTTGACTCTACTATGGAGGTCGAGTATGTAACTACTTTTAAGGCAACAAAAGAATTGATATGGCTTTAAAATTTCTTAACTGATCTTGAAGTTATTCCTGGTATCAAAAAAACTACAATGTTGTGTTGTGATAATAGTGATGTAATAGCTAATATCAAGGAAATGAGAAATCACGAAAGGACCAAACACATTTACCAGAAGTATCACTTGATACATAAGGCAGTAGCCGAAGAAATAATAAATGTGGTGAAAGTAGCTTCTAAAGATAACCTTGCGGATCTGTTTACTAAGATTCTTGTAACTAGGAGTTTTAACAAACACATTAAGGATATAGGTATGCGAAACATGTCACATTTACTTCACTAGGGCAAGTGGGAGATTGTCGGGAAATGTGTCCATATTGTAGTAAACACGTAACTGTTTTCTATGCATTTGAACGATGAATAATTTAATAAAGTTAAATTCAAATTTCACTATTATATATTTTTTATTTATGTCTTTCATGTTTTGAATAAATAGAGAAATTGTGACAAGCAAATGTTAACTCAATGATTGTCTAAGTTCAAACTGATGATAAGTGGCACACTACGATTGTTTACATTGCAAGAAAGATAACTTACTTCGGTAGATAATCTAAACATGTCCATAATCCAGTAAAAGAATCAAAGTGGGCATTTGGTTCAAGTTCCTAGAAGGATTATTGTGTTTCTACAATTTCAATTACGAAGATGGCTAGTCTTGACTGTCAGAGCAGTTGACTTTATGGGTAGAGACATATATGTAATTATTGGAAGAATGATACATTGGACTGAACCCAAGTTGAACTAATTTTGAATCAATTTGTGAATTAATTCACTTGTGACATTCATGGTGTGACTGACGTAAATTCTGAGTTAGTCACTGACCATGTATATGTAACTCATGTGTTTTGATATAAGTGGAAGCTAATGCTCTAAAGATGATCGAGTCGATAGCCGGTAAGTTGAGTACATGACTTGTGTATTACATGACTTTACTAGCAATAATGGAATTCATAGCTCGATTAAAGAGTTAACGATATCCTCTTATTGTTATTTTATGGATTGATAAATATGGAATGTGGTCACAAGTTGCTTGTTCTTGAATGAGCAATTTATCACAGCCATTAGTTGACAGTGGTCATATTAATCATTAAAAGACACAGTTGTGACAATGAGATAAAATGAGATTGTATTAAGTGAACGAATTTAACTCAAAGGAATCAATGATATCATATGAGGGTAATACACACATGACGAGGTCATTGGACAAAGTAGTAGGATGAATTGATTTCGTAAAGAGTATACAATAAGGAGTTTTCAATCACGGTACTTCTTGTGGACTGACTCCATAAGTAAATTGCGAATTATAGGAACGATGCTTCTGGACATAATTGCTAATACTCCATCCTAATTGTATATGTCTGATTAGTTCCTCCGCTAGCTCAATAAAAGCTCGATCGAACTGTATTTGAATCAGAAGAAAATTCTATGAATTTGGAATTAATTTAATTGAGTTGATTTATTCGATGTGGAATTAAATTAGGCGGTCATGAGAATTGTTCAATTAGAGAATCTAATTAAAGAATTTTCTTGAAAAACTAATTTAGAAAATATCAGTGATTTTTGGGAAATTAATTTTGATCAAGTAAAATTAAATTAATCAAATTAATTAAAATAAATATAATATTTTTGGAAATTAATTTTCAAGTCAGACAATTGGTCCAATGGGGAATTTAATATTAAAATTGGATTTGAGATCAAAGGTTGGACCTAAGAACCAAAAACTAAGACTGAGACCCAAAACTGGTTGAATCAAGCTCGATGTATGCAACTGGTCAACGATCCAACCAGTGGCTGAACCGGATTGGTCAGGTCATCATTGGTCCGGACCGAACCGGCCAAGCCCATTCAAGCAAAATGACGACGGTTTGGGGTGCCAGGGGGAAGTTGTGCCTGTAATGGCACCTCCTGGAATGAAAATTGTGAAATCAGTGAAAAAATTATACTCCTAGTGGGACTCTACCGGGTAACTTGATTTCAGATTAACTTTTCCAAAAATAATATTATTTTAATTTAATATTTATATTGATAATATTTTATTAATTTAATATTTATGTGAGATATTAAATTTAATTTAATATTTATCTTGATAATATTATTTAATTTAACATTAATGTGATTAATTCTAATCCTAGTTGAACTTCCTCTAAACTCTCCCTATATAAAGAGAGAGTCTGGGCCATTATTTTCACACGCTTGAATTTAAGAAAAGTTGTAGAGAGAAAAGTCTCTGAAGAAATTATTCCAGAAAATTTCTAGAGATATTTTGGTATCTATTGCTTGACCCCAGAAATTTAGAGAAATTGTAAAATTACCCCACTGGTAATTTTGTGAAAAAAATTTATAATTCGATGCGAGCCCACACATGACAAATGTGAGCTTGAGGATAGCATAGATGACTACTCGGTTGAAGCGTTCATCCTAAACGAATCATAAAGGTACGATTTTGATTAAGTGTTTATTACTTTGGATATCACAACCAAGTTCTTGTTTTGGAAAATAATTTAAACTCTGGTTTTCCTTTAAACTTATTTTTTGTTGAGTTTTTCTAGTCCGATCTTCCAAAAAATATGGGACTCATTCATGTATTCCAAACTTATATTAACTAGTGGTTGCACCTCTCTTTCATTTACTCTTTTCTTTCTTTTTCTCGAGTTTCTAATAATCACTCTTAACCAAAGTGCATCCTTGATCTCTTCAAGAGTCTTAAGTTTCCCTATTTTTGTTATGAACGATTATTGGTTTTTTTTTTTTTAATTTTTCTTTAAGTGATCCCATAACTATTTGCTTCATTAATTCTAGGGTCATTATATCTACTTTCATTTTCCAAGGGTTCGACCAAGACCTCATTGATTGTGTCAGCCTTACAAGAATTTGGGTCGATGTTAATTAAAGAAGCCCATGTGTTTTCATGGTTGAATATTGGTGTATTAAGCTCTCCTTTTCTCCGTTGGTCGTTTCACTTATAATTATTTCTTAACAATTGTCTCCATTTAGATCCTGATCAACATTTTCTCCTTTATTAGTGCATAGTTGATCACACTTGATACTATACTCCCTTGATTCATTGTTATGTTCAACATTTAAATCCGCAAAGCTAGTTCATTAAATGTGTCCCATATTTTCTTTGTTTTCTCCACCACTAACATGAAAACATTCTTTGGCCTTCCCCAACTCTTTCTCAAACAAATAGAACCACTTGATTTAGCATTTGATGACTCTAAAGATATGGATTGGTTAGAATAAAATTTCAAACAAAACAATCAAATGATGTCCACACGTCAAGCGTGTGATTCTTTCACCAATGCCACCTATCTAGATGGATTAACAATGTTTTGAAAAATTGCCATATTCCAAGGTGAAGGAGTCTCATCAACATAACCTTAGTAGACTTGAATTTCATATAATCCAAATGTGACCATGGATCCATTTCTTCAAACCAGCTCAATATTCAATCACATATTCCCTTAAGCAACCTTTCTTTTGTTCCATTCACTTGAATCTCAAGAAGAAATTGCTTTCTTCAAATTCTCATTATAATGATGCTTTTCAATTTCTCCTATTTAAATTCTCTCTCAAATTGCTACCATTAAAAAATTTTCTTGTAATGGCAATCAAACATTTTCTCTGGACTCTGCACAGTTTTACAATTAACAAAAACAATCATCAATTTCTTTGATTAGAACAATGAATTATCTTCAATACACCTAACACTTTCCATGACTGTAGATTTGTGCATCATGTTTTCTCTATCATACAAAAATAGGAGTTAGTGTCATTTGGATTTTGGATCCGTGTTCACATTGGATTCATGTCTAACTTGAACTTGTTTGCAACAAATCTTGCTCTTTGATGCTAGAGAATTTGACAAAATCAAATTTGAGACCTTTAGTAATCAACTTGTTTTGTATGAAAATACTTACTTTTTTTTTTATCATACCTTTGGAAAACATCCTTGAGCCATATTTGATAAATTTTTGGTGACAAGTCATTTATAAAGGGCGATATTTTCTTTTTTATTATAATTCAATATTATATAATAAATAAATTTCTTGTGTTAATGTTATAAGCATGTGATATTTTTTTAATGTTAATTGGGACATTAATTTAGACTAGTGGCTTATTCACGTGGGATTATAAACCTTTTTAGGATTATTATGCAAATAGGGTATTTAGGCATCAATTTGTAATATCTTATTTATCGTTTGTATTATATATCATATTTTCACGTGAGTTGACCTTTTTTGATTTTTAAGTTGGTGCTTATATATAAAAAAAAATTTAATACATATATATATTTGAAATTTAAGTAGAATTATAAAGAGGGTTAATAAGTCCTTTTAGGATTTGTTAAAATATATTTTTTATTTAAAAAATTATATCAACTAATTTCTTGAAGCTTGTGTAAAGAAAAACTGAGAAATAAAGCTTGAAAAACAAAAATAAATTTATGTGAAGAGTATATTAATTTTAACTGAAAAGTAAAAAGCAGAAAAGGTGAAGATTATATATTAAATTTAAATAATTTAATATTTCAAAATTGAAAAACAAAAAAAAAAACATGAAATGAAGGATTATATTAATTTTAATTTAAACTTGAAAAAATGTGAAACATTAAATAGAAATAAAACAGAAAAAATGTTATATTAGTTTTAAGTAAATATTGAAAATAAAAAAAAAGTGAAGATTATATATTAATTTGAAACAATTTAATATTTAAAAATTGAAAACACAAAAAAAAAAGTGAGGTTAATGATTATATTAATTTTAATTTCTTGAAAAACAAAAAAAAAAGTTGTGAAACGTTAAATAGAAATAGAACAAAAAATCTGAAGTTAGTTTTAATTAAAACTTTAAAAAATAAAAATAAAAAGAAAAGTGAAAACAAAAAAAATCTTGAAACAATAAAAAGAATTTGAAAAAATATGAGTTTTATTATAGGTTCTAATCATATATGTTCTTTTTGACACAATGCCTAGAATTATTCATAGCCTTTACTCAACCCATAGATAGGAGGATAATATGCTCCAACGCACTCGAACTCATTTCCTCCTGTATTTACAACAATGTCCATGCTAATAAGGTTAAAATCCAATCGACATATAATCTTAAAGTTAAAAGAAAAAAAAAAGGTCAAATAAAATATTATATTCATTTTAATTAAAAGTTTAATTTAAAAAATTATTTATTTAATAGTTGAAAACTGGAAAGAATTTTGAAATTGCCATTTAAATAGGGCTAAATTAGATGTAAATGCCAATTTTTTTAATTAGGCTTTTAGGCCAATTTTTGTTATTCAAGGAAATAGGTCGCTTTTAAGAGAGAGAAACAAAAAACGCGCCCAACTAGGCGCACTTTCTGTACAGGTGGTAGGAAAGCGCATCCGGCTGAACACGCTTTCCTATTAAATGAAGCGAAAGTGCGCCCAACTGTACGCGCTTTCTCTTTCTCTCTCCTAGGGTTAGTTTTTTTTTTAATTTTTAATGTTAGGGTTTTAATATTTTAATGGTAGGGTTAGAGTTTTAATTTTTTAGGATTTAGGATTTTTGACTGAAACCTCAGAAGTTCATAGGTAGATTTGAGGGGTCGAGGATGTGATAACGCTCGGGGTGGCAATGCTTGATACGATCAGGGGTCGAAGTCTAGGTGGAGGTCCCAGTCAGCGGTCGTGATACGGTCACGGGTTCGAGTATAACCGGGGGCCAGGTGACGGTTGTTATGCAGTTAAGAGTTCAAGCTTTTTGGATACCCACAAATGATTTCTTATATATACCATACATAAGATTAATGTCATAATTATACGAAAAAATTCTAGAGATTTCCAGTGTAATCAATGTAATTTTTTTTCTCTATTTCCAAGCAGCCGATATCTTTAACCTTTCATTCTTATCCGAAGGCTGACACTGAGGTGAACACAAGAGGGCCCTCAGGTGGAGAGCGGATGTTCCGACATAGTAGAGGTCAAACTCGGGTCGAAGTAGCAGTGGTTGTAGTTATTAATAGATTGTTTAATAATGACAATCGTCATCACCCCAAAATGAGAATCACCTTTATTGCATCCCAACAGTCGCTCCCTGCCTGAGAGTCCTCTTGCATCCACAATGGTGCCGGCCTTCGAATAATAAGGAAGGTTGAAGGTACCGGCCACCTGGAAATTGAGAAAAACAATTATGCTGATTATAGCAAGAAGCCCTAGAGTTTTTCCATAGGATTATGCCCTCAAACTTTTGTATGCTCTCAAACACCAAGAAATGTTTTATAGAGGAAGGATAGATGATGGGGGAGAAGAAGTTTGAGGGACGATGAAGCTTAGTGTGTGTGACCACTTTTATAAGCGCAGGGAAAGGTTGGATTGCAAAGTAAAATTTCCTGCGATCGAAAATGCGCCGTAAGATTAGAAGGATATATTCAAAACATGCTGAAAGTGGCTAAAAAATACGAAGTGTCAAGTACTTTAGACTTTGGGTAGAGGAAAAATGTTAGAGAAAGCACGCCCAGCTGGGGGAGCTTCCTTGTTGACATGTCAGGAAAGTGCGTTGGCTTTCTCTAACATTTTTCTTTCCTACTTAAAGTTAAAGTAACTTTGCAAGATACCTGGGGAGCACGAGTGAGATGAAATTATATGATTTCTGAACGCGCTTTAGGGCAACATGTTCTACGTACAAGGGTACATTGAGGCTTCAACATTGATAGTATTATTTTCTTCCAAATAATATTCATTACAATGCTTCTATTATTCAGGTGTTCCTTGTTAACTTAGACATAACTCACGTTAGACAGTAATGAAGACAAATGTGATGTTAGGATAAAAAACCTCAGTTTATTTATGTTATATATATACATTGAACTATTTAGAAAAAATACATCAATTGTGTCATGGGGGAGAATGTGTGCCACAAGGCGGTGGATGATAGTCGCATGGAGGATTTCTGCCTACAACTAGAGGTACGGGCCAATAGACTTCCTCGTTAGTGTCATCGTTGCCTCCACCCCAAGCTAGCACTGGTCCTTGGGCTACGTCTTTGATTTCGCCAGTGTCGTCCGAGCCTTTTATTGTGTATCCTTCACTCCTATGGCCGATGGTTGCACCGATGAGCCACCTCGATAAAATAATGATACGAACGATTTTTGTGTCACTATCGACGTGTAACCATAAGGTGCCCCAAATATCGGGTACATCAACATTGTCCCGGGTATCGACTCTCGACTCCTGTATGGGCATTTGTATCAGTGGCGTCATTGGTGGCGGTGCATACATTGGTATTTGGATGGACATCTGGGTCGGCATTGACGTTGGTATAGGGGTGAAGAATGCGGGGGCATTGGTGCCTTGAAATATGTACCTACGGGAACAGAAGAAGCAGTCACGTGCGGCAATGATGCGTAATGCGGTGCTTATGAAAAAAAAATGAAGAGTAATAAGTGAAGTGAACTGACCTAGATATTACATAGACATAGGCAGTACTTCTTCTATCATAGCTGATGACAAACCCGTCGTGCGACCATGTCCCTTCCAACGCTGCTGCTGTGGCAGTCGTTGTTGCTTCTTCTGCCGAATTTCCCTACTCCTCATCTTCGGCGATAGCATATACGGTTTGCTGGACAACGTCATATAATTGATATTTATCATCGTGTCAGCTGAGAAGAATGGTTTGTGGATGAGTAAGGATTCCATCCTTTGATCCCAAGCCTAAACTTACTCCATATGCTTCTTTGTCCAGTCCTCGTCATTCTTGCCCCGCATGTCCACCTGAACTGCCACAACACCCAATCTAATTCGTGCATTTTCACTGTCGCATACACTATCAATACACATTCACATCCCATATTTCCCGATTGGCAAACACTTCTGACGGGGTGCAAGATATGATATCGGTGTCGGCATACGACATCTATTCAAACTAAAAAGAAGAATTGCAAATATCGTTACGTACAATTTTCTTTACTAATCATTTTGTAATTAATATAGGTTCAAATTAATAATTAACTAACCTCGGCTTTGAAGAGTTAATCTAACAACAACCTAAAATCTTCAAGCTCCTCAAGCAGTCTCACGTAACTCTGTCCATGGTTCTACCTATATATGCGATATGTTAGTCTAAACATATAATAAATAAAAATATTTACTATACAAACTACGTATTTATTAATAAATAATGTTTACCTCATCACCAACATGAACACGTATGGGTCGGTTACATCGGGACGTAGAAACGGTAGTCACCACCAAGCCCACGACTGCAGCAAGAGCAAGCAACCACTAATCGATATCATATTTGGGACCATGGCCCAATGCAGCTCCTGATATAACGTAGACAAGATGGCAGATCCGCAACTTAGCTTTCTGCATTGATTGAAGTCCACTAGATGTAGTATCCACCTTACTATACCAAATTTTGAGATTTATCAAGCATTAAAATGCCCCCGATTAACCTCATGATGAATGCCCGGGCATATTGTTCTATGACCTCCTCTGTTCGATCTTTAGGAAGCTCTTCAAAATTATCCTCCAACTAGTTGATCAATATCTGAGCATCATCAAACTTGTTCAGGACCTTCCCCAACATTGCTCTGTAAAGGTCCACTTTATCGGGAACGAACAATGATCCCATGATGACTAGCCTATCTACTGACAAATCAAGTTATAACACTATGTCCTCGAGTGTGATTGTACACTTGCCGCATGAAAGGTGGAAAGTGTGTGTTTCTGTCCTCCATCTTTCCACCAACGCGCTGATTAGTGTAGGATCTAGTTTGCAACCCCCGAGCATATGAGACGTATGCAAGAATCTAGCCTCTTAAAAGTAGCCACGAATGTTAGGGATCGGAGGCTTTCCCATATTATGTATGAACCCCTCCAAAACACGATCATTTGCCTATTTATAACATAAAAAATTATTTCAAATTATCAAAAATATATTAATTAAATTTAACATAATTGAAAATAACAAAATTTAAAATTTCATCTTATCACTATTGTTGGGGCGGCGAAAATATGCTTATCGGCGAAATGAATTAGAGAGGCGGCCATTCGTGAGAAATTAATCTGAATAAATAAAATACGAGATAATTAAAATATATATTTAAATGAGAATATCGATAAATTTAAAACAAAAAGATTGAGAGAGTTTGAGAGAAGGATATGAATGAAATAAATAAAATTTGGAGGGTATTTATAGGTTAAAAAGAATTGAGTGTTGGACCCTCTTAATTTTTTTACCATTACAACGCCAACGCTCAAAAATCCATTATATTGATATATATATATATATATATATATATATATATAAAGTAGAGTGCTATGGTAAGAGCATGAGAAAACGCTACATTACATCAAGTTCGTAAAAAAACTAATTAAGCAAAAATGACAATAGAAAATATTCTTCGCATGAACGCATCAGATCATGAAATTAACTATGCTGCCAATTCAGTTTTACAAGTCTTTTTCCGTCTTTCATTTATCTTTTTCTTTCAATATTATTCAATTTTCCAATATATGTGTTTTTTTGTTTCAAAAAGTATCGTGCTAATATGCTTGCACAAAGAAATAGTTTTGAAGGTAAGAATCCATCAAAATTATGTTCAACAAAACTATTCCAATATGTATGAAAGTGGTAGACTTAGGTTATTCCTCAGGTCCTAACACATTCATGGCTATATGGCACATTATTGACGTCGTCCATGGGATATGTCAACAAGAACAATTGAAGTTACTCGAGTTTGAAATGCTTCTAAATGATCTCCCAGAGAATGACTTCAATTTTGTGTTTAAGTCAATGCCAAGATTCTATGATAGGCTTAAGAAAGATTGAGGAGATACAATGTAGGAAAATAGTTTTATAGGAGGAGTTGCTGGTTCTTTCTATCACAGACTCTTTCCAACCCGAAGCCTACACTTTGTACAGTTTTTCATCACACTTCATTAGCTCTCAAAGGTCAGTCATGATAGTCCACCTGAATATATGTATATATCTTTTCTTTCAATGAAAAATAAATGACATTCTCTTCAATACCTGTTATGGCTTTATTTTAATCTCATTCAATTTTGATCATATGCGTAGCTCCCAGCTGGGTTGGAGAACCATAAGGGGAACATATATATGGCAAGACCAAGTCTTCCTAATGTTATCAAAGCTTATGCAGACCAATTTCAAAAAGACTTGACAAGTTTTCTAAGTATGCACTTGAATGAAATAATACCCCAAAGTCATATGGTGCTAACCTTTTTGGCTAGGAAAAACCCAAATCCCTCTGATCAAGATTATGGTTGGGAGCTTCTTGCTAAATCCCTTCTTGACTTGGTTGCAGAGGCTATATGTTTTATTTATATTTTGGTCTCCTTATAATTCATTTAAATGTGAAAGTAATAAATTAACTTAAAGTATTGTAGGGAGTTGTAAAAGAAGGAGATATGAATTCATTCAACCTCCCATTGGAAAGAAGAAGTAGCTGAGATCGTTGTGAGGGAAGGATCCTTCGAAATCAATAACTTACAAGTATTTGTAACAGATAGCGACCCTCTAAGTAGAGATGAGCAACTATGTAACAAAGACTCGAGTTTCAGCTTTTATACAAAAATAGGGGAAAACATTGTAAATACTGTAAGAGCTGGTTTAGAGACTATTCTCAGTATTAGAATATAGACTATATTAGTCTGTTACTAATTTGTTATATAGGCTAGAATATTGTTAGTAAGTGGTTAGCAGCAGTTAGTCGTAGTAGTTAGTCATACAAGTATAAATACTATCCATGTACTGATCAAAGAAAAACAAATAATACTGGTAAAAGATTTAGTGTGTTCAGTCTATTTTCTTTGTTATTCATCCTAATACAATTTTAAACATGGTATCAGTAGCCTGATTTCCCTGAGGCCACTTCTGCTGTAGATCCATGGCCAATTCCACTAATTCTACTTTAGCTGGTTGTAGCAATCCCTCGTTCTCTGGTTCTCGTTTGGTTCAATTGTTTCCTCGTCATGACACTGTGAAGTTCGATTAAGGAAATTTTGTACAATGGTAACAACATATTCGATTGATCATTGAAGGTTATGAACTGATAGGATTTTTAGAAAGGACATTACTTACTCCGTCTCGATTTGTGTCTTCTTCAGATGGAACTTTAGCTTTGACTCCCGACGTATCTCTGTTTGTTCATCAAGATAAGTTACTCACTTCTTGGTTACTATCTACGATTAGTGCTCATTTGTTGTCTTGTTTTATAGCTACCGAGATGACGTGTGAGGTTTGGAGTACCGCGAATCGCCTCTTCACCGCAACCACCGGAGCCAACCTATTGCGTATTAAGCATGAGCTACACTTCATCAAGAAAGGCACGTTGACTGTCAAAGAGTATATTGCTAAGATTCAGAATACCTACGCCTTACTCGAAGCATCTGGATCTGTGGTTCTAAAGGCCGAGAAGGTGAAGATCATTCTTGTCGGCCTATCATCGAATTATGATACCATTCTAACTCTGGCATCATTCTCATCTGAAACTCTTCCATTGTAGAAAATTGTTGATGTGCTTTTGGAGTTCAAAAGTTGTCAGACTCGCGCGGTGCACGATGTCCCCTTTCATGCCCATATGGTAGAAGCTACTTTCGCTACATTGGTGGAGGACTTTGTACGTGGTTGCCGTCCTTCCTCTGGTGCTCATGGGTAAGGTTTTAGGTCTCGACTTCAGTGCCATATCTATGGTCACTATGGACATCTAGTGCAACAATGTTATTATTGCTTCAACTGCGACTACGGCGGTCCATCTGCTCTGACCATGGCGCGGGCTTCTCCCGTTTGTGCTGGTAAAGGGTTGTGAGATAGAGTGTTTGGTGTGCCTGGTCAATCTAATGGCTAGTATACGTCAGCTCTCCTTGGTCCAGATCAATTTAGTGGGCCTGGCCAGTTTGCTAGTGCTTCTGTAACGACACCAGTGCGTTTTTCCTATGGCTCTTCATGAAGAGGGTGGCCACATTTGTAAAACAACTTCTCATGTGTGCCAAGTCTGCCACCTGCTAGGGTTTCAAACCCTTTTGCGCCTAATTTTCTTGATGGAGTAGGCCACGTGTTTAGGCCCAATGCTAAACCAGACCCGCATCGTGGCCTAACCGGAAGTCAGCAATTGCCGCGAAAATTGGGCCAGAGCTTTGGGCCATCTGTTGGTGTTAATAAGCCACGTGTTTTAGGCTAGAATTTTGGGTCGTCTGGTCTTGGTGGGGCGGTCAGTGCTGGTCCTAGTCTTGGACTTGGTTCTCTTGGGTAGAATGCTACTTGAGGGTTCTCTTGGACGTGGCCAAGGGTTTGGACGCACAAATGGCTGTGGTTTTATGCAAAATAATGGCTCCTGTGTTTCGTGGCGAACTAAACCAAGGGCACGTGTTGTTGATTTTGATTCCTCGTCGTGCGTTGGGTTGCCCCGCATTCCTGATTTTCATGCATTTGATTTTTTGACCACTTCTGGGTCCAATGTCAATACGACTCAGTATGGGTCCAATTTTGATAGTGATAATTCTTACATTCTTATGCTTGTAGGGACCTCATCCTAGTGTCATGATTTGGGGGCTACGCATCATGTTTGTAAGGAGGCCTTTGCCTTGAACAAGTCCACGCCATACTCAAGTACATCTTCTCTTCTCATGGGTGATAGGACTCCTACAAATATTTCGTGTGTTAGGAATTCTATTTTGCCTACGAAGACTAAGCTGTTTTATCTATCTAATGTTTTGTGCGTACTGAATATACGAAAGAATCTACTATCTGTTTCTTAGTTTGCTAATAAAAATAATGTGTTCTTTAAATTTCACCCGTCTTATTGTGTTATTAAGGACATCTAGAGTCAGGAAAATTTACTGCGGGGCCACACTCGTGATGGACTTTATTATTTTTTGCTGGTTACTCTTGCTCCATCTGTTATTATTCCTTCTGTTCACAACACTAGGCTCCAGAATCACAATGACGGTGATGATGTTTTTGTGTTATGGCACCACAGACTTGGTCATCCGTCTCCTTCGGTTGTTAAACTTGTTCTCGATAAGTGTCAAGTTGTTTCATAATATTTGTATTGCATGTCAAAAGAGGTAGTCCCATAAATTGCCTTTTTTAAGTTCTACTATTGAATATACGGATTTTTTTATTTGATTGTCTTCGACTTATGGGGACCGGTGTCTGTTGTCTGTGGGTATAACCTGTATTATGTTTCGTTTATCGACATGTTTAGTTGTTTTACTTGGATTTATCTCATTCAGCGTCAGTTTCAGGTGGTTGATTATTTTATTCAATTTCAGAAAATGGTCAAAACTCAGTTTAGAAAGGATACTTCAAAATTTAAAAGTGATTGGGGTAGTGAGTTTCGTGCCTTCATATCAGTTCTGGCTTGTCATGGGATAATTCATCACCTCTCCTACCCACATAAGTCCAAGTAGAATGGTGTAGCTGAACGAAAACATAGACACATTGTTGAAATATGCCTTACTCTCTTAGCTCAAGCAAATCTGCCCATGGATTTCTAGGGTTACGCATTCTGCAGTGCCGTTCATCTCATTAATCGTCTACCTATCCTGATTTTAAAAGGTTAGTCTCTATATTGGGTTCTTTATGGCCGTGAACCTACATATGATCATTTACGGGTGTTTGGGTGTTGTTGTTTTTCGCATATTCATCCGTTTCTACATCACAACTTGGATTTTCGTTTTCAACCCTGCACATTTTTAGGATGTAGTTCTCAACATAAAGGTTATCATTGTCTCACACCAGATGGTAAGGTCATTGTCTCTCGTCACGCTGTGTTTAATGAACATCGATTTTTATTTTCTTTGGATGCTGCGGACATTGTCCAGTCAAGTCAATGTATCTCCACATATGTTTCTATTATTCAGTCTTCATCTCATTGCTCCACGACATCTTCGCTTGTTCGACCCACTGAGTCTTCGCTTTCTGCTCCTAATTATAGTTCCACACTGTCTGCTTCGGTTGACTCTTCGGCTGAATTAGGATCTGGTCGTGAGGTGCGCCGGCTCTCTACCTTGTTAAATAAATTTGGTTAATTCGGTCCAACTACAATTCCTTGGTGTGTCGTCTGACAAAGGCATTATACAGATTACGACAAGCTTTACGCACCTGGTTTGATAAATTAAAATATTTTCTTGTTTCTACCGAATTTCTGTTATCCAAATCTGATGCATCCCTATTTGTTCGAGTTATGACCGTATCAACTATTTATGGTCTGGTCTATGTGGATGATATTATTGTTACTAGAAGTGCGACCAAAGGTATAAATGACTTTATTCAATAGTTACATAACGAGTTTTCTCTTAAAGACATGGGAGATATTCAGATATTCACTACTTCTTAGGCATTGAAGTCACTAGGTCTTCCAATGGGAGTCTTCACTTGTACCAACGCAAATACATCCAGGATCTGCTTGACGGGAGTTTCTTGGCTAGTGTGAAAACTATTCACACACCGATGATCAATTCTACTAATTTGTCTAAAAATGAGGGAGATCATCTCGTTGATCCTACTGAATATAGAAGTCTTGTCGGTGCATCATAATATGTGGTATTGACTCAGCCTGATATTGCTTATGCGGTAAATCGTGTCTGTCAATTCATGCATGCGCCTACTATGGTATATTTTGATGATCACAGGCACTATTAATCACAGGTTAGTTTTTCGTCCATCTAATAGGTTGTCTTTATTTGGTTATGCTGATGCCAATTGGGGACTGGATTTTGATGATCGCCGGTCAACAACAGGCTATTGTGTGTACTTTGGCCATACACTCGCCTCATGGTGTTCTAAGAAACAACAAGTTGTTTCTCGCTCCAAGGCTAAGGCGGAATATTGGAGTCTAGCTGCAACTACTAGTAATGTTACTTGGTTAGTCTCCCTACTAACAGAGTTACAGCTTCGTTCTGGTGATCCACCAACTGTTTGGTGTGACAATTCTAGTGCAATAGCGATCATAGCTAATCCGGTATTGCACTCCAACTTCAAACATGTTGAGCTTGATCTATTTTTTTGTTCGCAAAAAGGTAGCTGATGGTTCTCTCGTTGTCGGCGAGTACCGGCTTGTGATCAGGGCACTGAGATTCTCACAAAACCACTGTCCGTCTCCATTTTGCTCGGTTTCATAAACTGCTTCAAGTCTTACCTATTGAGAAACTAGGTGAAGTTGGGTGAATATTAGAGTATAGACTCTGTTAGTCTGTTACTAATTTGTTATACGGGCTGGAATATTATTAGTAAGTGGTTAGCAGCAATTGGTCATAGCAGTTAGTCATACAAGTATAAATAATATCCACGTACTGATCAAAGGCAAGCAAATAATACTGGTAAAAGATTTAATGTCTTCATTCTATTTTCTTTGTTATTCATCCTAATACAGTTGTTAACACTCAGCAATCATTTTAGAGATGCTATAATTGACGAGTTATTCACAAGGTTTGCAGCACATGTGGCAGATGCTCCAAAAAACTCGATGCATAAAATAGTTATTCATAGGATGTGCTTTTAGCCATGCCAACAAAAAACTCAACTCTTTTGGGCAAATGGTTAAATGTTAGTATTTTTGTCCTTAAGTCCCGCATTCAATTTCTCTCCTACTCATATTTGTATTTTTTATTCCATGTTGTTTTATTTTTTTAATTAATATTTTTAACATATTAACTTTTTTAGTTAAATGGTTAGATAATTGTGATTTTATTCTTAAGTCCTAAGTTCGATTCCTCTTATAAGCATTTTAATATGTATTTTTTATTTCATGTTGTTTCAAGTTTTTTTAATTATTTTTAATTAATGTTTATAATTAATAAATATATTTTTTCAATTTTTTAATTCATCTTTTTATTATATATTTTTTATGTGTTTTTGAAATAATTATTTGATTTTATAATATTAGAAATCACCATACCCCACAATATAGGTGGATAAAATAAATATTTGACATATAAATATTATATATAAAATATATATATATATATAAAGGAATCGGTTGATGTTTTTAAAAAATAATTACATATTTATTATTTGATTTTATAAATAAAAGAGAGATGAATTAAAAATAAAAAAATGAAATAAAAAATACATATTAAAATGCTTATATGAGAAATGGAACTGAACTGACAGATGAAATCGCAATTATCTAACCATCTAACCAAAAAAAGTAATGTGTTAAAAATATTAATTAAAAAAACTTAAAAAAACATGAAATAAAAAATATAAATGTGAGTAAAAGAGAAATCGAATTTGGGACTAAAGGACAAAAACACTAATATTTAACTATACCAAAAAAGCTGAGTTCTTTTATGTGAAAGTGCCTTATAAGACGTGTTTTCACTAAACATTATTGAAAACGCACCTTATATAACGTGTTTTCCTTTCTCTCCAAAAATAGCATATATATAGATAATTTAAAAAAAAAAAAAACCTATGCTTTAGCACATTCTTAAAAATTAGCCAAATATTTGTGATCTCCTTGGGCTTTTTTTTTTCCCAGACCCGTCCAAAAATATCCTCTCCAAACAGTCCCTTCTCTATAAGTATACCTCCCTTCCTCATTTACTCCCATAACACAACCCTTCTTGTTTTTCCAACTTTTCTTCTTCATTTCTTTCTTTATTGTTTTGGTTTGATGCTTTTTCTTTACAGGTGGTCAGGGTTCTTATTTTTCATTGCATACGATGCTTGGTTCTGGTGGTGGAAGTGGCAGCTGTTCCAAGGACATGGCGGTGGAGTTAGGAGATGAACCCCATGTTTTAGTTGTGGATGATAGCCTCATTGATAGGAAACTGGTTGAGAGACTGCTCAAGAACTCCTCTTGCAAAGGTACAATCTTTCTTTTCTTTTCTAACCCTTTAGTTTTGGACCTTTTTTATTTCCAAGAATTTCATTTCTTTTGGTTGTGTTGTGTTGCAGTGACTACAGCAGAGAATGCACTGAGGGCTGTGGAATATTTGAGACTAGGAAATGATACATTGGAAGGCACTGTAAGTAAAACATAAAATAAAACTCCATCCCTTTCATCAAATTCATAAAGATTGTGTCTTTATGTCTTTTCTTTGTTTTACAGGTTTCTGAGGTCAATATGATAATAACAGATTACTGCATGCCTGGAATGACTGGCTATGAACTGCTCAAGAAAATCAAGGTGCTAAACATTTCATTACTCAAAAGTTGTTAATTAGTAACATTTGCAAGTACCCTTTTTTCATTTCACTCACCATTTTGAATTAAAACCAGGAATCATCCGTTCTCAAGGAAGTCCCTGTTATAATCATGTCATCCGAAAACATACCCACTCGTATCAGTCAGTAAGTTTTCGTGTCATTCATTGATGAATACAAATTATACTGTTAAAAAGATTGTAATGTATGTATATTGTATGTGGAAACAGGTGCTTGGAGGAAGGTGCAAAGATGTTCATGCTGAAGCCACTGAAGCGGTCTGATGTGAAGCAACTCAAATGGCACTTGATGAAATGCAGGAACTGAAGTTAGAGGCAAGAAAACAACAACTAGGATTCAAGAACAAGATTTGTAATGAGAAAAAGAAAAGAAGAAAAACTTTATAAACCCACATTTTTGTTTTTCTTAGTAGGGTGTAGTGAAAAAATGGGGTGTCTATATTGTTCCCATTCTTCAATTTTTGTTCGACTTGACATTTCTGTTTTAAGCCAGATATTGGCATTATACAAATATGATGATTCTATATAAAATAATTGACTGAATGAGGTAACAAAGTCTTGTCAATGTTGGTAAAGAGAGACTCTATGTTTCAAATTCGGCTTTTACCTTTGTTGGTAACTATGCTGCTTATAATTTTATCATGCATGACTTTACTAGGTAACTATTCTGGTTTAATTATAAATATCTTTTGATTTTGGATATATATTATTTGTAACTCTACTTTTATTTGGATATATAAATTTTAAAATTATACATTAATTTTAAACCATACTTTTTTTTATTTATCCCTAAAGTTTAAAATATTTTTAATTTTAAAAATAAAATTTAAAATATTTTTAATTTTTAATTTTAGAAATAATATATATCTAACATTTTTTAGATTTAGAAATAAAGTTTTAAATAATGTTAAAGCATAATTTGACTTAAGAAAGAAAAGTTCACTAAGGATAATGTTGTAGGTAGAAGTAATGATTTTTAAACCAAACTGATGATTAAATCAGTTAGGTAATCAGTTCATCGATTCCATCAGTTCGATTAACAAATATTAAAAACTTAATAAATTAAAAAAAAAACTCAGTTCAACGGTCAATTCAATTGGTTTGTACCTATTCTTTCTCTAACTGATTCAGAACTACTTTTTGGAACAATTCCCTACAACACTTGGTAGAAGTGAAATAGTTAAAATTAATTTTAAACGGAAAAATAATTTATTGATTTATTAGTAAATTTATTTTACATTAAATATAATTTAATGCAATATAATAAATAAGAAATAAGAACTTTATTTTTGAAAAAATTACTGGCTCGGAAATAACATAAAATGTGATATGAGATGAGAAGTATATGTATATATATACACTAAAGATCAAAAATGATGAATGTAATTATAACTAGATATAGTATATGAAATAAATGGTCAACTTGTATGCAAATCTAATGAGTTAGTATACCTGCCTTATGAAAATGGAAGTATTTGATATAGAATGGAATGGAATTCACTTACCTTATTTTGAATCATAGATTTACAACTCAGAACAAAAAACAAATAATAATCCGCAACTAAGAAAGGAAGCCAAAAGTTGGGCCACCTGCTCATCATTGAATTACATCAGTTAATCCTAGCCATGATGCTTTACTTATCTTGCCATGTACCAAAAATTTTGAGATAAAAGAGGTAAATGATAAAGCTAATGAATATAAATTATTTATATAATAACAATGAATTTAGATTATCTCTATCTCAATATATATATATATTTGTATTTTTAAATTTTAATTCAAAAATTATTAAGATAAAAAAATTTCAATATAATTTGAAAATTATTGTATTTTTTATATTTTTAATTTGAAATTTTATTAAATATTTAAAGATTAAGCAAGTAGATGATATTTCTAAACTTAATATTTTAAAATGTTGGATATTATGTTCATTTAGATTTTTTTTAATATTTAATGAATAAATAAATAAAAATGCAGCTATTCGTATAAGTGTATCTTGTTATATATAAAACTAATTTTTTATCTCGTGCAATACACGGATTATTTATCTGTTTTACGAAAATGTTATTATTTAAATAACAACACATTTTTTAAAATTATTCATGAAACAATATTTAAATAAGCTAAAAGTAAAAGTATGTTTAATGTTTTGAAAGATAATATATTTAAAATATTATGAATATATTTTATACAAAGAAAATTTGAAAGATAAAATTATTATAATAAAATTTAGAGATAAATTTGAAAAATTATATATATGTTATGAATATCTTATTAAGTGGATGTTCATTATGGTCAAGATAAAGTTTTGGTGTCCTTTAAATTCTAATAGTTATTAGAATTAGATCTCTACATCTTCTATACTTCTTATGCCTATAAATAGAAACTCTAATGAAGCATTGTAATCACCCCTTTTGATCAATAAATTACATTCTCTATTGCTTTCATATTTCTTTGCTCTTTATTTTCTCCATCTCTCTTTATTTTATAACACGTTATTAGCACGATGATTCTCTATTTTTTTAAAATCTTTCGAAGTCGTCCCAAAAATCAAATTTATTTTCACCTTAAACTTCCACCCTTACAATTTCATCTTCAGGATGTTGAAAGATTCAATCTCAAAATGGATGCTCATGATAATAGTCAAGGTGATGACGATGAAGTTAAAGATTTTCAGGTATATTTTACTATATTTTATTTATTATATTATGTTTATTATAATTGGAGACTAATCATGACAACATTAATAGATAGATTTTGATTTGAAATCTACGCATGTTTTGCGATGGTGATTATGAAATAAATAATCAATAGAGGCGTTTAGAAGTTTATCCTACTAGTTTTATTGCATTTCCCGAAGTGAATGTAAACATAAAGAATATAAAAGATATAATTATGGAACACTAAAAGTGAGAATATAGTAATAATTAAGAGAACAATGAGAGTTCTCAAGATAACTCTTCAAAGGGTAAAGATAACTTATGTTATCAATGTGATATGAAAGGTTATTGGCCACATGTGGCATATGCCCAAATATTTTGTTTCTGTTAATATTCTTTGAGGAAGGATATGAGAATGTAGTAATAAATTCTATTATTATAGATAGAAAGTATTTATCTTATTTGGTACTAAAACAAACAAATATTATTTCAATATTTGATAGTACAAAATTAGTCAAAAGCTTTAGAAGAGCTAATATATTAATATCTTGTGATGGTTAATCCATTGGTTTTAAAAGATATTTATAATGGATCTTATATTGAGATTTTGAATGAGGAAAATATTATATTTCATATGAATCACTATTGCTATAACATCTATTTTGAAAGGATGAAAAAGGGAGGATTGAGTTTTGATTACTCTTGTTATTAAATTGAATTGATTGTGATTATCTTTGTGATCTTCTTTTGCTATCATCCCCATTAAGGGGTTGGAAGCAAAATATTTAACTATAAAAAATCTATTTATGAGTAATAAAATATGATAATGATATCTAAAGCTTGTTATGGTTGGATGCACTTGATGTTGTTAAAACTTTATTTTAGATATTTGAAGATTTTGGCATATTCCCTGAAGCGAATATTGCATATAATTGTTTGAAAATTATATTTATTTTATTGACTTAGTGACATTATAATATTCACATTAATTTGGACATTTCCAGTAATAAATGTCACAATAGCACTTATATGTGGACATAAAGTAAAAGGAATGATAGTAAAATTATTAATTTGTTACAATTTAGGACAATTGAAACACATGTTAAAGTAAACTAGAAGTTTACTGATACAAATGCATTTACTACTTGGCGTGACCAGTTAGACCATCCTGGATCATATATGATGCGGAAATTAATTAAGAATTCATATAGACATTCATTAAAGAACTAGAAGATTTTTTAATTTAAAATAATTCTTATATGTTACTTATTCTCAATGAAAATTGATTATTAGAAACTCACTAGCTAAAGTTGAGATTTAATGTCTTGCATTTTTTAAATGAATATAGGTCCATTCATCCACTATGTGGATGGTTTTGATATTATATGATTTTGGTAGATGCATCTACAAAATAACCACATATGTGTTATCAATTTGCAACATGTCATTTGCAAGATTGATTGTTTAAATAATTAATTTCAGATCATGCAATTAAGACAATTCATCTTGCTAATACTGATGAATTTATATCTCAATCTTTCATTGATTGAGTTTGAAAAACTTTGGTAAAAGTTTGCGCATAATGGTTTAGAGAAATGATTGATTGAACACCTCTTATTAATGTCTAACTCATTACTTATGAGAATTAAATTTTCTATTTCAACATGAGATTATGTTGATTTTCGTGCTGTATGCATCAAGCCAATAAGTTATAAAACTCCCCATCACAATTGGTTTTTGATCAAGAGCTAAATATTTCTCATCTTTGAATTCTTGTATGTGCGTATATGTTCCAATTGCTCTACCACAACATACAAAGATGAGAGAATCCTCAAAAAAAGTTGGGAATATATATTAATTACAAGTTTTTTTTATATTATTAGATGTTTTGAATGTATTTGAGATTCAATTAAGACATGATTTGTGATTACAATTTTGATTCGATAGTTTTCCCAACATTAGGGGGAGAGAAATAATAACTTGTAATGAGTTAGGGGGAGAGTAATTTGAACCAGAAGTTCAATAAGGATAACTCATTACAAGTTAAATGTTAGATGTATTTACAAACTTAATAAGAATAACCAAGTGTTATATACCATCTAATATTTTTATTTGAATCAAAGTCCTAATAGAACAAACAGTTGAAATAAAATAATAGATTGATCAGTTCCAAATATGAAAATTCTTCTAGATGGTCATATAGTGGAGATGGGTGCTCCAGAAGATACCCAAGACATAACTAATAAGTAAAACTTCAGAAGAGATTCAGGTACCTGATATTGAATTTTAAAATAATGAAAATAAGATATATCGATAAGTTATGTCAATTCGAGAAAATGTGGAACCGATTAATAAAAGTGATCGACAATGATTTTGCATGCAATATTATTATTGAAATAATGAAATAAAATAAAGATCTTGAATAAATCTATTGAGAAATATATATATGAAATAAATTGATCAAAATAGAAAGACGCAACTCAAGTACAACTAAATTCGTGGAATTTTTAGACCAGTAGTCCAAATATCTAAAGGTATAAAGCCAGTGAGGGTGCAAATGAAGTAGTTTTGCAAAAACGGAATAAAAACATGAAGTTTTTCGCTAAGTATTGGTATTGATTATGAAAAGATATAATATTGTTTTGTGGTGGATGCAATAACCTTTAGACATATTATTTTGACAATTCGTAAAAGATTTCGCTTGCGTCTAATGGATACATCACTATATAGTAAAGTTTATATTAAAATCCTTAAAGGATTTAGAATGCTAGAAGCATATTGAAATTCTCGGGAAATTATTCATTTATAGATTGTATATTCTTTTTCCTTCATTAAGTTTTTATCCTATTGGGTTTTTCTAATAAGGTTTTAACGGGGCACATTATCTATCAATGGACATCTAAGGGGGAGTGTTATGAATATCTTTTTAAGTGAATGTCCATTATGATCAAGATAAAGTTTTGATATACTTCAAATTATAATAGTTATTAGAATTAGATATCTACTTCTTCTACACTTCTTATGCCTATAAATAGAAACTCTGATAAAATATTGTAATCACCTCTTTTGATCAATAAATTACATTCTCTATCACTTTCATATTTTCTTTATTCTTTATTCTCTCCATTTCTCTTTATTTTACAACAATATAAATTTTTAATCATGCTTTTCGCTTCTCAATTATTTCTTATTTTTTCCCTCAAATCAAATCAAAGATTGCCCTAAAAAGATAAACAAATATTTGTGATCTCCTTGGGCTTTTTTTTTTTTTTTTCCCATACCACATCATCTCCAAACAGTCCCTTCTCTATAAGTATACCTCCCTCTCTCATTTACTCCCATAACACATCCCTTCTAGTTTTTCCAACTTTTCTTTCTTTATTGTTTTGTTTTGCTTCTTTTTCTTTACAAGTGGTCAGGGTTATTATTTTTCATTGCATAAGATGCTTAGTTCTGGTGGTGGAAGTGGCAGCTGTTCCAAGGACATGGCGGTGGAGTTAGGAGATGAACCCCATGTTTTAGTTGTGGATGATAGCCTCATTGATAGGAAACTGGTTGAGAGACTGCTCAAGAACTCCTCTTGCAAAGGTACAACCTTTCTTTTCTTCTCTAACCCTTCCCTTCAGTTTTGGCCCTTTTTTTCCCCAAGAATTTCATTTCTTTTGGTTGTGTTGTGTTGCAGTGACTACAGCAGAGAATGCACTGAGGGCTGTGAATTATTTGAGACTGGGAAATGATACATTGGAAGGCCCTGTAAGTAAAACATAAAATAAAACTCCAACCCTTTCATCAAATTCATAAAGATTGTGTCTTTATGTCTTTTCTTTGTTTTACAGGTTTCTGAGGTCAATATGATAATAACAGATTACTGCATGCCTGGAATGACCGGCTATGAACTGCTCAAGAAAATCAAGGTGCTAAACATTTCATTACTCAAAAGTTGTTAATTAGTAACATTTGCAAGTACCCTTTTTTCATTTCACTCACCATTGAATTAAAACCAGGAATCATCCGTTCTCAAGGAAGTCCCTGTTGTAATCATGTCATCCGAAAACATACCCACTCGTATCAATCAGTAAGTTTTCGTGTCATTCATTGCTGAATACAAATTATAATGTTAAAAAGATTGTAATGTATGTATATTGTATGTGGAAACAGGTGCTTGGAGGGAGGTGCAAAGATGTTCATGCTGAAGCCACTGAAGCGGTCTGATGTGAAGCAACTCAAATGGCACTTGATGAAATGCAGGGGCTGAAGTTAGAGGCAAGAAAACAACAACTAGGATTCAAGAACAAGATTTGTAATGAGAAAAAGAAAAGAAGAAAAACTTTATAAACCCACATTTTTGTTTTTCTTAGTAGGGTGTAGTGAAAAAATGGGGGTGTCTATATTGTTTCCATTCTTCAATTTTTGTGCGTCTGACATTTCTGTTTTAAGCCAGATATTGGCATTGATACAAATATGATGATTCCATATAAAATAATTCACTGATTGAGGTAACAAAGTCTTGTCAATGTTGGTAAAGAGAGATTCTATGTTTCAAGTTCGGCTTTTATCTTTGCGAGTAACCATTCTGCTTATAATTTTATCATACATGGTTTTATTAGGTAAGTATTCTGGTTTGATTATCAATATCTTTTTTATTCTTGTTATAATTTATTTGGATATATATTATTTGTAATTGTATTTTATTTGGATATATAAATTTTAAAATTTTACATGAATTTTTATTTAATTCTATTTATAAAATTGCACTGTTTATGTATACAATTGTACATTAAATTATAGTTTTAGTAATTATCCCTAAATTTTAAAAATAATTTTAATTTTAAAAATAAAGTTTAAAATATTTTTAATTTTAGAAATCATAAATATCTAATACTTCAAATAAAGTTTTAAATAATGTTAAAGCATAATTTGACTTAAGAAAAAATAAAAAATAAAAATTCACTAAGGATAGTGATGTAGGTAGAAGTAAAGTTTTTTAAATCAAATCGATGATCAAGCCAATTAGACCATCGGTTTAATTAATTCGATTAAAAAATATTAAAAATTTAAAAAATCTAAAAAAACCTAGTTCAATCGGTTTTTTAGCTAGTTAACTTGGTTTGTACCGATTCTTTGTCTAACTAATTCAAAGTTACTTTTTGGAACGATTCATTGACTATTTCTCGGTCTAACTGATCCCATCAATAAAAACAAAACTTGATAGAAGTGAAATATTTAAAAAATTATTACATAATATAAGTAAAATTACATAAAAACTTAAAATTATTTTGAAGGAAAAAATAATTTTATTATTAGTAAATTTATTTTGCATTAAACATAATTTAAATGCAGTATAGTCTTAAAATTTAAATATAAATGAAGTAATCATTTAATAACTATAATTATGAATTAAATATTAAGATAAATAATATTGATATTTATGATAAATTTAAATTTAAGAAAAAAATCACTTAAATATTAATATAAGTATTGTTTAAATTTATTTTAATTAAATTTTATTTATCTTTATGAATAATATTATATAATTTTATTTTTGAATTTCTAACTTTAAACTATAATTTTTTAAGGATAAATAAAAATATATTATTTAAACTAAATTTTTATGAAAAATTTAAAATTAAACTAAATATTAAAACTAATAAAATTAAATTTAGAAATTAAAAAATTAAAATTAAAATTGTGTTAAGGATTTTTATGAAAGGATTAATAAGTTTTAAATATTAAAATTAATAATATTTATCTTTATGATAATTAAATTGTAATTAAACAAAGATTCAAAATAGCAAATATACCATATTTAGGAAGTGGACGACACAAACATGTTATCATTAAATTAATTAAACTTGATATTATATATTAAATTAAGGTTAATTACCTAATTAACTAAACTAATTAGATGTATATACATTGGTGTTAGGGGAGGAAAAATAAGAACTTCTTCTTCTTCCCCAAACACTGAAATTGAAGAAAGAAAAACCTAAGGAAGAGTTTGACTTTCAGCCCTAATTAGATAAGTGCAATTTAGTTCTTTTCTTGTAATTTCTATAGATTTGACGTTATAGGAGCTTGATTTAGTTAACTCATATACCAATTTGTAAAACTGGTAGAGTTTTAGGAAGTTTTCATTATTGAGTTATTGAAGATTTAGGTGTTAAATTGATAGATTTTAAACTTAGATGTGAAAAAGACTAAATTGTGATGTTTAATTGATAGTTTCGTATATTAGGAATCAAACTAAATAAAATATAAAATTGAATTTAGAAATAATAATTAGGAGGTCCCTAGTGGGTAATAGTGAAATCAGATTTCAATTTGGAGCTTTAAATTTGAAACTTTAGCCATTCTTGGAGCAATTGGCTCATTGCGAGATGAAATTTGAGGAATAGGTGTTCGAGTGTCTACGTTAGAGGAACATTTGGCTTATCTTATGTCTCAATTTCTTCCATCATAGCCTCCTCAAGACGACTAGGACACATTTTCCATATTGCATGCATTTTGATATTCACATTTGATATTTTGCATTGTTTGTGTTATTTTCATATTTTTTTTGTTGTTAGAACTTGTTGAACTTAAATGTTTATTTGGGATCTTAAGATACCTTGAACTTGAATATTAGTTCCTTGATTTTTATTGTTCTATCATTGGACTAACAATTTTTTTTTCTCTTTTAAGCTTTATTAATTTGTTCTTCATCCGTAACTTTATTTCAAATCACTATATCATAACGTAATTCCATGACAATTCAATTTGTTTTCTTGTTATATTCTTTAATTTTTAATATTGTCATAATTTTCGTATAAATTTATATAAACTACTCAAAATACTCTAAGATCTTCTTCTTCATTTACACATACCTAAACATGGGTAATTGTAAACAATTAAAATAACCATACACTACAAATTTTAAATCAAAGCATAAAAATCTTCAAGAAGTCATAAGGCCTTTCGGTTTTAAGCTTCTTCCTCAACAAACCTTGCTTTGATTTTTCTTTTGGTTAGCCGAATGGAGAGAAAGTGGATAAGGATTCCTCCACTAATTCAATCAAGGATAAGGATTCCTTTATAACTCCATTAGTGGAAATAAATGGAGATTATTAATCTCCTCCACTTACTTTAGTTTAGGCCTAGTTGCACCTAAGGCCTTGGCCAATTATCCATTTGAATCTCCCTTCATTTCCTTTATTAAATCATTCCTTTCCACACATTTGAACTTACTACTTTTCACCTTTTACATTTAAGTTCATACCTCAATTTAACTATTCACTCAATCTCGATATTTTTTATGTCATAATTAAAATCAATACGATTGATACAATGCTCTTTCGTGGGGAGATTAATTGGTAGTTTAAAGGGAAAGTTGTTTTCTAAGACTCTATCTCTATTTGTGGATAGCGTTTGTTGCTTTTTTATATGCTATCCATGGTTGTTTAAATGGATTAGATCGAGAATCGATTGATATATCAGTTTGTTACCTTTTTATATGTCATCTATGGTTGTTTAAATGGATTAGATTGAGAATCGATTGATATATCAATTCGATGAGATAGATTAAACCAACCTGCAAACTGTTTTCAATAATAGTTGTGGTTAAGTCATGAATCAAGAATAGATTAAACTGAAAAAAAAAATCCACAGAACTAATTTTTATGTTTTTGCCTTAAATTTCATTCTCTAAATTAGAGAGAGAAAAAACTATTTCTAAACCAACCAGCCCAAATCCAAAAAATTGAATAAAAAGTACAACCCAAATAAAAAAACCAGCCCAAATCCAAAAAATTGAATAAAAAGTACAACCCAAATAAAAAACAGAAACTAAATCCTGGTTTAAGTAGTTAAGTTTGAATGTTTGGACTATAGTTCGGAATGTTCTAATGTTTTATAATGAGTTAAATTTAAGTTTGAATTAAAGATTTTAGAATTGGATAGATGATGGAATCAATTATATAATCGAATTTTAGATTAATTGATTGGATTAATTCGATGGCTAGTCAGTTCACTGTTTAATAATATTAATAAAGTAATATTTTTAAAAAATAATAATTTAAAGAAAAATCTAATTTAAAATAAAATTGGGGTCAAATTATTAGTTTATAAGCCAGGCTCATAACCAAAAAATAAAATAAGAAAACATAAATTTGCTCTTTCATATTACCCATTTCTTTTTTGTCGCCTAACTTTCAGACTTCTTTTTCTTCTTTTTTTTTCAGTTTCATCTTTTCATCTTTTAACTTTCTGCTTCACTGCTTTTGATTTGATTGTGAAGGTGGTGGCTGCAGCTTGAAATGGTAGCTGATCGATTGCAGCAAGAGAAGCAGCGTGGTGCAGCAGTAAAATGGTGAGGTGAGGGGCAGCCCCAAAAGGCCAAAAGCCTGCAACTACCAATTTTCTTTGTCTTTGAGTAAATCATCAACCGCCTAACTTCTGGTATTTTTTCCTCGAAAAACTGCAATGAAGGCCATAGACCAGCTTTCAGTTTTTGCTAAAGTGCACTCCACTTACTCATGTTCAGACTCAGAATCTCCACATATAGAAGTTCTTTTTGCAACTTTAGTATATTCAAAGAGGATAATATCAGTTTATGGGCACGACACGATCCAAAAAACTAGAATATTTTGCTAGTCAGCAGATAGTGACATTTGAGGGGACAGTTACTGGACAAGTATTTTAGAAGAAATCATGAATTTTATCTCACCAAACCATATGGTGAACTTAATTAAAAATGGAAGACGAAGCAATGATTAAAAACGTAACAGTTCATCATACTTGGCAGACGCATCCGCAGAGTGCTAAGGAAAGAGCATGTGAAAACCCTACATGACATAAAGTTTGTAAACAAAGTAGTTAAGCAGAATGGCAGAAGCAACGGTTGTTTGCATGAACGCAGCAGATCATGAAATTAGCTATGCCGATAATTCAGATTTTCAAATCTCTTTACGTCTTTCACTTTTCTTTTTCTTTTTCTCATTAATATTAATTAATTCTCCGTTATATGTGTTTTTTTTTTCAAAAAAATAAAACTATCATGTTAAGTTGCTAAATTCTTCTTTTCAGAAAGAAGAATGCTGAAGTTAAGGCCAATAATTGAAGAATCCATCACACTTAAGTTCAGCAATACTGTTCCAACTTATATGAAAGTGGCAGACTTGGGTCGCTCTTCAGGTCCTAACACCTTCATGACCATATCACACATTATTGACACCGTGCATGGGATATGTCAACAAGAACATTTGAAATTACCCAAGTTTAAAGTGCTTCTAAATGATCTCCCAGAAAATGACTTTAACGCTGTGTTTAAGTCAGTTCCTGGTTTCTTTGAAAGGCTGAAGAAAGAGAAACGAGATATAATGCAGAAAAAGTGTTTTATACGAGGAGTTGCAGGTTCTTTCTACCATAGAATTTTTCCTTCCAAAGCCTGCACTTTGTACATTCTTCCTGTGCACTTCATTGATTCTCAAAGGTCAGACATGGTAGTCCACTTACATATATATATATATATATTCTTTCAATGATTAACAACTTTTTAATCTCATTCACTTTTGATTTTGTGAGTAGGTCCCCCGTGGGTTGGAGAACAATAAGGGGAGCATATATATGGCAAGATCAAGTCCTCCCAATGTTTTACAAGCTTCTGTGGACCAATTTCAGAAACACTTTCACAAATTTTCTAAGCAGCGCTCAAAAGAAATAATACCCCAAGGCCGAATGGTGCTAACATTAATAGCTAGGAAAAACCCAAATCCCTATGACGAAGGTTATCGTTTGGAGCTTCTTGCTAAACCCCTTCTTGACTTGGTTGCACAGGTTATATACATATATATTTTTATATTTTTATTTTGTTTCTTTATAATTTATTTAAATTGAAAAGCAATAAATTAACTTAGTTAAAAATTGTAGGGAGTTATAAAAGAAGCGGATGTGGATTCATTTAATCTTCACCTTGCAATGAAGAAGTGGCTGAGCTTGTTAAGAGGGAAGTATCTTTTGAAATTAACGAGCTACAAGTTTTCCACAGAGCAGCTCCGTACGTAACAAACACTTGGGTTTCAACTTTTATATAAAAATGGGGATAAACATTGCAAATGCTATGAGAGCTATTCTGGAACCTATTCTCTACTGTCATTTTGGAGATGCTATAATTGAGGAAGGTTTGCAACAAATGCAGCAGATCCTCTAAGGTGCTCAATGCTTCAAAAGAAGGTTAATTGACTAAAAGTAGTTAATAAAGGAATTTAGAAAATAGATAAGAGAATATGGATTACAATCCAATGATGGTTTATAAAGGCATTGGATAGTAGGGTTCTTAATTATAGCAATTAAATTTTATGTTGTGGCTGTGTAGTTTTGTGTTCATACAATCTTTTTCCTTTTCCTTTTCTTTTTCTCATAAAAACATTATATTTAATTTTAGAAATTACTTTTATTATGTTTTTATACATTCTTTTTCTAAATTATAATCTGTAATAGTAGGAATGCAGATTTGGATATGTGAGGGATCTTTGTGGTGGATAGTAATTTTAACATCTAAATCCGAATATTATTTGAATCCGCAAAATTTGAATTGGATGCCTACGGATATCTGAAGACGCAATCCAAATTACCATCACTATTTCAAACCGTCTCTAATGTTAGAATTTACATTCTCTTTTTAAGAGTGGAACACTACATTAATAAAAAATATTTACATTTTTTTTAACACTTTTGGCTTTTACGACATTTTTTTATACTCAAATTAAAATTAATGATAAAAATATAAAATAATTTTTTTTTTAAAATCTAGCATTTACATTTGTCAAATAATTTATTCATATTCAACTCTTAATTTACAATAATAGATGAAACAATTTTTATAATTTAAATTCAATATGTATTAAATCAAATAGCATGGACCATGGAGATTGCAAAGTATGGGGATATGAATGGTAATGCATGTGTATATAATTGTTAAAATCGCAGAGCCGTAGGGGGATTCATTCCAGACAAAGAATCCAAATTTAGTACATCAGTTTCCGGACATTCCCATAAGCTGCCCTTGTTCTTCCTCATTATTTTAAACCCTACAATTGTACTTTAGCTACCTCCAACTGTTTCTTTTCTTTCTTTCTTTCTTTCTTTCTTTTGTCTTTTTTTAACCATGTTAACGATGCTCTCACTTTCGGCCTATTAATTTACCGCTTTTTCCAACACCAACTAATAATATTTTAATAATTTAATTAATTAATGCTATATTATATGTTAAATTAACTAAATTAAATTCAAAAAATGTATAATAAAACAAAAAATTTTGAGAAATTAATTAATTGATAAATAAATCAATATAAACTAATGCCCAAATATTATATCTGCAAATAATCCACACACACACACAAAAAAAAAATGATAAATTGATGGTAATTGCAACACTGGGATAATTCAAAAACAAACTAGAGATGCACCAACTTGATCAAATCGCTGAAATTTACATTATCATCAAATCAACCTGACGATAAGTACCGATCAACCAAGAAAAAACTTTCAAAAGTTAAGAGACCCACCGCATCAATGATGCATAAAAGGACAAGTCTTAGATAGCTTATCATCATCATTATCATCTCGAATCTATCACCATCACTATGATCTATCATGATAACACCCTTTAAGAATGATTCTTAATTGATCTGGCAGCACTTTTATATTGACAAATCTCATATATATATATATATATATGCCAAAACATGACTAAAAATTAAAAATAAAATAAAACTACATCTACTTTCAAAGAAAACATACAAGACAAAACAAAAACCACAAAAAAAAAAAAAAAAGTGGACAAACAGTGAAACTGTGGACAAAATAAAACCACATATGGATTGAAATTAAGAACAAAATAAAATTATGAACAAAACAATATGGTAGAAACTACGATTAACAATTAACCCAAAGGTCGACGCCACTACCAACAAATAAAGATTCAGTTTGAAAAAATTGAAGGGTTAAGTTTTTTACCCTTACTAGCTAGGGATTTGACTCAGGTTTGCATAGCATATAAAAATCTTGCCACTAATTATTAAATTAAATTTTATCATGGGTAAGGTCACGATTATCTTTTTGTGTAGGTGATTTTTTGGATCATTTGAAAATCCAAAATCATGAATCATTTAATATTAAAATTTTAAAAAGTATATTTTATTTATATTTATATAATTTTGGCTCGATTCAAAAGTCATTAATTTTGTAGTCTAAAATCAGTTTACTTTGTCTAAACCCAATTCAAACGAAAGTAAACTTACCAAAATGAATAAATAATCTGATGCTTAAATAGTTAAGCATAAATAAATATTGTATATATGGTGAAAGTATCATAGCATTCATTCTACTTTACATTGCATTTTGATCCTTCTATTAGAGAAATGAACAAATCAATTCTTGTATGTTAAATAAATAAGTAAAATAATCATCTCATTAAATTTATGTCTTAAATGTTCATTTTAGTATTTTGTATATAAGATATCTAACAAATTTAATCCTTAATCTTTATATCTTTATTCAATCTGGTCTTTACTTTTTTATTTAGAGCAAGTTAACTCTCAACTTTCACCGGCGATGTCGCCAAATTGAATAAATGTATAAAGGAATAAGGGGAAGATTTTATAAAACAAATTGAGCAAAAAAAGAGTAGGTGAGCAGGGGCGTAACTAGGGGCTGGTAGGGGTCCCGAACCTTTAAAATGATTTTTTTTTATTTAGGTCCTTTAAAATTTTAAATTAGTAACGGTAAAATTGTATTTTGACCCCTAAAAATAATATTTTAATTTAATCTTTTAAAAATTTTAAAGATATAAACTATTAAAATGATAAATTTATATTTTTGTTATCGTAAAATTACAATTTAATTTAGGCCTCCCAAACAAAATTTTGAATTCCCCCATCAATGTGCTTCAATTAGGTGGAAAAAAATGGTCGAATGAAGGCCCAGAGCGACGATAATAGGGAGGAAAAACTTTAGAGTGTTCTAGGGTTTTTTTAAAAAATAAAGAAGGAAATGATTTAAAATTAGGATAAATTACAAGTTTAGTTTATTATGTAAGCTTTAAATTACATTTTGTTAACTAAACTTTAAAAATTATTATAAAATAACTAACGTTATCAAATTGTTATGTTATGGTTGTTCAATCATTAATTCCTATTAAAGGTATAACCAAGGATTTACATAGAGTTAGCGGTTGCGTTTTCAATCGTGTCATGTTTATCGCGATCACGGGCTTAACAAAAGCTATTGCGGCCATCGCAGTCATGAATTTATTTCATTTTTGCATAATTTACAGTAAATTTAATAATTATAATTATAATTATAAAAAATAATATTATTGTTATGAATATCTTATTAAGTGGATGTCCATCATGATCAAGATAAAGTGTTGATGTACTTTAAATTTTAATAGTTATTAGAATTAGATCTCTACTTCTTTTATATTTCTTATGTCTTGTTAGGGATCGACCCGATAAAGCAACAAACAAAAATAGCGGAATAAATTGAGAATTGAACACAAAAATTTAACGTGAAAAAACTCCTCCAAAAAGGATAAAAAACCACGGGCAAAGATAATTTTACTATAATGGCAAAAGAACAAAGAGTACAAAAGATGGAGATAAAACTAAACCCCAAAAACCCGAAAACAAAGAACCCTTTAAACGTAAACACAAAATTCTCTAAATGTGTTATGAGTTCTAATCTCTAATGGTTGTAGTTTTCCAAGGTTGTAAAAGAGCCTATTTATTATAGGCTAAATTCATATGTCAAATAATAATAAAATAATCTAAACTAATCAGTGTTTGATTGAAACAAATAAACAAAGTTTAACTAGAAGATTATTTTTCAAATTTGACTGAAAATATGAGTTATACTTAACAAATCTCCACCTTGACTCATATTTCTACAACGTCATCTTTGCCAAAGTCCGCCACGAGCCTATCTTAAACTATGCAAGGAATTAATTGAGTCGAATCTGTGCTTAGAAACTGGAAGACTTCTAGCCTTCGACTTGTACACTGCCAAATCAAAACTAACCTGAGTCTGATTTCACGAACACAGTGCCCTAACTTTTCAAAACCTGCATCCAAAATAGAACCTCTCTTCAACGAAACAGTCATACATTTTTCCCTCCTATGACCAAGTTGCCTCCGCACCAAACGAGTTGACTTCGACTCTGTAACAGACGAGGGACGTCCAATTTCACCGATCACTGTAGAACCTTCCAGAATATAAAGACTGCCAGTTCTTTTACTTTTAACAAAATGAGAGCTCTACGAGATACTTTAATGTCGCTTGACTCGATGTTGATTCTGCATCTTTTCAAGTCTAAAATACTCAAGGAGATGAGATTCTTTCGTAAATCAGGTACATACCTAACATATGAGAGTGTCCTAATCGTCCCATTGTGTATCCTAATTTTAACAGTACCAATACCAATTACCTTACTAGATGAATCGTTTCCCATGCGCACAATTCCACCTTCAACCGAACTGTATGTGGAGAACCATCCTCTATTGGGACACATGTGGAAAGAACATCCCGAATCTAGGATCCACTCGGACGTGAGCTTGGAGTTATCGCTCGTTGACACTAACAAGAAATCATCACCGCTTTCATCGATCAAATTAGCACCAGCTACATCTTCCTCGTTACTCTCAGCAGCTATTTTATTTCGCAGTTTATAACAATCTGCTTTGACGTGACCTAACTTTTTACAATAGCGACACCTTTTGTCTTGTTTCTTTGACGCTATCAAAACGGAAGCTTGCCTATCTGCCTTGCTATCCAAATGAAGCTCATTGTCAAGTTTGTTTCTACTCAGCAAATGACCCTTCACATCTTCAAACGAGAGTTTGTCTCTGCCATAAATCAAGGTCTCCCTGAAAGACTTGTATGAAGGGGGTAAAGAGCACAATAATAGCATAGCTTGATCTTCATCATCAATATGAACCTCAACGTTTTTTAAATCATTTAAAAGAGTAATGAATTGACTGATGTGATCTCTAAGAAGCTCACCTTCGTTCATGCAAAACATAAATAGACGTTGTTTCAACACTAAACGGTTAGCCAGAGACTTAGTCACATAAATAGTTTCTAACCTTTTCCACAAGGCGGATGAGGTCTTCTCCATAAATACCTCTTGTAATATCGAATTCTCGAGGCACAACTGGATTGCAGACAAGGCCTTTTCATCAAGCTCTTCCCATTCTGTTTTATTTAGATTCTCAGGCTTTTTCCCAGTAACAACCTTCTTCAAACTGGATTGAACTAGAATTGCCATCTCCGAACTTGCCACAGATTGAAATTTGTCTCACCATCGAACTTCTCAATTTCAAACCTTGTTGTTGCCATATCTGAATGGGCTGATCTATGAAAATTGAATTAGCTCTGATACCACTTGTTAGGGATCAACCCGATTAAGCAACAAGTAACAAAAATAGTGGAATAAATTGAGAAATTGAACACACAAATTTAACATGGAAAAACCCTCCAAAGAGGATTAAAAACCACAGGCAAAGATAATTTTACTATAATGGCAAAAGAACGAAGAGTACATGATAGGTGTCGAATCCACCAATATAAACCTATGCCTAATTTGCAATTTAAGCAGTATAGGGAATAGGGTTGATCCCTCAGAGACTGGGTTTACTACAAATTGTTTCTCTCTTGACCAGATTTGTATCTGGGCAGTTATCGTGCCCAAGAAATTTAAGAGGAGGATAAAATTGAAAACCTGGAACCTGAAATAAACAGGGAAAACAATGCATGAAAAGTAAAGGCTGAAAATTAAATGATAAAAACAGTTAAATAAATCTGAAGAAAAATTAATTAAACTAAGCTCAGCTTTAGGCACGGATTTTTCCTCGTCTTTGAGCCGATCCTCAAAATTAGATGAACTCCTCTTTTCCAATAAGCTAGTTATAGCTACCAAGGACGCCTCGGATACCAACTCTTCCTTGTGTAAATTAGTTATGGAACGTCCTATAACTAACCCTTACCGATCGAACAACCAACGAAACGTTCGTGATTTAAAATTCCGATAGCTTTGCATTCTAGAAGAGCCTAGCTTAAACCAATGTCCTTAACCGCGTGGGACATTTAAATCCGGTTACTACTTCCCTTGACGGAACCAAACAGTAATCTCCACTTGGCACGCCAATGTGTTCACAGAAAACTGATTAGACAATCGATCCTTTCGGAATTCCAGCTGTACGTCTAACCACACTAAATCAAACGACGTCTTTTTTGACTTAATGTTGATCTGACTTTGTGAGTTGACAAAATCATACTCTTAATCTGGAAAAATAATAAGTACTGGAATTTAGGAGTTAAATAGCTCGGGTTCATAACTCACAGGTTTTGACGAGGCTAGTTCCGACCTAAAGCTGAAAATGGATTTAGTTAACTAAGGTTTAGGGCATATTGGAGTTGGATAAATTAAATAAGGTAAAAATGAGTGAAACAAATGGGTGGCGTGATTAAGTATGGGGGCTGGATTTTGGTAGTGTATTAAAGTGGGATGGTTAGCTACTGGAAATGAAAAAGAAGTTTGAAAAAGAAATTGTAAATGGTTTAAGTGGTAACAAGCTGGAAGTTAATGAACTGGAAGAAAAATGAAACTAAGACCAACAAATAATTTCGTGAGTAGAAAGGAGGAATTGCATTCAAAGATGAAAGCTTGATTTATCACTTGATGAATAAATGAACAATTTAGCCTCCTATTTATACTAGTGGCCTTGCTAAATTAAGAGCCACTAATCATAGAAAATCAAGGGAATAAAATATTAAAAATCCCTACATAATCTCCCACTAAGTCAATAAAAATTTCAGCTAATTATATCTTGGAAAAATTCTGCTTTGGCCCTCCTTCTTTGTTTCTTTCTTCAATCTAGCCCAATTGTTTCCTTTTTCTTCTATTTAGCCCCAAATTGCATCCCTGTATAAAATTCAACATAAACATGGAAAAATCAGTGGTGCACTCTCATAAATTAACCAATTTAATTACATAAAATATGTAATTTTAGCATTTAATCAGTACAAAAGATGGAGATAAAACTAAACCCCAAAAACCCGAAAACAAAGAACCCTTTAAACGTAAACACAAAATTCTCTAAATGTGTTATGAGTTCTAATCTCTAATGGGTTTATTTTTCCAAGGTTGTAAAAGAGCCTATTTATAGGCTAAATTCATATGTCAAATAATAATAAATAATCTAAACTAATCAGTGTTTGATTGAAACAAATAAATAGAGTTTAACTAGAAGATTATTTTTCAAATTTGACTGAAAATAGGAGTCATACTTAACATCTATAAATAAAGACTCTAATAAAGCATTGTAATCATCCCATTGATCAATAAAATACATTCTCAAAGTGATACTTCTTTTATATTTTCTTTGTTATTTAGTCTCTCTATCTCTCTTTATTTTATAACACGTTATCAGCACGGTCTTGTTCAAAGTGATAGTTTATTTTATCGATGATCAAATTTATCCCCCATGATTTCCAATATCTTTAACAACAAGATGCAAAGTTTTTACAGGAAGTTTCTTTTATTAAATTTTCATATCTGATTATTATTTTTCATTCTTCTTTCATTATACGTTATCATTATTTTGATTAACTTATTTTACTTTTTGTTCTCAAGGATAGTGAAAGATTTGATATCGTTATCTATATGAAATCAAGAAATAAGATCCACTCTCAAAGTTTACTTTTTGATATTTGCTTGAGGATGATCTCTTTCTCTTCATTACAAAGTATGTTTATAACCACTACTTCTCATTCATGGTAACGTAAGTCAATCTAATCAACTTCTTTTGAAATTTGATTTGATTTCTATTAAAAAGTTCAATTTATATAATTCACTATCTGTATCTCTATGAATTTATAAAACCCTTCATGCATTTAGTTATTTGGATTTTTATGTGGAGATAAATTTTTTTAATAGAATTGATTGGTTTAATTTTGATTTTGATTAAGATATATGATTATTACGGAATGCGAGTACAAATACTTACTTGTCATGAACTTTGAGATATTCACCCTGTCTGTGATAATTTCATATCATTGTAAAATTTGAAATGAAATTATGTCATAAGAGGTGGAGGATAGAAAATGTTTATGTTTAAACCTTTAGAGTTTAAACCTTTATAGTTGTAAAGTTGTTTTAATTTGACATTATAATATTTTGTACCTTGCTGTGTTATGATATATAAAAATATATATTATCTAACCACAATAATTTATTAGTAACATGAATTTATTATTTGTTATGTTTAATATATATATATATATATATATATATATATATGTTTTTTTTATACATATTATTTTATATGAATAAATAAAATTTTAGAAAATCAGAATTTTTTTATCATTCATGTTAAAAAGAATTGCAAAACTGTATATAATTTAAAATAAATTAAGCATTAAGTAAGATTATATAATAAAATGATTATATGTTTCTGAAGAGTTAATATTGCATCAAACTATAAACAATAATAATAAAGCTCTTTAAGAGCTAATATTTTACCTCCTTGTGATGCAAAATTTTGTAAAATATAATATTTTTTTCAGATGAAGAAGATATATATTGAATAAAACCTTCATGTGTTTTACATTAAAACCATATATAGAAATAACATGATATACTCATGTATTTGTATTATATATATTCCCCGAAGGAATACATTACACTATATGATTGAAATATCTAATGTGCTCCTGCAGTAGCAATATTGTGAAAATTATAGTACTTTCGAACGATCTCGTACCTTCTAGTGGCTAAGCAAAATAATAAGTTACTAATGAAAAACTATGAAATTCTTCCCACTAGTTTTGCTTCATTCCCTGAAGTGAATGTAGCAGTACATAACAATTATGAAAAATGAAAATATAGAGATAATGATTGTTGTTGTAATTGAGGATGTGGTTGGAAACGTACAAATAACCGTTATAAAGGTGATTATAATAGTGGTACTTCTAACCACTAGAAAAAGAATAATAATGAAAAACAAGAAAATTGTGGTCAAAATATTTGAAGATTTTGGCATATTCCCTAAAGTGAATATTACAAGTAATTGTTTGCAAATTATATTTCTTTTATTGAGTTAATAACATTATGGACTTCACATTGATGTAGACATTTCCAGAAGTAAATGTCACAATATTGCTTATATATGAATACAAAATAAAAAGAGTGACAATAAAATTATTAATTGTCAAATTTTATATTTACAATATTAGTACAATTGAAAAACATGATTAAGTAAACCAAAAGTTTACTAATACAAATACATTTACTATTTGGTGTGACCAATTAGACCATCATGGATTATATATGATGTGAAAATTAATTGAGAATTCATATAGACATTTATTAAAAAACCAGAAGATTTTTTAATTTAAAGAATTCTCATGTGTTGCTTATTCTCAATGATAATTGATTATTACAAACTCACTGGTTAAAGTTGAGATTTAATGTTTTGCATTTTTGAAATGAATATGGGCCCATTCATCCACCATGTGGATGATTTTGACATTATATGATTTTGGTAGATGCATCTACAAAATAATCACATGAGTTATCAACTTGCAACTTGTCGTTTGCGAGATTGCTTGTTTAAATGATTAATTTTAGATTATGCAATTAAAACAATTCATCTTACTTATGTTGGTGAGTTTATGTCCTAAGCTTTCAATAATTATTGTATGTCAATCGGGATAAAAGTTGAACATCCTATAGCTCATGTTCACACATAAAACGATATAGCTGAATCATTTATCAAATGCCTCAAACTAATAGTTGAACCATTACTTATGAGAACAAAACTTCCTATTTCTACATGAGATTGTATTGATTTACATATTGTACGCATCAAGCCAATAAATTATAAATATTCCCCATTACAATTGATTTTTGGTCAATAGTCAAATATTTCTCATCTTACAATTTTTGGATGTGTGGTATATGTTACAACTGCTCCACCACAACGCACAAAGATGGGTCATCATAAGAGATTGAGAATGTATATTTATATGAGTCTCCTTATAATATTTTTGAGCTATTAATTCGAGATTTAGTTATGACATGAGTTGTCAGTTTTCCCAACATTAGGGGAAAAGAATAAAAAGCTGGATTGATAAAGTACTTGAAATAAATTATCAATGTCTAAGATCCTCGTACAAAGCAATGTGAACTAGAAGTTCAACAGATAATTCATTTTACAAATCAATTGCCAGATTCATTAAATCTCACATACCAGCTGAAAATGCTCCAATACAAATTGATGTCCTAATAGGACAAACTGTTAGTGCAAAAGAAAGTAATCCATGCCTGAAGCGTGGATGACCGGTTGGTTCCAAAGATAAAAATCCTCGTAAAAGAAAATGAGCAAACATTCAAAATGGTCATATAGTGGAGGCAGGGGTTCCTAAAGAGACCCATGACATAACTAATTATAAAACTCAAGAAGAGATTCAGTTATCTAAAAGTGAAAATAAAAATGATGAAAATAAAGAGATCTTGATAAGTTATGTCAATACGAAAAAAAGATGGAACCGAAAAAAATGTAGTTGCTGACAACAATTTTACTTATAATATTGCTATTGAAATAATAAAAGAAAATAAGGATCCCGAGCCTAAATTTATTGAGGAATGTAAAAATGGAAAAGATTGGCCAAAATGGGAAGATGCAATTCAAGCATAATTGAATTCACTTTCTAAACGTGAAATTTTTGGACCTGTAGTCCAAACACCTAAAGTTGTAAAGCTAGCAGGATATAAATGGCTATTTGTGCAAAAATGAAATGAAAAAAAATGAAGTCGTAAGATATAAAGCACAACTTGTAGCATAAGGATTTTCGCAAAGGCCCGACATTGATTATGAAGAGACATATTCTCCTGTGGTGGATGCAATCACATTTAGATATATTATTAGTCTGGTAGTACGTGAAAAACTTGGCATGCATCTAATGGATACTATTATAGCCTATTTATATGGTACACTTGATAGTGAAATTTATATGAAAATCCCTGAAGGATTTAAAATCCCAAAAGGATATAGAGTTTATCGGGAAAATTACTCGATCAGATTAAAGAAAAGTTTATATGGATTAAAACAATCTGGACGTATATGGTACAATCGCCTTAGTGAATACTTGTTAAAAGAAGGTTACAAAAATGATCCAATTTGTCCATATGTCTTTATAAAAAAATTTGGATTAGATTTTGTGATAACTGTTGTTTATGTTGATGATCTAAATATTATTGGAACTCTTGAAGAGCTACAAAATACAATAAATTGTTTAAAAAAAGAATTTGAGATGAAAGATCTTGGAAAAACAACATTTTGTCTTGGCTTACAAATCGAGCATTTAAAAGATGAAATTCATATTCATTAATCAACTTATACAGAAAAGATATTAAAGAAAATTTACATGGATAAAGCACACCCATTGAGTACTTCGATGGCTGTATAATCATTAGATATGAATAAAGATCAATTTCGTCCTTACAATAATGATGAAAAGTTTCTTGGCCTTGAAGTACCATATCTAAGTGCCATAGGGGCATTGATGTATCTTGCAAACAACACAAGACTTGATATAGCTTTCACTTAAAACTTGTTAGCAAGATTTAATTCTTCTCCAACACATAGACATTGGAATGGAATTAAACATGTATTTAGATATCTCAGAGGGACTATTGATATGGGGTTATTTTATTCAAATGATTCAAAATCCCTATTAGTCGGCTATGCTGATGCTGGATACTTATCATATCCACATAAAGGTCAATCTCAAACAGGATATTTATTTACATGTGGGGGTACTGCCATATCATGGCATTAAAGTAAACATTACCCGCCACTTCTTCAAATCATGTAGAAATAATTGCAATGCATGAGGCAAGTCGAGAGTGTATTTGGCTAAGGTTATTGACCTAACATATCTAGAAGATATGTAATTTGCCTTTACAGGAAAATATGCCAACTATCTTATATGAAGATAATGTAGCATGTATAGCTCAATTGAAGGGTGGTTACATCAAAGGTGATAGAATGAAACATATTTCACCAAAATTATTCTTCACCCATGATCTTGAGAAAAGAGGTGATATAAATGATCAACAAATTCATTCAAGTGATAATTTAGCAGATCTTTTTACTTGCCAACTTCAACATTTGAAAGACTACTACACAAGATTGGAACGTGTTAACTCAAAGATGTAATGTAATGTTGCCATTAGGGGGAATCTAAAACAAGTTGTACTTTTTTCCTTGAACCAAGGTTTTGTCCATTGAGTTTTCCTGGTGAATGTTTTTAACGAGGCAGCTTGTAATAGAAGATTGTGTACTCTTTTTCGTTCATTAGGTTTTTATCCCATAGGGTTTTTCCTAATAAGGTTTTAACGAGACACATTCTCTATCAATGGACATCCAAGGGGGAGTGTTATGAATATCTTATTAAGTGGATGTTCATCATGACCAAGATAAAGTTTTGATGTACTTTAAATTCTTATAGTTACTAGAATTAGATCTCTACTTATTTTATACTTCTTATACCTATAAATAGAGACTCTGATGAAGCATTGTAATCATCCCATTGATCAATAAAATATATTCTCTATTACTTCTGATATTTTCTTTGTTCTTTAGTCTCTCTATTTCTTTTTATTTTATAACAGTTACATGATTTTAAAAGTACTTTATGATGTTTTATAATTTTTAACTTGATTTTATTATATTTTTATGATATTTAAAATGATTAAGGATATTTTAATTTATTTCTTTATAGGTTAAAAATGCTTTATTCATATTTATAGTAATAATTTAGAATTATTATTCCTATACTCATTATCAACATATAAATATAAATATAAATATAAAAGGGAAAAGGGAAAAGAAGAAAAGAAACGTGAAAAAAAGGAGTGGAGGTGATAGACGGTAAAAAAAGGGAGTGGTTTTAGGGATTAATTGTTATATTTAAAAAAAAAAAACTACCCACTAACCTCTATTAACTATCCACATCAGATTTTTTTCCCAGAGTTTTAAATAAAAATAATTTTCCACTTTGCACACACGGGATTCAAACACAAGACCTCTGTGTAAGCTGAAGCATTACCACTGAACCAGCAGGTTCATTCTTGACATCAATTGAGTAAAAATAACATATAAGTTGGGTCTTCAAAGTCAAAGGTTGAAAAAAAAATTTAAGGAAAAAGATTTGAACATAGGACCTCTCACACACAAACACAATTTTTAACCACTAAACCAGAACAAATTACTTGACATAATTTTCACAACCTTAATTCAGAACAAGTGTGACCACTCTTGATTTCACTAACCCAATTTCTTCTAAATCGGTTTTTGGGATGTAAAAGGTCTACTAATAACCCACAACGATGAAACAACCGTTCTACTTCCATCTCAATTGTGGTGCATTCAAAAACACCACTTTCTATGACCTCCCTTACAAACCTTGAAGGATTCTTTTTCCTCCTCTAAGCCTCATTAGAGGTGTTAGCCTCCCTACCATGATTTTGTCCCGCCATCAAAACAAATGAGTAGTTGCAAAATAAAATGAAAAATTTTGAGAAATCAAATTCTTACACTGAAAACCCCCAAATCTGAGTAGAGAAGATGAAAAAGATAGGATGGCACCAAATAGAAGAAAAAGAAAAGAAATGAGGAAGAAACAGTGAGAGAAAACTTAGAGACTTTTAGAGGGAATCAAAGATTTGAAAAGGAAAAGCTTAAGAAAACCTAAGAATGACAAATAAAGCAAATAACCTCCACCCGCTCAAGGAGGAGATTATATATAGGCCCTTCCAAAAAATGGTACGTTTTGCAAACAAAACACTCTGATGCTCCACAATCAATGCCACTCAGACACGTGTCCCGTGAAATGACCCAACCCATCATTAGCCCTTATTTCCCCATGAACAATTGTACAACCTTTTAATTAATGTAGTCGTTCTATAACCTTCAGTGCGTCCCCTCCTTTTTCGAAGCTTCCTTAGCACACATAATTGCTAATTGTTGGTATTTCCATCCACCCACTACTTTATTTGCTATAATAACTGTAACACACCTAACCCGTATCCGTCGCAGGATTAGGGTTACGAGGCACTACCTAACACAACACAATTTAACACAATCATTTATCACAATTCATGTCTACTAATCATATTTCATATACAAACCATTTTTTTCCGAACCAACTAAATCATTACTCAAGCCGAATCTTATAACCAAACATTATCATACATATATACTTCGAAATATACTTCCCAAAAGAGCTTATAATATGATCGAATATACATAATAATTAGTTTCTCTAACAAGCCATTTCGCATGGCCACTTATATACAACTCAAAATTAATCATAGCCTATATATGCCATATGCCATAATATCAAGCTTTCAAAAATACCAAATTGTCAATTGATAGTGTGACGATAATCCTTGACGATCCCCGAGCTCGAGCTAGCTTTATATATCTATAAAACAATAGAAGAATGCATAAAGTAAGCTTTGGAAGCTTAGTAAGCCATAAGTAATTAAATCATCTCAATGATATTTATAATTCAATTCAACTAGGTAGAATTCAAATAAATCTCAAACACAAATACATTTAACTAACTCGTATAAATTCATATTATCACATTAAGTACTAAACTTACCCTAATATTTCATGAACATATAACTTCCCACATACCTGAACCATTTAGCTCAAATTTACATTCGAAATTGTTAAGAACACACAAAAATCATATAAAGCTCACACAATGCCATATCCCAGATATGGTCTTACATGTTAACGCATATCGATGCCACTATCCTAGACAGGGTCTTATACGAATCATATATGATGCCAATGTCCTAGACATGGTCTTACACATTTTCTCACTTCGATGCCAATGTCCCAGACATGGTCTTGCATGAAATCACACCTCAGAAGTCCTAATATCATGACATCAATATCCAATACATTTACTAAGGTTCATTCAGAGCTTTCGACTTCGTAATAAATCAATTTATGCATGAAACCAGTCATCCAATACTCAAATCAATTCGACAATTAATATCCATATACAAATCAAATTCAGCAATGTATATCTATATACAAATCAATTCGGCAATGAATATCTATATACAAATCAAATTCGGCAATGTATAACCATATATAAATCAAATTCGGCAATGTATATCTATATACAAATCAAATTCGGCAATGTATAATCATATACAAATCAAATTCGGCAATGTATAACCATATACAAATCAAATTTGGCAATGTATATCTATATACAAATCAATTCGGCAATGTATATTTATAAACAAATCAATTTCGGCAATGTATATCTATAAACAAATCAAATTCGGCAATGTATATCTTTATCAAATCAATTCGACAATGTATAAAACATATTCATCTAATTTCAAAAAAAATTATTTACTTATGAACTTACCTCATACTCGGAATTGATGAATCGGATCGATTACTCGATAAATTTGTCTTTCCCCCGATCTAATTCCGGATTCCTCTTTTCTTGATATGCACTAGAAATGTTGGGCGAATGCTTCAAGCCCTAACTATGGCTTCCTAACCTTCAAATTTTGGTAGTGTTTAGCTTTTGGGAAGATGATACTTTAATTTTCCTTATTTTAATTTTAAGTTATTTGGTTATTTACTAATTTAACCTTAACATATAACCTTTATAATTTCATTTTAATGGCCATAAAAGTCCACTAGCAATTTATATGGTCTAATTGCAACATAAAACCCTCAACCATTTAATCACATTGTCATTTGATACCTTCAACTAATAAAACTCAAGTTTTGCACTTTACGCGATTTAGTCTTTTTTATCGAATTAAGCATGCAAATGATAAAATTTCTTAACGAAATTTTCATATGACTCTACTAACAAGCTGTAAATATTAAAATAATAATAAAATTAATTTTTTAACTTTAGATTTGTGGTCCCAAAACCACTGTTCTGATTTGACCCAAAAATGGACTATTATAACTCTCCCCCTTAGGGATTTTCGTCCCCGAAAATCTTACTAGTGAATAGGTTCGGGTATTGCTCTCTCATAGCATCCTCGGTTTCCCAAGCAGCTTCTTCAACTCCGTGTCGACACTATAAGACTTTCACTAAAGAAATTTTATTATTTCTCAGTTCTTTGACCTCGCGAGCTAATATTCTGATCGGTTCTTTGTTAAACGTCATATCAGGCTGTATTTCAATCTCAGAAGGAGAAATCACATGCGAGGGATCGGATCGGTATCGTCAAAGCATCGATGCATGAAAAATGTTGTGAATTTTCTCTAACTCATTCGGTAAAGCTAACTGAAATGCCACTAGACCTACTCTCTCGATGATCTCATACAACCCGATGAATCTCAGACTCAACTTGCCTTTACGATCGAATCTAAGTATTTTCTTCCACAGAGAAACTTTCAAAAACACCTTATCCCCGATCTGAAACTCAATATCTTTTCGTTTCAAATATGCGTACAATTTTTAACGATTTGACGCTGCTTTCAGACTATCACGAATCACTTTCACTTTCTATTTAGTCTCTTTGATCAAATCAACCCTGTGAATCTTATTCTCACTAAGTTCAGTCCAGTACAATGGTGTTCGGCATTTGCGACCATATAAAGCTTCGTACGGTGCCATTTTTATACTTGATTGATAGCTATTATTATATGCAAAGTCAATCAATGGCAGGTATCGCTCCCACGTACCTTCAAACTCGAAAATACAACATCTCAACATATCCTCGAGGATTTAAATAATCCTCTCAGATTAACCATCTGTCTGAGGGTGAAAAGCATACTAAAGTGCAGCTTTGTACCCAATGCATCTTGCAATTTCTTCCAAAAACGCGATGTCAATCTCGGATCTCTATTTGAAACAATGGACATAGGTACTCCGTGTAACCTCACAACCTGAGAGATATATAGCTCAGCTAATTTATCAAGTGAATAATTCGTGCATACTGGAATGAAATGAGCCAACTTAGTCAGTCTATCGAAAATTACCCAAATCACATCTTTCTTACTCGGTGACAGAGGCAAACCAGATACAAAATCCATCGTGATTCTGTCCTATTTTTACTCGAGAATCATAATCAGCTGCAGTAACCCAGACGGTACCTGATGCTTAGCTTTAACTTGCTGACAGATTAAAAATTTCAAAACAAATTCTAAAATATCACGTTTCATGCCATGCCACCAGTATAGCTGTTCCAAATCATTATACATTTTCATGCTTCTCGGATGAACAGATAAACGACTACTATGTGCGTTATTTAAAATCATCTGAATCAACTCTAAATTTCTCGAAACACATAATCGACCTCTAAATCTTAAATAGTCATCGGAATCAACTTGAAACTCTGAATCAGGGTTTGAATCACATTGAGCTCGTTTTGTTAATATTTCGTTATCAACTTTTTGAGCTTCACAAATCTGTTGCAAAAACAACGGTCTCGCTTTCAACTTAGCTACAATCGCACCGTCATCAGATAGGGCTAATTGAGTATTCATCGCACGTAACGCAAGCAGAGATTTCTGACTTAAAGCATCAGCAACCACATTGGCCTTTCCCGGATGATAGTCAATTACTAATTCATAGTCTTTTAGCAACTCTAACCATCTGCGTTGTCGCAAATTCAAATATCTCTGAGTCAACAGATATTTCAAACTGTTGTGATCTGAATACATATGACATTTCTCAACGAACAAATAATGGCGCCAAATCTTCAACGCGAACACTATCGCTGCCAATTCCAGATCATGCGTCGGATAATTCTTTTCGTACGGCTTTAGCTGTCTCGAGGTATAAGCTATCACTTTGCCTTCTTGCATCAAAACACAACCCAGACCATTCAATGATGCATCACTATAGATCACAAATTCTTTACTCGATTTTGGCTGTATTAACACTGGAGCTTCAGTCAATAGGCCTTTCAACTAATCAAAACTTTTTTAGCACTTCTCGGACTATTCAAATTTTACATCTTTTTGAAGCAATCTCGTCAACGGAGTCACAATCATTGAAAAGCCTTTCACAAATAGTCTATAATAGCCTGCGAGTCCCAGAAAGCTACAAACTTCGGATACATTTCTCGGAGGTTTCCAATATATTATTGCAGAAATTTTGCTCGGATCGACTCTTATACCCGATGCTGACACTATATGTCCCAGAAAACCAACTTCTCGTAACCAAAATTCACATTTACTGAACTTTGTAAATAACTATTTATCTTGCAGGGTCTGTAACACGATTCTCAAATGCTCGGCATGCTCAATTTCATCTCGTGAGTAAATCAATATATCATCAATAAATATGACAACAAAATCGGTCTAAGTACAGTCAAAAAATTCAGTTCATCAAGTCCATAAAGACTGCAGGAGCATTCGCTAATCCAAAAGGCATAACTAAAAATTCATAATGTCTATACCTCGTTCGGAGAGCGGTTTTTGGTACATCGGATTCTTTTACTCGCAACTGATAGTAACCAGATCTTAGATCTATTTTTGAGAACACAGTGGCCCCTTTGAACTGATTAAACAAATCGTCTATTCTGAGCAGAGGATACTTATTCTTGATTGTCACTTTATTAAGCTGTCTATAATCAATGCACATTCTCATAGTTCCGTCTTTCTTTTTCACAAATAATACTGGAGCACCCCAGGGAGAGAAACTCAGTCGTGCAAATCCTCTATCAATTAATTCTTGCAACTGAGATTTCAATTCTTTTAACTCAGTGGGAGCCATTCTATATGGAGTTATTAATATCAAAGTAGTTCCCGGCACTAGTTCAATACCAAATTCAACTTATCCAATCAGTGGTAATTCTAATAGCTCTTCGAGAAATACATCTGGATATTCACACACAACTGGCACAGATTCAATCTTTTTTCAGTCACTTTTGTATCAAGAACATAAGCAAAGTAAGTTTCATACCCTTTTCTCATATCTGAGCTTTCATTGACGAAATCACAATAGGCAACCTATTCAGATCATCTGACTCAATCCGGATAATATCATTTTTCTGACATCTCAAATCTATCAATGCAATTACAGTAGTTTCATAGAGAGTGAAAGTACCGGTAATAACATCTGAAGACGACGCTTCTTCGCGAGCGCAAATAGCATAAACTCTGGCAGGTGTGCGACTTTCAGATCCAATAACAGTGTATTTAGTTCCCTTCTGGCTACTACTTACATTATCCGTGTTTTTGGATGGTCTACCTCTAGCTGCCGTGTTACTTGATCTCGTATTTTGCACAGTGTCTTTTTCAACCAACTCGGGACAATCACAAATGAAATGATCTAACGATCCACATTTAAAACAGGTCTGATCATTCAATCTACAATCACTATGGTGACGTTTACCACAATGTCTGCACTCGAGTCGATTAGGTCTGATGTTACAAATACTAGCTATTGAGGTCGCTTTCGAACTCACAGGTGGTCTGTCTCGATCTCGTCTAGAATAACCCATAGTAGCCTTTGAACAGCTAGAATCATCTCGAAACTTCTTTAATGTCGACTGAAATGACTTACTCGATGATCTTTTGTGAATCTCTAGCTTTAAAGTTAGCTTTTCTTTTCACTTTCCCGAGTTCTTCAGCTTTGCATGCTCGCTCGACAAGTACCACAAACTCTTTAATTTCTAGAATCTCGACTAATAACTTGATGTCTGCATTTAAACCCTCCTCGAACCTCTTACACATGATTGCTTCGGTCGATACACATTTTCGGGCATATCTGCTGAGTCTAACAAATTCCCTTTCATATTCTGTCACTGTCATGCGACCCTGTTTCAACTCGAGGAATTCTTTATGTTTCTGATCTATAAATCTCTGACTGATATATTTCTTCTGAAATTTAGTCAGACAGATACTAAGGTATTCCACCAATGGTACACAGTATCTCTAAGAAAGGAAACAACACACTTGATGTACTCATCGGGAGTGCAAGATAATTCATCAAACACTCGGATAGTATTATCTAACCAGAACTCAGCTCTCTCAGCATCATCATTAACAGTAGCTCAACTCTTTGGCCCTATATTTACGAATCTTATCGACAGGTGGCTTACTCGAGCGTATCGGATCAATAACTTGGGGAGCTACAGGAACTTGTGGGGGTGGAGGTTGTTGAGCAGTTGGATTCGTTCGAACGAACTCGTAAATCACTCATTCATCATTTGGAAAAGACTTGCATTGCCTCTCCTTCGTGGCTACTAGCAACAATTCTAGAATCAGATTGCAATGCCCCTTGAGTGGGAGCGGGTGCATTACTTTCAACATCGTCAGCTACGGCTCGATCGGGATCCATTTCTTATACGAAAACACATTTGAATTGTCAAGAATTCATCACACTATCGCAGTATATAAATATGGCATGTATAGCTAAACTCTCACGTGTTTCTTTAGTCCTAGAATCGACTAAACCGTAACTCTGATACCAATTAAAATGTAACACCCCTAACCAGTATCCGTCGCCGAATTAGGTTTACGAGGCACTACCTAACTCAACACAGATTAACACAGTCATTTATCACAATTCATGTCTACTAATAATATTTCATATACAAACCTTTTTTTTTTCCGAACCAACTAAATCATTACTCAAGCCGAATCTTATAACCAAACATTATCATACATATATACATCGAAACATACTACCCAAAAGAGCTTATAACATGATCAAATATACATAATAATTAGTATCTCTAACAAGCCATTTCGCATGGCCGCTTATATACAACTCAAAATTAACCATAGTCCATACATGCCATATGCCATAATATCAAGCTTTCAAAAATACCAAATTATCGATTGATAGTGTGACGATAATCCTTGACGATCCCCGAGCTTGAGCTAGCTTTATATATCTATAAAACAATAGAAGAATGCATAAAGTAAGCTTTGGAAGCTTAGTAAGCCATAAGTAATTAAATCATCTCAATGATATTTATAATTCAATTCAACTAGGTAGAATTCAAATAAATCTCAAACACATATACATTTAACTAACTCGTATAAATTCATATTATCACATTAAGTACTAAACTTACCTTAATATTTCATGAACATATAACTTCCCACATACCTGAACTATTTAGCTCAAATTCACATTCGGAATTGTTAAGAACATACGAAAATCATATAAAGCTCGTACAATACCATATCTCAAATATGGTCTTACATGTTAACGCATATCGATGCCACTATCCCAGACAAGGTCTTATACGAATCATATATGATTATCAATGTCCCAGACATGGTCTTACACATTTTCTCACTTCGATGCCAATGTCCCGGACATGGTCTTACACGAAATCACACCTCGAAAGTCCTAATATCATGACATCAATATCCAATACATCTACTAAGGTTTATTCAGAGCTTTCGACTTCATAATTAAATCAACTCATGCACGAAACCATTCATCCAATACTCAAATCAAATCGGCAATATATATATCCATATACGAATCAAATTCGGTAATGTATATCTATATACAAATCAATTCGGCAATGAATATCTATATACAAATCAAATTCGGCAATGTATAACCATATATAAATCAAATTCGGCAATGTATATCTATATACAAATCAAATTCTGCAGTGTATAACCGTATACAGATCAAATTCAGCAATGTATAACCATATACAAATCAAATTCGGCAATGTATATCTATAAACAAATCAAATTCGGCAATGTATATCTTTATACAAATCAATTCAGCAATGTATAAAACATATACATTTAATTTCAAAAACATTTATTTACTTATGAACTTACCTCGTACTCGGAATTGACGAATTGAATCGATTACTCGATAATTTTGCCTTTCTCCCGATCTAATTTCGGATTCCTCTTTTCTTGATATGCACTAGAAATGTTGGTCAAATGCTTCAAGCCCTAACTATGGCTTCCTAACCTTCAAATTTTAGTAGTGTTTAGCTTTTGGGAAGATGATACTTTAATTTTACTTATTTTAATTTTAAGTTATTTGGTTATTTACTAATTTAACATTAACATATAACCTTTATAATTTCATTTTAATGGCCATAAAAGTCCATTGGCAATTTATATGGTCTAATTGCAACATAAAACCCTCAACCATTTAATCACATTGTCATTTGATACCTTTAACTAATAGAACTCAAGTTTTGCACTTTACGCGATTTAGTCCTTTTTATCGAATTAAGCATGCAAACGATAAAATTTCTTAACAAAATTTTCATATGACTCTACTAACATGTTGTAAACATTAAAATAATAATAAAATTAATATTTTAACTTCAGATTTATGGTTCCAAAACCACTATTCTGATTTAACCCAAAAACGGGCTGTTACAATAACTATTCATTGGGGCTCTGCCTAAATGGTCTCAAGGAAGGGCACTTTATAACCTATGTACCTCTTGACCAGAGGGGCAATTGTCATATCCCTACCCCTAACTTGGACACATGGTAGCACGAATGGCTTAGTAAGCACCCATGAACAACCCTACACCTTGTACCCCTAGTGATGACCACATAACTCACTTCCACTTTTGGCCTCCAATAAGCCACCCACTTTTATCCTCCACATAGGGGACCAAGAAAGGACCATCAAGGCATAACAACCCCGTATTACCTCAATAAGGAGAATGTTAGAGTAGGACCACAAGTACTAAGCTTGACGACAACTAACATGTAACAGACCTGCCACCTAGTCGACCATATGAGCAACTTACCGTCCGTATCGTTGGTGAGATGGCACTCCATGACAAGGGGACCTCTCTTCTATATATACCCTAGCACACGAGATATTAGGGATTCTCCTTCTTCCCTAAGCATTCCACCTAATAACTTATCATTCTCCAACCTTTTTCAACCTTCTCCTTTCCCTTCTCTTTCTCTCTTCCTTTCTTAATTCTTTCCTCCTGCTCTCCCACTTGTCACAAGTGAACCGGCCTCTAAACAACCACCACTCTCTCCTTTTTACCTCCTCCTGATTGATTCCCTGTATCAACAATATCATATAGGTTTCGATCATTGTCTTGGTGATGGTGAATTACAAAGAGACCATCAGTGATGGCTAGGGCTACGTGGAAGAAGATGAATATGAAGATGATGGCGAAGATGGGTGAGAAAAATGAAATAATTTTCTTTTAAAATGAAGAAAAAGAAAGAAGAAAAAGGGAACTATCAAAGTTAGCGACTATATTAGCTTGTCGTTACACTCTTAACAAGATCTGATTGTTGAATGAAGACAACAAATAGATAACATTAGTGACCATAAAATAAATTTTTGAAGTTCAGTGACTAAATGTAAATTAAAGCATACATAAGTGATTGAGCTTATAGTTTACGCTTAAATTTTTAATTAAATTAATATGTTTGAAGCATATTTTAAAATTACAATTTATAAAATTAAATAAATTTTTAATAGTTAGAATTATTGACTCATTATGTCATTGTTTATTCGTCCACGTCCTCCACATATTTTGAAAAACTAACCGCATAAATGCCAAAGTATCCGATGGTTTACTAGGGATCAAATTAGTCCAAAATAAATTATAGGTACCACCTTCAAGAGTTATTTATTATATTAAGCCTTTTATTAAATACGAATATACAATTTTCAAAAATAATTCTTTTTTTACTTTTAATGATGTATGATTTTTTTCACCCATACATATTGTTAACCTACAAAATTATATAGCGTGTAAATTGATTTTGTATTTTTTAAAAAAATTCAATATTATTTTTATTAAATTCATATTATATAATAATATATGATTTAATGTTTTGATGATTAGAAATAATACATAAAAAGTACAATTTTGTATAATCAATCCAAACATCAACTTTTAAAAAGAGAAAAATCATGAACTAAAAGTAATTTATTTAGCTATATTATAATAATAATATAATACTAATCAAAAATATTTTTCCTTTAATACTAAAAGTTTAATAAATAATACTACTTATAATCATTGAATTTAGAAAAAAAAAGTTATTACTATTTTATCTATAAGTGTTGAGTGCAGTGAAATACATTACATTTTTAATAGAAGAATTTAAATTCAAACTTTAAAAATGCACCCATGAATCCTCAAAAGAATTAACCTCCATGAACCGTAAAATAGATATAAAAATATCTTTTATATAAAAAAAAAGTTATTACAATTTTAATAAGAAGCAATTAAAAACTATATAAATTTTATTAAAATCACCGCTACCGTGAATATCCTAGAACTGATTATGTACTTATAAGATAGCAATGGAGTAAGGACCAAGACCATCCTTACTAGAGATATTCCCTAACAATCCTTTAAGAAACCAAGAACAAACGTTGTTCCCAAACTCAGGTTGACGGCCAGACGTCAACCAAAAATTAAAACACTTCCAAGTCAAGAAGGGAAAGACTGTGACGTTTCAGCCTCAATTAATATCGAATAATAATTATTCACACCCTTAAGCTGCCGGCCAGGCATCACAGCTCAGCTTTAACAGGGACTTTGTCAATCCCAATCACAATGTCCTTTTGTCGTTTTGCATCTTCATCTTCACCATATCATCTTCGTCCAAGCCCTCCCTCACCCCACCCAATCCAAAGCTGAAGCCCTTCACATTTCAAACAATGGTCCATAATAAACTAAAACCATGTTATTATTGGTTTTCATTGCTGTTCATATTAGCATGCTTTGTTGCACCATCATGGAGTGAAACCGAGGCCGAAATCTTGCTCAGGTTTAAGGACTCTTTAGCCAATTACGGCTCACAACTAGACGATTGGAAAGGCTCGGGTCCAGGTCCATGCGACAATCCAAACTGGACCGGTGTGCGCTGCTTCAAAGGCTCAGTCTTCGGTCTGAAGCTAGAAAACATGGGTCTGACAGGCGTAATCGACGTCGACACACTAACGGGGTTGCAGCTTTTACGTACCGTAAGCTTTATGAACAACAGCTTTGGTGGTCCATTCCCAGAGGTTAAGAAGCTCAGTTCTTTACGAGCCTTGTATTTGGCATACAATCATTACTCGGGTGAGATACGTAACGATGGATTCACAGGCATGCCGGCCTTGCAAAGGGTTTTTCTGGCATGGAATAACTTCTCTGGTTCAATCCCGAAATCATTGGCTACATTGCCGAGTTTGTTTCAATTGAGCCTCGAGCAGAACCATTTTGAAGGACGGATACCGGATTTTCAACAGGATTTTAAACAGGATGGCAGTTTTGTTAATCTAGCTTATAACAAGCTCGAGGGTCCGATACCGTATAGTTTGAGGAAGATGAATGCAAGCTTCTTCGAAGGTATCAATTATATTATTATTAACAGATATGATTTTCATGAGTTCAATTTTCAATATAAAAAAATCTCTAGTTTTATTGATTCAAAGTTCTGGTTTTCACTCATATGCGAACATAATAAGCTTTCCATGTCAAGTACATTCACAAATTTTGCTTACGCTATTGATAAAAGGAACAAGGTTCTAAACAAGAAAAAGAAGATTCCCAAGTTTTATACGTTAACTTCGATTAAATACTTAACTGTTCTGGAGATACCATGGGCCATGGACCATGGACCATATCTATATATATTAAAATATATATGATATATATTTTTTGAATTTGGGATCAAGACCAAGTCAAAACACTTCTAGTTCGTTGAACACACAAAAAAAGAAAGAACACTTCTAGTTCAAGACCCCGCCTTTTATAAGTTAGATACATATATTTATTTGAAATATTAATTTAGATATAAATTAAATCCTTGTTAATTATCCGCTTATCCACTAATAACATGACTAATATTACAAAGATGTACGGTTAAATATGTGTGTTATATTATGTAAGATTTTTGCATGGATGGCAGGGAACAACCTATGCGGGGAACCACTGCCCAAATGCAGTTCCTCAAGAAAGAAACGGACCATCATAATAATCATCGTGGTAGCCGGTTCGTTGGTTGTCTTAGCACTCATCGCCGCAGTTTCCTATATCCTCAAAGATCCAGCCATGGCATCCCGGTTCAAAAAGGCAGAAAAGAAAAAACCAGCGGGGAACGTAATAATGGGGAAGAAAGAGGATCAATCATCGCAGCATTACAGAAAGTTAGGTGAGAAAGCGAAACTTTATTTCGTGAGAAATGACAGGGAGAAGTTCCAGTTGCAGGAGTTGCTAAGGGCATCGGCAGAGGTGCTGGGGAGTGGGAGCTTTGGGTCGTCGTACAAAGCTGTGATCTCGAGTGGGGAAGCCTTGGTGGTGAAGAGGTTTAAGCAAATGAATAATGTGGGGAAGGAAGAGTTCCGAGAGCACATGGTTAGACTTGGAAGGTTGTCACACCCTAACCTGCTTTCCCTTGTGGCTTTCTATTACAGAAAAGAAGAGAAGCTTTTGGTGTCTGATTTTGCTCCCAATGGAAGCCTGGCTAGTCATCTTCATGGTACGCTTTTCCCACATTTCTTAGTACCCTTTTCCCCCTTTTTTGTCTCAATTAACGTTAGGCTAGCATATTTGCACAGCAAGGCGTGCTCCAGGAGAGCCAGGGCTTGATTGGCCAACTAGATTGAAGATCATCAAAGGAGTAGCAAAGGGTTTGGCTTACCTTTACAATGAACTCTCCAACCTTACACTCCCCCATGGCCATCTCAAATCCTCCAATGTCCTTTTAAACCACACATTCGACCCCCTCCTATCTGACTACGCCTTGCTCCCCGTCATGAACAAAGAACACGCCCAACAATTCATGGTGGCATACAAGTCCCCTGAATTCTCCCAATACGACCGAACTACACGAAAGACCGACGTCTGGAGCCTCGGAATACTTATCCTCGAAATGCTAACAGGTAAGTTCCCAGCCAACTATTTGAGACAAGGTAAAGGTGGCAATGCAGATTTGGCAACTTGGGTGAACTCGGTTGTGAGAGAAGAATGGACCGGAGAAGTGTTCGACAAAGACATGAAAGGGACCAAGAACGGGGAAGGCGAGATGCTGAAGCTGTTGAAGATCGGGATGGGTTGCTGCGAATGGGATATAGAGAAGAGATGGGAATTGAGAGAGGCTTTGGAGAGGATTGAAGAGTTGAAAGAGAGGGATAGTGATAATGTTGAAGACTATTCTTCGTATGGCAGTGAAGGGGATGTGTACTCATCTAGAGCAGTCACCGATGATGAGTTTTCGTTCTCGGTTCAGGCTTGAAAACGTGAAACCAAATCGTTAGGAATGTTTGGAGTGGATCATAACATTTGTTTTAACTGTGATTTGGTGCTTAACATTTCCAAGAATTTGCAGACATAGCATGTGAGTGATAATGTTTATTATTTGTGTTATGGGGAAAATTCATATGATGCATTTATTATAAATTTAGGATCTCATGTTCTTTTAACCTGTTAAGTCAAGTTGAGAATAAAGTGAAGGAATATTTAATTCGATTGACATTCATTCATGGCTATGTTAAAACAAAATTCAAAGCGATGGAACATCCATTCATCTCTGCTTACTAAAAACTATATTATATAAGGCCTAGCGGGTGCCAATAAACCACCTCAGCAATATACAGCCACAATGGGACTGAGCCTCTCCTACTCTTAAGTCTCCCTCTTATACCTTCCCCTGTCTCAAACACTGGCTATTACATACACATCTTCCAGTTAGGGACCCTTTGCCTTAAACTCTAGAACTGACCACCTTCGAATGTTTGTCCGAACTGCCAGTTTGCTGGAGCCACATTGTAGCTTGTCACAGTCCGGCCGTCACTTGTGGTGACTTGGAACGACAAACTTTGGCCGTTGAGGTAGGAGTTGCTCTGCCAGTTTTGGCCCCAATTTCTGGACATTGATTGCCATCCTGTTTTAGAGCCTTTGATTGAGACTGCATGGACATCTCCAGCACCACCAACATTTGAGATGAGGACCAAGTTGAAGTAAGAGTGACCATTGATGGTAAACCTGATTCCTCCTTTCTTCATGCAGGGTACTCTGTTTAGACCAACATATATTTTGTTACTAAGATGAGCTTCAATCATTAATGTAGTGCATATAATTACTCAAGGGTGTTGTAAATATTACCTTCTGAATGAAATGGGAACGATTCCAGCACGGTATTGAGCAATCTGCAAGAAAGCAGGCTCAGCCAAGTCGAAATGCTGGAGAGGGGGATTACACCAACCACCATTGTCGTTGGACAATGCTAAGTTAGGGGGGCAGAAGTTGGTTGCAGTGACGGTAATGGACCCGGGCAGGCACCATTTGGGGTCATTGTCACACCTCATTTCATAACAAGAACCGCAGCTCAAACCATTGTTGAACAAGGCAGTGCTAAGTGCTGCAGTGTTAGTCCCATAGCCTTGGCTATACAGGTTACCATATCCACAAGCACCTCCTGAAATAGCACCAACGGATATAAGAAACTAAGCTTAAAAGTTAAAAAAGACCATTTAAAGCTACTAATTAAGGTACCCAAAAGTGCTTGAAACAACTTTGAACTTTTTCATTACCCCACACTTCATAAGTTTGTTCCCCCCCCCCCCCCCCCTTTTTTTCTTCCATAAATTCCTTTTGTTAGAAATGTCCTCAAACTTACCCATTGTGCCAGATGCATCACCACCACCATAGAATGTGGCATGGCCACCTTGCCATCCTCCCCCATAGTCACCAAAGGTGCCTTGCAGGAAAAAACTGAAGACAAACAGCAGAAGAGAAGTTGCAGTTAATGGTGCTATCACCATAGTATTCGTTGAAGTGAGTTGTGAGGAAGAGAGGAAGAAAGGAAACAAAGAGAAAAAAGGGGTAATTAAAAGGTTGGTTGCTTTGATGGTTGTGACATAGGGATTGGGGGAGAAAGGGTTTATATAGGAAAAAACACAACAAAGGAACAGAGATTTATCATAATTTCAGGTCAGATGATCTGCAAAGGATCAAAATATGCACATGCAAATGTTCCAGTCGAGTTCCATAAGGATAGACTACCGACCGCTAGGCCTAATGGTCCCACTTGCACATGCATTTATTAATACTTCAGTTTACTTCCCCCTTGACCTTTATTCCTTGTCTTAGTTTATCTTTGCTAAGATCATCTCCTTTTTGTTTTCTTCTATAGCTTGCATACACCCACGTCTAGTTTTATGGATTTTTGTCCTTAAATTGCCTGAAATCCCGCCAATCCTTTCAAGAAATCTTTTTATTCCCTTTGATTGGGGACTTTGGTCTTTTTCTTTTTTTCCTTCTTTTTTTCTAGTCTAAAGATTTTGTTTAAGACTTGAATCAATCTCAGTCGTTTTATACCCTTTTATGTTTTAGAAAACTTGTAAAAATGATCATTCAATTCAGATTGGCGTAAATGAAAAATCAATAACAAGGACACCATGTCTAGCCTAAAGGACATCACATGTGAATGTCCTTTTTGACTTGCTTGTTGGTAGAAAAGAAATTTTGAAAAAAAAATAAAGAATTGAAGAGTGGGGAAATATTTTAAAAAAAAATATATTTTTTTTCTTCTTTCCATTAAGTAGAAAGTATTAAAAATTTTAAATAAATCTATTTCCATTATTTGATAGAGTTTTGTTGAGGAAATGAAGAAAATGACGAAAAGGATAGTGGTTAAGTATAGGAAAAAGATCGTATCCATGTGTCAAGAGCCCGAATATGTTTAGGTGTGATTAAATTTAGTTAGCTTAGGCTAGAGAGAGAGAGATGAATTTCTCTACCTCATAAGGTGATGGAAATGCAAGACACACGATTGATGGTTTATCTCATAGGGTGAGGTGATTAAGTTGAGTGCAGTTCTACCTTCAAGTGAAGTATAGGTTTCGTATGGTGAAATACGTATAACGAATTGAAAATAAGAGGCGAAGGAAATTAAACTTTTAAAACGTACATAGTGTACTCAAAATTTATATTTATTTCCACTTTTTCACTCTTGATTTCATCCTTTTATTTTTCACTCAACCAAACATATCATTAACAATTTTCAGGCACGGGCAAAGTCAGAATTTGAGGGAGGAGAATTACGCTGTACATTTTTACAACAGCAAAATTACAATTTCATCATTTTAATAACTTAAGTCTTTAGAATTTTAAAAGTCCAAAATATATTGTTAAGATTCGAAATATAATTATATTTATGAAATTAAAAATATTAAAAGAATTAAAGTAGGAGACTAATGCCCCTACCTACGTGGAGTGGGTCCTGATGCTTAATGAAACATTTGTCCATTGTTAATGCAACTTTGTTAATTCAATATGATGAATTAGTAAGTAAGAAGTGCAGGCGCAGGCGAATTATGATATTATAAGGTTATAAACAAAACCAAAAAGCAGGGTTTTCATCATCAGAGAAATGGTGATTAGAGTTGGTGGGATGATCAAAAAAGTGAATAGTAAAATGAAGGGTCCAGCACATGCAAGCCCCGCGGTTCACGCCATCAGTTTCATTGCAGAATTCCCTCCTTTTTTTTTCTTAAAATAGGTTTTGATTTGCTTAATTCAAATCAGCAGCAGAAATGAATCCTAGTTTCTGCTGCTATTTCTTTTCACTTATCTTTTCCATTTCAATTTTTTCTGAACTGCATGGTTCTCGTTAAAACGATCTAATCTTTTTTTTTTTTATAATGAAATTTAATAAAAAGAAAAAACTTAGACATAATAACAAAAATTATAAAATAAAATAAAATTATAATAAAAAATCAAAATTATTCATAAAAGTATCATAAAGTTTTAATAATAAGATTATTATCAGTCTTGACTGAATTGATATCAATATTGTTATAAAATCAAACATAATTTTGAGCGTAATTATTATTCTCCAATTTAAGGGTTTTAAAATTTGTATAAAAAAAAAAGTAAGTTTGTTTGAGGGTCAAACTGCTTATTCAAGCATGAAGGCTTGCTCGATATTTGAGGGGATTAAGACAAAATTATTAGGTCTAAAAAATGAACTTGAAAAAAAAAATAGGTTTACTTAAAATACAGCTCAAACTTGTGCTATAATATTCAAGGCCTTTGTCCAGCTTGGCTCGACTTGGTTTTCAATCCTATAATATGTTATTCTTTTTGTTTTTATACCACATTATGTAATTTATATTATATGAAAGTTAAAATATGTAGCATTAAAATGTAAATATTAAAATAATTTTTTTATGTTTAAGTTTAATAAAAAATATATTTTTCGTAAAAACATAAAACAATATATATAATATATAAATTACTAAGTATTAAATAAAAAATAACATATGGCTTTAAATAAAATTAAAAAAATATATGGACAATGTTAAGATTCAGAGTATTCAAGAAAATAGAATGATATGTTCAACTCATTTTTCTCAAGCTAGTTACACATATTTAATGCTAGGTTAAAACCATTCCTTAACTACTTTTGTAACTAACTATAACAGAAGCTAATGTATAACAGAAACTATATTAAAACCTAATATTCCCCATACTTATCTAACACCTTGCTAATCAAAACTTCTTCTAAGACATTTCAACAACTCGGAGCTGCCCTCGAAACTTATTTAACACAGACAAAGACAGTGGTTTCACTAGTATGTCTGCTATCTGATGAGACCCTGGAACATGCCTAACCTGGAGGACCCCAGCTGCTACCTTTTCTCTGACAAAAAACACATCCAACTCTACATGTTTAAATTTTGAATGCATAACAGGGTTTCCGGCTACTGCTACCGCTGCTGAACTGTCACACCAGATCAAGGCCTTGGACTGCACTAGAGCATACAATTCACTTAACAATGACTGAATCCAAATTATCTCAGCAGCTAAATGAGCAACACTTCTGTATTCTGCCTCTGCGGTGGATCGGGAGACCACTTGCTGTTTCTTGGAGCTCCAAGAGATCAGATTTCCTCCAAGAAAAACACAAAAACCTGAAGTCGATCTACGGTCATCAACATCAGACCCCCAACTAGCGTCTGAATAGCCTTCAAGAAGAAACCTCGAGGCTCGAGTAAACTTTAAGCCATAGTTCATCGTCCCTTGTAGATACCGCAATATCCTTTTGACTGCTTTGAAGTGCACATCTAATGGCTTATGCATGAACTGACATACCTTATTTACGGAGTAAGCAATGTCGAGCCTGGTTATCACCACATATTGCAAGGCGCCAACAATACTCCTGTACTGATGTTCATCTTCGACAGGATTTCTATCTGTGGCTGACAGGTGACAGTTTGTTACCATTGGTGTTGAAAGAGAATTAGACCGATCCATGGACGCTTTACAAAGTAGGTCCTGAATGTACTTTGTTTGCGACAGATACACTCCTTCTGTTGTATATTTAACCTCTATGCCTAGGAAATAGTTGAGTTTTCCTAGGTTTTTTAAAGAAAATCGAGCATTAGGTTGAGTGACAAACCGATCCACCGCCTGAGAATCATTGCCAGCGACAATAATGTCATCAACATAAACTAGAACATACAACAATCGTTCACCTGATCGAAGGATAAAGAGAGAGCCATCAGCCTTGGATACCTCAAATTCCATGGAAACCAAAAACTTCCTTAACTTCTGAAACCAAGCTCTAGGGGCTTGCTTGAGACCATAGAGAGCCTTATTTAATTTACAGACCAGAAGTTTACCATTCGAGCTACACTGTTCAAACCCTGGTGGTTGGAGCATGTAGATGTCTTCACTTAAATCCCGGTTTAAGAACACGTTGTTTATATCTACTTACCGAAGAGGCCAGTTAAGAGACACGGCCAATGCTAGAACTACTCTGATGGAGGTTGGCTTGACAACAGGACTGAATGTTTCTTGAAAATCCACCCCAGCTTCCTGCAAATATTCTTTAACAACTAACTTGCCCTTGTACCGAGCAATGGACCCATCTGCATGTCTCTTAATCCTGAAAATCCATTTACAACCAACAGCACGATGAGCTGCTGGTAAGGAGACAAGGTCCCATGTGTGGTTTGCAAGCAACGCACTGTACTTATCGTTAGCTGCTGCAGTCCAGGTAGGACTCTAAAAGGCTTCTGTAATGGTTGAAGGCTCGGTCTCATCTGTGACAGAGGAAAAAAACCTTCGGTCGAAATATGCCACTTTTAGAGCGAGTCTGCATAGGGTGACAATTTAAAGGTACTGGAGATGATGAAACTGCTACAGGTTACTCAATCTGACTACCAACAGTAGACTCCTCAACTACTGTAATAGGGCCAGCAGATGTACTAGGAGACGGTTGATTTAGATTCAGCTGATTAGAAGAGTCTCCTGTAGTAGGGCCAGCTGATGTACTAACAGAAAGCTGACTTAGACGTGACCGATCTGAAAAGTCTCCCAGTCAAGTGTGTCTATTCGAACTGAGATTGGTTGTGATGAAGTGACCACACCAGAAGTATGAGGTGTGACTAAAGGAAGAACAGAAGCAAAACGATGTCCTCCTATACATTCTGCTGGAAACTCCTTGCAGAAACCATCACGGTAAGGAAACTTACTTTCATCAAACTTAACATGTCGCGAGAGAAACAATCGGCCATCTGCAGCTAGACACCTATAGCCTTTAGTGTGAGGTACTGTCCCAAGAAAAACACACTGTTGTGATCAAAAACTCAACTTATGACGTTGAAAAAGTCGAAGATCAGGGAAGCAAGAGCATCCAAACACCTTGAGTGAGCTATAGTCTGGTTTGTCTTTGTAAAGCACTTCATATGGGCTAGAATGACACAAAACAGGAGTAGGTAGCCTGTTAGTCAAATAAATAGCGTGCACAAAGGCATAGAACCAAAACTTTAGAGGAATACTAGCCCGTGCTAATAACGACTTCCCCATGTCAACTATCTGACGATGTTTCCTCTCGGCAACACCATTTTGCTCCGAGGTATACGGATAAGTAATGTGCTGCACTCCAAGCCGAGACAAATCTAAAGATAAAGCACGATATTCACCTCCCCCATCAGTTTGGAGACTCTTAATAGAATAGCCAAATTGTACTCTAACCATCTGATGAAAATCCAAGAAACACTGAGCCACTTCGGACTTATTTTTGAGAAAATAAAGCCAGGTATATCTACTATACATGTCAACAAATGAGACATAGTAACGAAATCCGTTTGAAGGCAAATGTGCAAGACCTCATACATCGGATACCACAAGTGCAAAAGGAACTAAATACAATGTTTTTGAAGCACAAAAAGGAAGCTTGTGAGCTTTTCCTATCTGACAAGCTGTACAAACATGACTTAAAGTATTTTGTTTAAAAGGAACATTACAGGATCTTAACACGCGAGCGAAAATGCCATTACAAGGATGGCCAAGTCTATCGTGCCACAACGTAGAAGAAGACAGGTGAGCACTGTTCACTAAACCAGAACTGGGTTTCAAAGTAAATGGAGCAGCAACAGGAGTGGACTTGGTGAATTGAAACCTGTATAAACCTTCATGTATGTGGCCCTCGAGTAGCGTCATCCCTGTCTGAATGTCCTTCACAAAACACAAGACTGGGTTAAATTCAAAATAAACACCGTTATCCTTGCCAAATTGCACCACCGATATCAAGTTCTTGCATACTGCAGGAACGTGTAAAATATTCTTAAGCCGGAAAAGTCCTATCCCAGTTAAGAGAGTGGACGAGCCTACATTAAAAATTGAAACAGGTGCAGCATTACCCATAGTAACATGATTTGTACCTGTATACAGAGAGGCAGAAGTGAGATTGGATACGTCAGGAGTGATATGGTTCGTTGCACCAGAATCAGGATACCAAATAGAGTTTGACTGTGAAGTCGCTGATGGTCGAATATTCAAGTGACTAGAGGAAGTTGGAGAGAACGATCCAGAGCAATAAGATACTATTTGACAAGTGAGAATCGAGGAAGAACAACCAGATCTATGCAGTTGATGACAGTTAACCTGTACTGAATTTGACTCTGTAATACCTAAAAAATTTTCATCAAATCTGTGATAACAATTCTGGACCATGTGCCCCACCTTACCACACAATTGGCACTGTGGCTTACTGCGAGACCAACCCCGGCCATTACCACAGGATCTTCCCCGAGAGAAACCTCGACCCTGTCCTCTATAGTTTTGTTTAGACCCCTGAGAATAGCTTGAAGACTTAGAAGACTGTTTCAAAACAGCCTCATTATCAGCTTGTCGAGTTGCCAAATTTGCTTAACAAGAAACTTCTGTGGACAACTCCAATTGACGAGACTCACAGTCGAGTAACATTTCAGTTATCAAGTCAAGGGAAAGAGAAGTAACAGATGCAAAAACCCAAACAGACTCAAAATCAACCGATAAGCCAGCTAATATGACACTTACTTGTTCTTGCTCAGAGATAAAACTACCAGCAGCAGTTAAGTCATCACTAAGCTATTTCACCTTAGCCACATAGTCTTTAACAGAAAGATTTGTTTTCTTTAGGAAATATAACGCATGAAGCATGCTCGAGATCTTTAGAGTGGACTTTGCACTAAACCTTTTTTCAATGGTGTTCCATATAGCACAACTAGTTTTAGCATTAGTTAGATGAACTAAAATATCGTTTGCAACAGTTGATAGCAACCAGGAAGCTAGAAATTTATCTTGCTTCCTATGAACAACAAAGGCTAGATTTTTAACCTGTTGACCATCAGAACCAATAACCAAAGCAGGAGGAGAAGAGATAGTACCGAGAACAAACCCTTCAAGACCATAACCTTCAAGAATCAACAAAAGTTGATGTTTCCATAAAAGAAAGTTATGTGAGGATAGTTTTATGGTGTCATGCTTGGGGAAATAATGAACTGTTGACGCACAAACCATGTCATTTCCCTGTGAATGTGCAGCCTCCCTAGTGTTGGAGGAGTGACGCGGTGTCTCAGGTACTTGTGCTTCGTCTGGAACTGCATCTGTGGCCATTGAAAAAGAACAGAAAAAAAAACTTTGTTTACACCAAAAGAAACCTTGCTCTTGATACCATGTTAAGATTCAGAGTATTCAAGAAAATAGATTGATATGTTCAACTCATTTTTCTCAAGCTAGTTACACATATTTAATGCTAGGTTAGAACCGTTCCTTAACTACTTTTGTAACTAACTATAACAGAAGCTAACGTATAACAGAAACTATATTAAAACCTCATAGACAACTTCAAATGGATTTAAATTAATCATTTACAAATATGAGATGATTTGGACAAAATTTAAGCTTTATATTTTAAATTGAGCTAGACTTAAATGATGCCATATATGAACTTAACTTTAACAACCGGTGGAAGTAAATATTTCACGAGCAGAACTAAGATAATAACATGTGATTTTTATTTTCACTTGCAAATAATAATAATAATTTCACCAAAAAATAATAATAAAAGATTTGCTAACAATTCAAAACAAATTTATTTTATTAGATTAAAATATAAAAAAAGGTAAAAATGACATTTTATCAATTAAAACCTTTTTCTTCTTCTTTTCTCTCAATTTACTTCATTTTAAGAAGGCATGGAAGAAGAAAAAATTGAAACTCAAATATTTTCGTCTCCCTTTACTTCTTTTTGGAACAATCATATTATCTATATAAAGAAAGAAAAATCATTTCTATTGCTCTACTTTTTCTTTTTCTTTGATTATCTCAATTGCAATCTATTTTTTTTACACTTTATAAATATAAATATAAATATAAATATAATACAATCATAAATACATGTTTGAACAATTATAAAATCAAATTAAATTATAAACAGATAAAAATTTAAAATATAATTAAATAAAACTCACATATAATAATTATGCATGTTGAAACTCATTAGCGAATCTGACATTTAACTTTGACTGAACTTCAATAAAAAATAACTTTGAATGAGTTGATTACAATCCTAATTATCTAAAAGAATTAATTCTTTGAAATATATTGTTGTTATGACATTTTCAACTAAAACTAATATTTTAGTATTGTTAGTAAAAATTAAAATTTTTGGCTTTTGAATATTTAATTCAAATATTATTATATATAAGAACCCCATGTGATGGGCTGATGGTCAATGGTGTTTAATGCTCCAAGTGTGATCTATATTCGAATTGCGCTAGTCACGTTAGTTGTTTCGACTTTACCCTACTATTGTAATTAAAAAAAAAATATTATATATAAATGGAACCTCCAATTCTAGTAACTTTTTTTAAAAATTAAGTAAGCCCAAAAGCCCCTACAACTTTTTATAGTTTATAAAGTATATATGTCATACGTTTGGTACCTTAAAAATATAAAATACTGGTACGTTATTATATAAGTAGGATTAATAATTGTGACCGTAAGGTTCCCCAATCCCCAGACAAATTTGCTGGGGACAACATTAATCAAACAGAGATCCAAAAAGGGTGATGTGGAATTTACCCAAATGTTTTAGTGTTAGAGGCCAATGACAGTTCCCTTCACAAGCCTTGTCTCTTAGTCCCCCACTTACTTTCTCACAATGGAAATGGTCCTTCTCTTGAGGATACATTATCGCACACTTTAGCCACTAAACACACCCACTTGGGTCCTTCCAAGTGCCAGCTTCCACCCAAAATAATAAAATTATAAAGTATACATACATCAACATTCCAATAAGTAGTCTGAAATGCCTAGTGTTTTTTAAGAAATCATCTTTTAGGATTATTGTTAGACAGTTTGTAAGTTGTAAGTAATAGGTTGAAACTCTTATACGTCGCATATCAAAGCCCGTGATCAATATACATGAAATGTTTTATAGAGGTCAAAAGTTAAAATGGGGTTCATTCGATCGACTTGAACTGACTCAATGATAACTCTAAAATATAGAGTTATTTTCAACACTTTTTCATATTTAATTTATGTAGAATCTGAGTAATTGATAACACTTTTTATAAATTTTATTTATACTTACTTCAGTAGATAATCTAAACGAGTCTGTAATCTTGTTAAAGAATCAAAGTGAGCATTTGGTTCAAACTGAGAATGATATTATGTCGTCTACAATTCCAATTGAAGAGATGACTAGTCTTGGCTATTAGAGCAGTTGACTCCACGAGTAGAGACTAAGATGTATTTATTGGCAGAATGATACATTAGACTAGACCCAAGATAAATTAATTCTGAATTCATTTGTGAATTAATTCACTTGTGACATTCATGGTGCGATTTACCTAAATCCTAAGTTAGTCACTAACTATTTGTATGTAACTCATATGCTTTGATATATGTGGAGGCTTATGATCTAAAGATGATACAGTTGAGAGTCGGTATGTTGGGTACATAACTTGTGTATGGCATGGCTTTACTAGCAACAGTGGAATTCATAGTTCAATTAAATAGTTAATGATATCCTCTCATTGACATTATGTGAATTGATAAATATGGAACGTGGCCACAAGTTGTTTGTTCTCAAATGAACAATTTATCACAGTCATTTGTTGATAGTGATCATATTAATCATTAAGAAGACACAATGGTGACAATGAAATAAAATAGAATTGCATTGAATGACGTATTTAAATCAAAGGAATCAAGGATATTATATGACGGTAACACACACATGACGAGGTCATTAGACAAAGCAGTTGGATGAATTGCTTTTGTAAAAAGTATATAATAAGGAGTTTTCAATCATAGTACTTCTTGTGGACTAACTCCATGATTAAGTAATTGCGAATTATCGGAACAATACTTCTGAACATAATTGCAATTACTAGAGCCTAAATATATATATCCGATTGGTCCCTCTGCTAGCTCAACAAAAGCTCGATCGGACTACATTTGAATCAGAAGAAAAATTTACGACTTTGTAAATAATTTAATTGAGTCAATTTATTCGATGTGGAATTAAATTGGACGATTGTAAGAATTGTTCAACTAGAGAATTTAATTAAAGAATTTTCTTGAAAAATTAATTTGGAAAATCTAAATGATTTTTGGGAAAATTAATTTTGATAAACTAAAATTAAATTAATCAAACTAATTAAAATTAATATGCTATTTTTGAAAATTAATTTTCAAGTCAGACAATTGGCCCAATGGGTAATTGAATTTTAAAATTGGACCTAAGATCGTAAATCAGGCCCGAGAGCACAAAACCAAGAGCAACACCCAAAAACTGGTCAAACCGAATCTAATATGTGAAATTAGGCCGATGGTCTAATCGATGGCTAGACCGAACCAGTCGGGCCGTCACTGGTTCGAATCGAACCCACAGAAACCGAACCAACTCGAGGTGCTAGCAGCTACAACGGCAGCATTCTGGTGGCCGACAAATGGTTAACGACGGTGGGTCTTCGATGGTTGAGCAATGGAAGAATTACACTCCTACTGGGACTCTACCAGAGAATTTGATTTTAGATTAACTATTTAAAAAATAATATTATTTTAATATATTTAATATGAAATTTAATTTAATACTTATCTTAATAGTATTTTATTAATTTAATATTAAAGTGATTATCTTAATATTAAATTTAATTTAATGTTTATCTTGCAGATAAATATTCTATTAATTTAATAAGATTTAATATTAAATTAAAATAAATATTATATTAATTTAATATTAAAATGATTAAGTTTAATCATAGTTAAACTTTCTAAACTCTCCCTATATAAAGAGAGCCTTAGGTTTTTATTTACACACATTTAAATTCAAAAGAAAGTTGTAGAGAGAAAATTCTCTGAATAAATTATTTTAGAAAATTTCTAGAGATATTTTTCTTATTTACAACTTGGCTCAAAAGTTTAGAAAAATTACGAAACTACCCTACTGGTAATTTTTGTGAAAAATTTTCTGATTCGAAGCTAGCCCACACTCGGTAGACATAAGCTTGAGCATAATAGAGAAGACTATTCGGTTGAAGCATTCATCCTAGATGAATCGAAAATGTACAATTTTGATTAAGCGTTTATCAATTTTGATTAAGTGTTTATCACTTTAGATATCGTAACTAAGTTCTTGTTTTGAATTTTTTAAAAAAAAAAAACTCTAGTTTTTCCCCTAAATTTATTTTCCGCTGCGTTTTCCAAACCCGATTTTCTAATACATCTCTACTATAGATAGTCCCTCATTCCTCAATCACTTAATCATCCATCTATCAACATCCCTCATTCATTCAAGCATCTCTCATCTCTCATTTTCATTTCTGCATTCTCTCTACATTTGAAAGAAAGATGAGTGAAATAATTCTAGAGTGTTAAAGCTCTTAAGGCTGGGCACCTGAGGAGTGAATTTGCATCGAAGCAAAGGAGGAGGAAACAACCACGAGCAGCGTCACGGAGAACCATCATATTCTACTTGGAGTTTTTTCTTTCCTTTAATCTTTATTTTTGTTCTAAGTTGAAAAACATGATTGCAATTTATTCTATTGCTTTTGATTTAATAATGAGGACTTAGCTTTGTTTATGCTAGAATGATTGCACATTCTTGATTTATATTGCTCATAACATGTTTTTAATGTTTTGTGCCTCAATTGATTATTCATCCAAATAAAATCATAGACATGTTGCTCATGCATAATAAATGTTTGACTGCATCTAAATTAGTTATTTAATCAAAATCGGATGGTAATTAGTGGACATGATATTTGAATGGTGCATATTTGATCTTTTAATGAGAAATTAGGTCAAATTAATAGTAATATCGAAATGTATTTATTATCTTGCATAACTTTAGGATTAATGTGATTAAATTGTTTCAGTATAGAAATATCACTGTTACTTCACATAATTTCTAAGGAATGGTGCTTTATAATATAATCTTTAGGTAAATATGACGTAGACATATATGCATATTGACTAATAGATAAACATCGGACTTCGGCAGAAGCTTATGACTAAATATTCTAAGTTAATAAACAATTGAGTTGCCATGAAATTTTCTGGATCATTTATTAAACATTGTTGTGAATAAATTAAGTTGAGGAGTGTAATTATTCTAGCTCATTCATGTCATAGTTGTTAAACCTCAAAATTTGCTGCTCCACTTTTCATTTGCATTTTCATTTTCATTTACATATTTAGTCTTTCATTTTAGTTAAGTAGTTAATTCACACTTTTTTTTTTATTTTTCACCACCAACTTGCTAATTTATAATTTCACAATAATTTGTTTTACATATACAGTCCCTGTGGAGACGATACTCTAACTCACTACTTTATTACTTGTTGACGACCGTGTGTACTTGCACATCAATTGCATATATAATCTTTGTGACACCCAATTTGTGGAATGTAAAATGAAGCTCATATACTTAAAACATTGGTCGTCCAGTGAAGCACTCTAGTAAAACTAGAGTTACCAGGGTAATTAATTTAAATCCTAAGGGATAAAGATATATAGAGTTTAAATCCTTTAAAACTCTCATCTTGTAGATAGGGACTAATCTTAGCCATTGATGTAAAACGATCTGTATCGTTGGATTTGGAAGAGCTCAACTATAAATAGAGGCATCCCATCATACCTTGAAGTATATTGGTAAGTGGGAATCGTGTTTTTGGGGATTTAATTAAAAAACTACACAAAAAAATTGGGTCTTAGAGGAAATTGGTGGGCTAGTTTTGGAAAATTTGGTTTTCAACTATGGTCCGGTTGGTTATAAACTAGAAAGATGTTAGTGGGAGACACGATTATTATGGATTTGTACACTTAGCTGTTGGAATTTAGATTGGTGAAAGAATAGGGGTATTTAAGGGAGATTAATCTCCGGGATGATTCTCTTCTTCCCTGTTCTTTCTTCATCGTCCTTACAAATGGAGTTACAAGAGAGGGAGATTAAGGAGAGGTCTACATGAAGGAAAAAAGCTAAAGACTGCGCACAAATAATTTATGATTTATAAAGATGGTAAGTTTCCTAATCTTTCTACATGCATGAATATTAAGAAAGGAAAGAAAGTTAAAGATGTTAGTTAGTTGTCAAATCTGTTTTGTTCTGACTTGAAGCTATGAATAGTTGCCTAAATGGTTTCTGCTTCACCACACTGGACCTTCACCGCCGTCGTACCACCGTCGTGCTGCCGCCGTCGTTCTCTATTATTTTTCTGTTTCTCTCTTCTCCTCCTCCTTTCTTTTGTAATTGAATTTTCATTCGTTTAAACATTTATATTTTGATTAGAAAAGATTTATTAACATCCTTTTACTAATCCACCATTCTTTTTTTTTTTATTTGTACTTTGTTAGTCACGAATCCTCCTTTCGAATCAAACCACCGTGGGAATCATTGAGCCTCCTCTCTCGATTTTACGTAAGTAATTCTTAAATTCTTCGATTCCAATCTTTTCCTTTTTCCATCTTTTTAGGCTGATTCTAACATTAATGATTATTTGCACATATGTGAAGTGTTTGATCTTAAATCGTTTGGATTCGTATTCCTAATATTGGAAGAGTGCATTATTTGGGCAACTAATTAAGTAAGTATTCTCACTTAATCATCAATATGAAAATCACATGAACATGTCATTATTTTGATATGGTATTTATTTTATCAAATCTAAAGATTCAAGATCGAATCTCCTTTCTTGGAGTTTGGAAACGAAATCGGAGTTGTCAGGAAATATTAATCAAGGTGTAGGTTTAATCTACTATAAAAACTGTGAGATTGTTTGTTAATTAAAATATATGTATTAATGTTAAATACTCTTATAAGAATTTTGAAACGTGAAAATATGCGAATACACTATGTATTCAAAAGGATTGATAAATTCGTTAAAATGGAGAATTTCAAGTAAGCGATTCTGAACTATCAAATCTGTGTTGTTATAAATGTGATTGTATGTTTTACTGTTAAATGAAATATCATGTTTATTTCCCGACACTCATGTATTGTGACTATATGACATTATTTGATAAGCATGAAAATAATTGTGTCATTGTTTCTATTGATGATAATTTGATTCGCATGTTAAGCATGCCCACTGTATTGATCCGTAATAAAAGTCTAATTCGAATGTAAAGCATGCCTATTAAAAAAATATTTTTTTGTATGCCATATCACATGCATGGGATTGGGATTATGTTGAAAGGTGAAAGATTCTGGCAGTTTAATAATCTGCATATTCTGGTGGTTTAACCAAATTATCTTATAGTATATTTGCAATTTTGGTGGCTTGTCTACAATTATCTATATTTAGCAGCTTGTCTTCATTATCTGGTGGCTTGTCTACAATATTGGTGTGTTATTCAATGGATGAGTTCTGAGAGAACTTTTTTATGATGTGTAGTGGAGATGGGTAGGAACGTTTTCTGAAAACTCTGCATTGATTTCTGAAAAATTTTGTATTTACATTGTCATGCATATAGATATATGTGAAATTGGCTTGTTTGTGTACTTTATGTTATCTTTCTGAATTATGTGATTTATTCACTCTTATGTTTTAAGTAAGACTTACTTTGAGCTTTAAAAGCTCACCCCCTTCATTTCATAACTTTTCAGATAATAATCGAGGTTAGGACATGGGCTTAGCTTATAGAGGTGCACTCGAATGCATTTTAAGTATAAACTTTTACACTTTATAGTTCGATAATTTGGGATAGTATATTTATTATTGTGAACTGTGGCATGAGACACTTATTTGGATTTTAGATTTTTGAATGTTTTTGCATGAGTTGATTTTTTTAAAACTATTATTTAAAATGATTTATCAATTTGCTAAGAAAAACTATATTTTTAACTTAATGACAAAATCAATCCAATATTATCATTTCAAACTCAAGAATACGTTTTTAGAAAACTTACATATATTTATTCACTTATTCAATAAATTATGTAATGTATTAAATTACGATTTTTAAATCAACAAGTACGATTTGGTCATTTTTCTACTACGACATTTCAAGGTACGATGTTTTCTTCAAAGGTTCAAATCTTAAACTTCTCAAACTAATCAATTTTTTATAATTTCTTTTTAAAGAAATTTAAATATATTACTTTGGTATTTCTCAAGCAAATCATAACGTCGATTTTAAAAGATGATGATTGTTGAAAGAAAATAGCTAAATGTTTTTCTGCGCCATCAACATGGCCAATGTGATCTTCGAGATTCAGCCATAGCGTCTAGGTCGGGTTTAGGGGGTTACAAAGCATATTTATATTTTTTATTTAATGTTGTTTCAAGTTTTTTTTTATATTTTTAATTAATATTTTAAATTAATAAATATATTGTTTTCAAGTTTTTTTTTTAATTTTTAAGTCATCTTTTTTTATTAATAACTCTTTTATTAATGCCATACACGGCCTGTCACACAGCCTGGCACATGATTGTGTGGCTTAAAATAGTGAGTTACACAGTCTGACATACGGCTAAGTGCACGACTGTGTGACTTTAATCTCAAAATAACTCTCACACGACCTGGACACACGCCCGTATCTCTGGCATCTGTGACCCTAAATCACAAATAGTGAGTTACACGACCTGGATACATGCCCGTGTCCCTGGCCCATGTGACTCTAAATCACAAACAGTGAGTTACACGGCCTGTCACACGCCTGCGTTGCGTCAACAACCATATTTTCTGGCATTCAAAAATCGCAGAAAATCGGGTTTTCAGTACACACCTAAAGTAGTTTCGACGTGGAAGCAACAAGAAAGATTCGGAACCTAATAACGCACAACCAAAGACCAATTCAATAGTTAATTCTGAAACGAACGCTCAAACAGTCGAACAAAATGGAGTTATTTCATAAACTTTGACAAAGAAGCACAAATCTTGAGCCATTTCTCACTCACCTCATACAAAACAACAATATACCGATTTAACGTGTTGAAGGAACGTTACCTTTAGAATTCTTGCCTAAAAAGACAACCAAATCAACGCTTAAACATAGAAATCGAGCCAAACAAGTAGAAAACTAATTCTTGACAAAAAACAATAAAAGACATTAATTAACATAATTTCACACTAAAACTTATACGATCAACCTTACCGTTGAAAAGAGTAACGAAGCGTACCCATAGAGTGTCCAAAACAAGAAGTAAAAAGAGGGGAAGAATATGACAAGAAACAAAAAGAAAAGAAGAAGAAAAGAGGGAAGAAGGAACAAACATAAAGAACAAGAAAATTTAGGAAATTTAATTAATAAAGAGGGAAAGCAACTGATTTTTTTTGTACAGAGTAGTAAAAATTATACCCTCGCTTTGCTTTCACAGAGACTCAAACACAAAATCCAAGGATACACAACAGCTTAATCGTTGAACCAACAAGTTTATTCTTGATATAGATTTACTACTCATAAATACTCTTAAGTTGAAAGCTCATAGATACAGGTTGAATCAAAGGAAATAACAAAATCTTCTAAAAGTAGGACTTAAACCCCATATCTCAAGCACATAAACAAGACACTTAACCACTGATATAGAGATTTAAATATTAATAGAATTTAACAGCAGACATTCCAAATTTCGAGGCATTACAGAACCTGAAACTCAAGGATAAAATCACTATTAATTAACCATCTAACCAAATGAGCTTATATGTTAAAAACAATAATTAAAAATAAAAGTAAAGCTTGAAACAAATGAAATAAAAATACAAATGTGAGTAGGAGTGGAATTGAACTTGAGACTCAAAGACAAAATCACTAACATTTAACCATCTAACCAAATGAGCTAATGTATCAAAAAGTCAGAAAGTGCGCCCTGTAGGACACATTTCATTTCTTTCTCCAAAATCGACCTATTTCCCTAAATATCTCAGAAATTAGTCTAGAACCCTAAATATTTTTTAAAATCAACTTTTCTTTTTCAAATTCGACCAAGTATACAGTTATAATTTTATTTCAAATTCATTAAATAAATAAGGATTTTTTTAAAAAACAACCCAATTTAATTCATTAATTACAAAAATGACCTAGGGTAAAATTTATATATGTAAATGACATGATCTCTACAGTGACTATCGGTGGCGCCTGACACACCGACAGCACCACCTCCAATGATGACCTAATTATCGGCTTTTTAAAAAAAATTGGGTGCTGCCACTGTGTCAAGCGACACTAGTATGTATTTTTTGAAATACCCATAAAAAAAAGAGTATTCACAGTGGAAAAAAAAAGAAAAAAATATTTTTTAATAGGTGTTGCCAGTGTGTCAGGCGAGACCAATAAATTTTTTAAAAAATAATTATTTTTTGGTGTTGCTGGTGTGTTAAACGACATCGGTGAGAATTTTAGAAAAAAAAAAACCAAAGGTGAAACAGAATAAAAAAAAAAAAGCTAAAAAGAAACCGTTGAAATAGAAAAAAAATAAAAAAAAAAAGAAATGAAAGTGGTTCTTATCTTCTTGGCTTGACAGTGCCACCATGAATGGATTGAAAAACTTAATAAATGATAACTAAACACAAATAATCTTAGATGGAATGAGAGTGGAAAAAAAAGAGATATGAGAGAAATATAAACGGATCAAAGAGAAAAAGTCGAAAATGGAAAGGAAAAAGAGAGTAGCAAATATGAAAAATAGAGATATGAAAGGAATTTAATATTTTAAATTAATATTTAAGAGATTTATGAGAAGTCATTGATATCATATAATAATATTATTTAGTTTTCCATTTTTCAACTTGAGGGCTTTTTAAAGTAAATAAAAGAAAAGGGAGTATGAAATTCCCATTAATTTTTTTTCTTTTAAATAATTTTTGAAAAAGTTGTTACCAATTTTAAAATTTTCATTTAATTCTCATCATATATTTTTTCCTTTAAATATACTTTTAAAAAGTATCAGAAACTTTAAAAATCCCATTTAATTCCCATTAAATATTTATTTAAAAGTTGTCACCAACTTTAAAATAAATATAGTGGAAGTGAGTTGTTAACATTTAATTTTCATTAAAATTCCCATTAGATATTTTTTTCCTTTAAATTTTTTAAAATTGTCACCAACTTTAAAATTCTTATTTAATTTTCCATTAAATATTTTTTCATTTAATAATTTTATTTTTTAAAAATTGTCACCAACTTTAAATTTCCCATTTAATTTCTATTAAAATTCTCATCTAATTCTCATTAAAATTCACATAACTTTCCTTTTTTTATTTTGTTTCTTTTCTTTCCCTTATTATTCTCAATTGAAAACCCTAACTATGGTATTCAATAATAACCATCGATGTCGCTGTTTGTGGTGGCCTTTTGTGACGATTTTGACACCAAAAGAGGTGTCCTCATCGTTGAGTTCTATGATTCAGATCTCCTAATAGTTGGCTCTAAGTATTCTAAAACAATGACCAAAGCTTTGAACTATGTTTTTTTTTTTTTATCTTCGTTTTACATCGTCAGTTAGAGATATGATGTTCCCCGAGGTTAAACACGCCACCTCACCGTTCAATCACCAAACGAAGTCATGAGCACCCCTAACACCCTATAATTTTGTTCGATTTTTTTTTCTTATTTCAGGTAACTTTTTTTTAAATATATTGGTGTCGCCTGACACACTGGCAAAACCCAAAAAAAATCATTTTTTAACTTTCCAGTGCCGTTTGACACACTGATGGCACCCTTTAAAATTTTTTTTCTCGACACCAATTCCACTTGGCTAGCTAATCGCACAAAAAAAAATCAGTTTTTTTAAAAAATTTCATGATACCACCTGAGTGTTAGGCGGCACCTACTAAAAATATTTTTTTTTTCCTTTTTTTTCTCCACCATGAATACTCCTGTGTGAAGTGTCACCTGACACAGTGGTGGTATAAAAAAAATTATCCTTTTAGAAAAGCTGATAATTGGGTCATCATTAGGGAGCGGTATCTCCGGTGTATCAAGCGACACCGACAATCATTGTAGACTTAAAGGTCATTTAGGTACATAATTTTTTCCTTAAGTTATTTTCGTAATTAATGAATTAATTTGAATAATATCTATAAATGTCTTTTTTTTAATATTTAATTTCCATTAAAGTTCTCATTAAATATTTTTTTCCTTTAAATATATTTTTAAAAAGTTGTCACCAACTTCAAAATTCTCATTTAATTCCCATTAAATATTTTTTTCCTTTAAATTTACATCTTCGGTTATGAAAATTAAATGCTATTATTTTTGTTTGTTCAAATTCCCATTAAAATTCACATAACTTTCCTTTTTATTTATTTTGTTTCTTTTTCTCTGTCTTTTTTGTTTTTCTTTCTCTTCTTTTCAATTGAAAACCTTAGCCATCGTACTCAATAGCCACTGGTGTGTCATTTACAGTTACCGTTCGTGTCAATTTCGACACCAACAAAGATTTTTCTATTAAAAATAGTCCTTTTTTTCTACTGTGAATACCCGTATTTTTCACACGGGTATTGCAAAAAATATATACTGATATTGCCTGATATAGTGATGACACCCCAATTTTTTTAAAAAAAGCTAATCATTTGGGGGGGGGGGTGCCGTCAGTGTGATAGGGCACCAGCGAACACTGTAGATTTCAAGTAATTTTTGTGTATACTTTTTCATTTGGGTATTTTTTGTAATTAATTAATTAAGGCTTAGTTTGGATGAACGGTGCGTCTACCTGCGGTTAGTATAAAAATAACGGTAGGGTAAGATTAAATATTGTAACGATATTGTAGTATGAGACAAAAAGTAAGCTAACCGCACCGTATCACACCCAACTGTCCATCCAAACCCCACTTAAATTGGGTTAGATACAAAAAAAAAAATATAGCCTAATGTGAGTTTACAAGGGTGAAATGAGAGGAAACAAGACTAAAGCAGCTGTAACAACCTTAAGCTATACCAGAGGGATTCTGAAGATCAAGTTTCAGGGTTTCAGCTAAGTTAGCTGCAGTCTTCAGCTTAGCAATATCTACAACTACAAATTGCAGAAAGAAGCAAAATTTAAAGGAAACTAATAATTCAGCAGTTGCCTAAATAGCACCGTAAGTCCGGGAAGGTTTTGCTTATGTAAAACCCATGAGCTTGGACTCAAGATGATAAGTTGTTGTCCATTGACTGTTAGCATCTGAGAACTGAGTAAAATCACCACAGAGATGGATTCACGAGTAATCATATAACATTATTAAAAAGCCAAGCACCAGCAGATAACGCTAAGGTCCAACCGAGCCAGGAAAAAAGAAAAGAAAAGGTAAACTCAAGGCATTGCAATCCGATAGCCGGATACATTTCAAGTTACGCACAAATCCATCTTGTGAGGGAGAGAGTCCTCGACCGAAACAAAAACACAATTTTCGAAGAAATTCACCAGCAATACAACTTTAAACAATACTTTAACAGACAATAGAAATGGGAGCAGCTGGTTTGAGGTGCTCCATTAATCTACTCCTACGATCATACTTCTATTCCCACATCATTGCTCCAAAAAAATTGAGTTGAATGCCACAAGGAAAGAATCTTAAAGGACTGAAGAACTAGCAAAGCTACGGAAAAAAAAAAAAAGAAAAAAAAAAACTAAAAATCCCAAACAAGGTCAGTCTATGAACAACCCAACAAATAGGACAGGGCAAGGTGTAGATCAGCAAAATTTGTATCATAATGTTCCACTACTTTCACCAGCAGATATTGAAGGGCCTTCAGATTTCACCAAGTGTGAATCTCTGCTACTGATATCAAGCCCCTGCAATCGGCCAAGAGGATCCTGTTGCATCATATCCGCAAAGGTATGTGGGCCAGAGGCAGCTACCATAGACTGATTAGATGCCAACATGTTAGATTGCAAGGGATGAAATGGTGGCATTTGCATATTCTGGGTTTCAACTTGCTGTGGCTGGGGAGGAAAGAAAGAAGATTGGGTGAATGGTATATGGTGCATTCCCAAGTTAAAGTTATCTGTGGGTGTAGACATTTCACCGGTAGCCATCTTGAGCCTCTCTACTTCCTTCTTCAGTGCTTCATTTAGAGCTGTAGTCAGACAGGAAAATGAGAAAAAATTATGTGCAGGGACATGATACAAATATGACTAAATTGACTACAAATTAGAATGGGATGCACATCCCTGGGTAACGAGTTCCATGCGAGTTTGTTTTGTTTCTTGTCATTGACTACAAATTGACAATATATGGTAAGAAAAACTGCTCAACTTTGTGTAGGGAACAAACACGTCCCTAGACAAGCTAAGTATAAACTTTTGAAGGAATACCATCTTGGAGAGAATTTGGTAATTAAATTAATTTAGTTTGTGGACAGAACATACCATCACGTAGCTGAGCCTGCTGTTCCATAGCTTGTAGCCGAAGCTTAAGCTCAGTGTTCTCAGTAGTCAAGCCTGTTGTATCTCTCTAGAATAGAACACAAGAAATAAGGCTATTAAATATTCCATATCATCAATAGAGAAAGTCATAAGCAACACAAGATGAAAGACATCCAAAATTAATGGCAATTTCAGAAACTCAGATGCCTTTAACAGAGTTACAAGCACATATAAACATGTAAAACAATAAAAGTATGAATCAAGAAGAATTGAAAACACAATCGCAAAAAGCTTTTGATGCACTAGAAAGTAGAGCTGCAAAATATTGATTGTTTAATATGTAGATCAGATATTCTCAGAAGGAATGCAAATGGTCACCATGAACAAGCTCTAAAATTATGCAATGAGAAAGGCAAGTGTTTGACAAAAACCTGGAAAAGGGTTAGTTGCGCAGAAAGAGTAGTTGCTTCCGTTTGAAGTGTTTGGACCTTTCTCTCCAGTTCAGATATATATCGGGCTTTTCTCTCTTTAGAGCGAGCAGCTGACTGACGATTTGCGATGATCCTACACAAGTTATGAAGTTCTTAGCAGAAACTTGGATGGAAGCACATAGCACATCAAATAATGACAGTCAATCTATGGAAGAGAATTTCCATTTCCCAATAAAGGTTGAGTGAAGAGAACAATTTCTCTAACCCAGCCACCTCACCAAATGCTTGTGCATTTAGGGCAATATAAACCTTTTGAATAATATATAAATAACAGACTCGAGTTTAGAGGCTCTCAAACACTAGCAAATATGAGTGAAGAAAGGCTATAACATTCTAAATCTAGAAAAATTCACAATCACGTGACCTTCTCAAATCCATTATTTCGCATTCCAAAGTTTGGAATGAACAGCTCATTCACCCAAAACTCAAACTTATTAGAAACCAACAGCGACCAAATGTGTCCGTCCACTAGTCATTTTGTTGTAATGTCATACTAGTACTGCATGAAATATAGTGGCATGCAGGGTATAGATTGACAAAAAAGTTTTGAAAACTTTCCATCAAGTTTTAAAAATATGATAAAACTATCAGAAAACTTTTCAAAAACATCATTTAGGAGGAGAAAAAGTGGCAATATCAATTAGTTTACGGTCAGGAATACGGCAATCAGATTAATCACTGCTGGATTTTGTTATGAAACAAATATCCAGTGATGCTCAAACAATATTTTTCCTACCCACGACCTAGTATTACAATATTAAATGGTGTAACAGACTTTTCGTATGCTGAAATACCTAGACAAGCATAAAATGTTTTTAGCAATTTGAGATAGAGATATAATTGAAATTCAGGTAGAATTTACTAATACAAATATTCTATTCAGCACTCGATCAGGAAGCATTTATGAAATCTCCTAATCAGGGTACAAAACAAATAACCATATATAGAACACGCCTTACAATTCACATGAATTTTTCATTAAAAAAAAAAGAAGAAGCGAATAGTTTTAAGAACTTCTGAAAATAACAAAACTCCATTCTTCAAGGCTCAGAAAAGTAAACTGTAAATACTACATTGTTAACAAAAGGATAGTCAACAATGCAACCAAAACGTCCACGAAACCAGAGAAAAAAGCTAAGAAACATGCATGATCCATAAAAGAGTACCTAAAATTAGTTCAAACTCATAATAGACACCAATTATTAGTTACATAGAATTGCATGTTTTTCATGAACTCTAGTAACTCAGTTTCTTTCAAATTCCACCCTCCCCTAAAAAATATATTTCCAAGTTTCAACTTCTTAATTTACTTCCTAAATTGCCCAAGACACTATTATAACCAAAACAAGAGGAACAGAAAGTCAACTTGATACCATTGAGATTAAGAAAGAAAGAAAAGAACATTTCAAACAAATAATCATAACACCCACGAAAATATAAATATATATAACCAACCAACAATAAAGAAAAAGACACAAATTTTTAAACCAGCACTACAATGTCGTTCATAAATAACTTTCCCTAATAATCTATCGAAAACCAAAACACAAACTTTCCATTAAAAGCTATAAGCTTAAAGTTTCTTCACCAATTGCATGAGTACCCAAAACCAAATGCTGTAAAAAGAAGCCCGAAATAGTGGAAGAAAAAAGAGAAGTAAATTCCAAACCTTTTGGCTCTCTTAGGGTCAATAGTCCACAATTCAGCAAGCTTATCAGGAGCCATAGCTTTCTTAGCTTCAATGGACTCCATTAGCGAGCACCCATCAACTGAATTACTATACCTATGCCTTCCTTTCCCACCTTCATTAGTCTTCTCCCCCATCCCTGCCGACCCGCCACTGATTTCATCTCCTTTGGGATTATGAGCGGATCCAGCAGTTGAAGAGCCAGTAGCACCCCCTCCTTCTTCGGCTCCCTTAGATGACCCCCTAGCTTCTCAATATCCATGTAACTGCAAAACAAGTCGTCTTCGGATCCCATTCCTTCGAAAGGGTCGGAAACGAGATCCAAGTCATCCGGGATCCGAAATTGAACTTCAGACTGGGCTCGCCTGTGGTAAGAGCCTCGGAAAGTGGTTGGGTTGGGAAAAGAAGGGGTGGTGGATGATGCATTGGAGGGAACCGGTGGATCCGGGTTCGGCTTCAGACTTGGTGGATCCTGCATTTTGGTGTTTCCTTTTAGATTCAGATCTCAGAAAACTCAGCAGAGAATGAGAGAAAGAGAATGAGCGAGCCAGCCACCTGAGTGTTGAAATTATTTTATCTTTCTTCTTCGCTTCTTTCCTAACAAAATACAACTTCATAAACGACGCCGTTTAAGTAATTGAATTTACTAATAATTACTTGTAATTGTATACGTGTCACATTTAATTATCTATTTTAATCAATAAATTTTAATTAAATTTATACTTAATTAATTATTTTTGTTGTTATTCTTTAAAGAGTTCAGAACTGAGAGAATTATTAAATAATTTGCAATGATTATATTCAAACTTATTTTTTTTAAAAAATTTAATTAGATTAGGAAATTAAAATTTAATGCCTAAATATTACACTATCTTATAAATTAAAATTAACATATAAATTAAATCTTAATTTCAAGTTAGTATAAAGAGCCAAAATTAAAATTTGATCATTATTTTATGATATAAAAAAAAAAAGAAAAAAAAGAAAGAGAGGAGCGCAAATGGTTAAAAGAAATGGGAAGGCATATGTTAATCTCTAAGACTCTTAATGCATTCAAATTATATATAACCACATGATTTTTCAATAAAAAGGTTGATAGTATTAACTATTTGGACTAATTAATAACATTATAAAAATATAGAGACCAAATCGTGTTAGAAATTAAATATCAAATTTTGACATAATAGAAAGACCAAAATTGAAATTTAACCACTTTTCTATAATGTGAGAGAGTGTGTCAAAATATTATTCTAACAAAAAATTTTGTTAACAATTTCGAATTTAAATAAATTTATTTAAACTCAAAAATTTTTTATTAGAAGAATATATATTTTAAATCCAGTAAAAAATTAATCAAAATAGTTAACAATATTAACTCTTTGGACTAACTAATAAGATATAAAATATAGATACTAAATTATGCAAGAATTTAAAGAATGAAAATTAAATCTTAAATTTAGGTAAAAGGGACTAAAATTGGAATATTACCATTACCCTGATGAAAAAGAGGTGGACACTGAAAGGGTGGACACATGTCAACAGCAAAACCTTTGTTTTATATATAGTTATGTAATTTTACAAAGTAATTATTTTTTAAAAAAAAATCAAAATGCTTTATTGAATTTATTTTTTAAAAATTTTAAAATGTAATTAATTTTATTGTATTTTCCCTGAATTAATGACATGATGCAAATTATAATAATATGAATACAAAACTACTAAAACTGTCAATGCCAAGTGGCCCAGCCCGCCTTAGGCAACCATCTTTTGATCTCATGCCCGTACGAATTCAAGTTGCGATTAAAAAAATTAATTTAATTATAAAAATATATAAATATTAACATATAATTATATTTATTTAATATTTTATTTTTTATAATTACAGGTGCATTTTAACCGGGATAATATTTAAGTAAAACTCTAACAACAATAATAATTTTAGAATTCAAACTCAATTCAACTCGTTAAAGAAAATTGAAGCCTAATCCATAATCCCCTCTAAAAACTACCAGCATTCTCTCTAAATAAATAAATTTTTTTCATTTTGAATGATAAAAAGGTAAATATCCATTTTAGTACCTTAACTTGATTTCAAGTTTTAAATTGGTACTTAAGTTTCTTTTTTAAATAAGGCTTTAAAGTTCAGATGGGTGCCTAAATATTATTTTGGTCCAAATAGGTACCTAAACTTGGTTTTTTAGTTCAAATCAGTACTTGAATTTGACTTTATGATCTAAATTAGTGCTTAGTTATTTGAATCAATTTGAACTATGAAGCCAAGTTTAGGTACCAATTTGATCCAAAAATTCAAGTTCATGTACCTAATTGGACCAGAAATGTTTAGGTATCAAGTTGAACCTTGAAATCGAGTTTTAGGGGTGAGTAAAACTCGATTTGACTCAAAAAAATTGAAAAAAAATTTGAATTTCGAGTTCAACGAATCGAGTTAATCGAGTTGTTTGAGTTAATTTTTTTTGAATTTCGAGTTCGAATCGAGTTTTTCGAATTCGAATAAACTAAATACCAAACTATAATATTTTACATTTTTAGCCTAAGTTTTTCATTTGATTTGATCGAACGCTCACACCTACCAAGTTTAGGTGCTTAATTGGACACAAAAAAAAACTTTATCAATTTAAACTTTGAAGTGAAATTCAGGTACCAAAATGTATATTTATCCATGTATAATTATTTGTTGTCACAAGACGTTGACGTGAAGTTTTTTTACACAGATAATTAGATGGCATATGAAGGAGTTAGCTTAACGGATTACAATAAACAACACATTATTTGAATTTTTTCCTTTTCTGAAAATGTATATATATAAAGGACAAAATTGTTTTCACAACAGTCCAATGGAATTTAATATAGATAATGAATGGGTATTTCCAAATATAGATGAGCAATTCATGTATATACATAATAAATAAAATTGCAATGCTGTACAATAAAATGTACAAACAAAGGGAAACAATTATGTCTTTCTTTAGTTTTTTCGAGACTTTTTATGTAAAATAGAATGGTTTACGTAAAAGCTTTTTCACATAAAATTACCCTTATTCTTGTAAAATGTCATTGATAAAGCTCTGTTCACTGTAATACCCCCATACTCGACCCGAACATCGGGTCAAAGCACCGGGATGTTATATTCTCTACTACATTCTTCACTTATCAAATATTTTCTTATAAACTTCATAAATTTTCAATTTAGTCTCTTTTTGTCATAAAAGTTCAATATTCACTAATTAATCATATTAAATCAATTTTCTTTCTTGCTACACTTTAATCAAATAATTTATCTCAATATCTTGTTTCACATATCAAATTTCTATGTATTTCACTTCTATTATTCAATCCACATGTTTTCTCAAGTTTAACAATTTAGTCCTTATCATCATAAAAATTCCATATTTTCTACAATTTCACTTTTGCAATACTTTATGCATATTTCATCATCTCATAACACATTCATTAATTTTTTATCATAATTTCCTTATTCACTTATTAAATTGTTTCACACTTAAACTTTTGTACATTTTTTAATTTAGTAGTCTCCATTGCCATGTAATTTATTTTCCACCATGTAAGCACTTTAATCAAATAATTCATTATAATATCTTATTTCACATAACAAATTTTCATGCATATCACTTCTCTTGTTTTAATTATAAATTTCACAAAGTTTACAATTTAATCATTAACGTCATAGAGATTCATTATTTACTATAATTTCACATTAACATCACTTTGTAATCAATTCACTACTTACCATAAATCTCAAATTTATATTTGTTTCTTTGAAAACAAATTTTATGAAATATTTTTAGGAAATCTGCCAAACAACAGAAAATATTTTACACAGATTCATCCAAGCAATAGAAAATATTAACTTTTTCAAAAAGTAAGTCATTTTCCGGAAGCCATTTTTAGTGAAACAAATAGAGCTTGAGTATCATACCAAATTTCTTTAGACAACTTGCTTGATAGCAAAATTGGGATTATGCATGACAATAGCTACAATGACTAACTAGCTAACTTGCTTACGCTAATATTCACCTTGTTTCTAGCTTTGTCAAAACTTCATGCGATTATTTAGATATAATTATAGTATTTTAATTATTGATGCTAGTACTTGAAAGGCATTAATAGTTAAGTTGTTTGATTATGCTTTAAGGTAGGTTTGATGGATTAAGGGACCTATGCTGAGGAGGAGCAATTGTTGTTTTGTTCCTCATTTGTCTGTGGTTTGTTTAAAAAATTATCTAAGGGGGAAATTGTGAGGGAGGGAAATGTATGCCAAAGTGTCATCAAAGTGGCCACTAGGACTAACAATATGATATACCAGGTTGCTTGTCATATTTGAAGTTGACAATTTTGGAAAAAAACTTTGGGCTTTCAATGATGTTGATATTGTGAAAGTATCTTGAAGATTGAATCGAATTGATCAAGCAATCAAATCCTTTAGATTATGGAGATTGAATCAAGAAAGCATTGAAGGCAAATCTCCAAAAGTCCACTTTACATTGGACTTTATTATTATACTGTATATTGCTATTTTAGTTGTTGTTTGATAGAGATTTGCATTGTAATTGTTTTATAGTATGTTAGCAAGTCTTAACTTCTATATATTTGAAAGACTTTTATAGGTTTTGTATTTGATATTAATAGCACTTATTTGTTTTTGAAGAGTGCATTTAAAAGAGTAAACAAATTTGTGTTAGTGAATAAGTTCTTAGGGGGAGAACTTACAGGTGAGTGATCTAGGTATTTAGATATAAAAGTAAGGTTTCTATACCGAAATGTGATAGAACTTGAATCACTGTTGTATTGGGATTAAAGATATTGAATTTACTTTAAACTAAGCTTCGCAGATATACAACTTTATGTGTTTTGCTTTTCTGTTGTGTTCATCGCAATGTCAATTAAAGTGGTCACTGCAACCAAGCATTTCCATTCAACCACTTTATTCTCTAAGCAATTAACAAATTTGATTTCTAAAAATATATATAAAAATTTGAATGCTACTGGCAACTAAATGAAAAGTTCTAATATCAAGTAAATAAAATTGCAATGATGTTCATAAAATAATGGGATAAGTCACTTTTAGTCCTTGAACTTGGTTGCTTTCTCAAGTTGGTATCTAGTTTTTTCGTTTTAGGTTGATATCTGAACTTGTACTCTTTCAAATAATTTATCTATTTTATCATAATCGTGTTAAATTATGACTTATCTATAAAGAAAGAAAAAGAATTGTGGTTTTCTTCGTTCATGTTGGATCATTTACAAAGGATGGATATTTATAATTAGCTTGGTACAGTTTAGAATTCAAAATAAGTTTATAAGAAGAATATGCATCATACACATGTAGCCA